>JAWWEW010000048.1:6703287-6870032 GCA_035583185.1 Anabacerthia variegaticeps | reverse complement strand
GCTCACCCCGGCACATCTGGCTCACCCCGGCACATCTGGCTCATCCCGGCAGCGCAGGGATGTCCGTGTGTCCCGGGCAGCAAACACAGCCTCTCCCGGCTGCGGCTGCCAAACCCTCCGACCGGGGGCAGGGAAAGCCTGAGCTGGGGACAGCTCTCGGGTCACTGCCCGGAGCCTCGGCCAAGTTTTCAGAGCTGCTTTCTAGAGACGTGCTGGAGGTGACAGGCTCGGCCAGGGCTCCGGGGGATCCTGGTCCCTCCCCGGGCAGAGCGGTGAGGTGCTCCGGGGTAACACGGAACAAAATCCTGAGGTTTTGGTTCCTGGGAGGATGCCCTGCACATGAGGGGTTTTCCTTGGGGCACAGGGAGATGGGTCCTCCAGCTCCCCAACATTTTCTGGCACCCCCAGCCAAGCCTGGCATCACTGGCAGCGCTGTGTCCAAACCCCTTTCCTCCCAAAAGCGAAGCAGGCATTCAAAGTGAGCAGAAGTCCCAGTTTTGGGCAAGAGCTCTAACACAGTTCACGCTGTGCAAGGTTTGCTGGGAGGCAGGACAAATACCCCTGTGCCCAGAGGGGAGCAGGAGCAGGGCTGCTCTCACTGTCCTGGCATGTGTGGGATTTGGGGTACACCTGACTCCTCATGCCCTGCCTGATCCATCACTGGTTTCTCACTGGCCGTGCTGAGTTTTGGGGACACGCTCCATTCTCCTTACACTCACCTACAGACCCACCCATTCACACTCCTACAGACCTTCAGCACCCCATTTTCATCCGGGTTCAGAGGGCAGCCCCAAAGCACCCCACAGCCTGTCCCTTTGCCAGAAGGCAGGGAAGGAAAATGGGAATGGATTTTTTTACTAATTTGATTTGGAAACCGCTTTTATCCCTGAGTGACTTAAAAGAAAAGGATTTCAGCGACCCTTTGCTCTCCCTTGCTGTTTTAAATTTAATTATGGCAAACAATTTTAATTAGTATCGACAGATATTCGGGAAAATAATTACGGGCAAACCTGTGTCTCATATCTATTTAACCTGCAAATCTCCCAGCCCATCTCTGAGACCCAGGCCGAATTTCGGGGATTTATCCGGTAATAAAAAGCTCCTGGGGAAGCTGGGCTGGCTAACGAGATAACAGGCTGCTCACATCTGGGTCACAAGTTCAGTTTTTGCTGCGGGCAGGGACAGGAGAGAAATCGCTGCCAGGATGCGGCCAATCTGTCGTGATCTTGGGCTGCATCCCTCACCCCATCGCCCCCGGGGCAGGGGTCATGGGCGAGGGGCTCAAACCCACTCCAGCCCCGTGCAGGGCATGCCAAAATGCCCCGGCAGCTCCAGGAGGAGCGGGGCGATGCGACACCGTGTGCAGGGCAAACCTCAGCAGCAATTATTGCAATGCTATTAAAAAAAAACCAAAAAACCCATAATATGATTTTCTAAAGGTCTCCAACCGGGCGCCTCGCATCCCTCCGCCCCGGTTCCCGCTGGCAGCGGGTCTCTGGAGCCACTGGCACAGAGGCAGCCAAGGCGTTCGCCCCCGTTCCCCAAATGGCAAAGGGAGATCGATGGGTCTGAGCCAGCGGAGCCAGCGCCCGGCGCGCAGGATGCCAGCGAGACTCCCCGCCGGCAGCAAAGGAGCTGCCAAACACAAACACGGGCAGGAACGCGCCGCCCAGGCAGGTTATTTCAAGTTCAGGGTGTACCCAGTGAACGGGGTGGATTAACAGAGTGTGGGGCTGGGAGCTCGCAGGGTCAGCACACGGACACAGCCCATATAGGAAGAAAAGGGGATGAGATGTAAGGGATATAAGGGGATTGGAGTGTGGACACGGCTCATATGGGGAAAAAAGGAGGTAATATATAGGGGGCTTGGGGATGTGGAGGCAGGAGCCTGACCAGCCTGACCGTAGGGATTGATTAGTATTTATTTTTGGAAATGCAGCTCTAATTATCCACTGCAAGCAGGCAGGGAAATGGTGGTGGATCCCACCACTGGGTGCCTTTAAATCACAGCTGAACATCTGTCTCAAAGACGTGCTGCAGTTCAGCTGGGAGATATGGCCATGCAGCAGGAATTATTGTCCAAGGGTGAACATCACAGCTTCATGAGATCCACAAACCATCATCTCTCTCATTTCTTCCTTAAGAGCAGACAGGGCTGCTGGGCTTAGCTGGACTGTTTTAATAAGGACAGTAAGGTTTGGATGCTGGGAGCTCCCTTGGCCAGGGTGCATTTGCCATGGGGCTCTTCCCAGTGCTGGGACAGCTGGTCCTGTGGGAGAGGTGACAGCAGCCAGCAGAGGAATGTGGGGGCACATGGGAATCTCAGTGGGGTTATCCCAATGCCACAATCACAGCTGTGGGGTGGCACCATGCCCTGCTGCAGCAGAGCTGGGCATCTCTTCCATGAGCTCTAATAATGTAGGAGCCCCCTAACCCTGTTAATGGGGACCCCTGTCATTAAGTGGGATTTGGGGTGAAATGAAATCCCATTTCCCAGCAGGCTAGGGCTCCTCCCCGCTGGAAGGTGCCGGCTGGTAAAAACTGTTTTATTGCTTCCTGTTGTGTGAGACATCTGATGGCAAGCCGGGGCCGAAAGCTGGTGCAGCATATGGAGTGGCCCCCCCGTCCTCCCCCTCTGCCTTATTTACAGAGTCTCCCTGGAGATGGGCCTCGCAGGCTTTTCCAGCTCGGAGAGGAACCGGAAAAATATTTACCTCGCTCCCCCCTCCCCAAAAGCCTGTTCTCATTAAGGCAGGAAAACCGAAATGAGGCACATAAGGTGGAAATGCTGTGCTGGCACAGCGGGCAGCGGGGATGCCACAGAAGCTGTGGGCAAGGACCTTCTCCAGGGGATCCCTGTAGGGACAGCAGCCAGTGCCAGGGGCTCACCTGATCCCCAGCCCTTCATTTTGCAGTGGGAGGAAGAAGGAGGAAGTTTAGGCATCCCCCTGCCCACCCGTGGGCAGCACCACAGCCCTGGAGCAACCTCCTCTGATGTCTCTTCTTGCCCAGAATAACCATCCCCACTGGCACGGGGAGGCCAAAAATAGCCAGGGAGGGAGCGGGGGCAAAGGGGAACCCACACACCCCATGGGGGCTTGGCCATGATCCCCAGCTCCCCAAGGCAGGCAAGGCCAGGCTGGCAGCACCGGGGTCTCAGTGGGAGCTGAGCATCCTGCTGAGACCCTCCCTGGGAGGGCAGGTGCCCCCCAGGCATCCTGGACATGCACGGAAGGTCAGTGAGGGAGGCGATGCCCAGTGGGATTTAGGAGATGTAGAGCTGTCCCAGGATAATGAAAGCCCTGAGCTGGTTGGGGGCTGCACCCCAGCAGCAATCCAGCTGCAGCATGGGGCTCTGGGCTACACCCTCAGCACGCTGGCCCCCACTCCAAATCCGTGCCCTGAACACCCAGGATGTGGAGCCTTTCGGGTGTCTGTCGCTATGGAAACCCCTTCTCACAGCGCTAGTCCAGGCTGAGCCTGCCAAAGCTGCTGCTCAGGGGAGGATGCTCAGGTGATGCTCAGGGAGGTGGTTCTGTAGGCTCCAACTGCAGCAGGATCAGGGAAGAGCCCCAGGAGAGTCTCTTGGGGGAAGGAGTAGGGAACAGTCATTTTTCAACAGTCTCTTGGTGTTTCTGGAGACTTGGGTAAGATATTTAGCACAGAGAAGGGCTCTGGGCTGCACCCACATGAATGATCCCACTGATGTCCCCAAAAGGCTTCACCTTTGAGGACAGAAAGTCAGCAATGAGACTCCCACAGCCAGGAAAGGACTCCTTGCCTTAAAAACCCTGCCTTTGCTCTGCAAACTCTGTCCCCGCTGCAGCCTGATCCCACTGAGCATCCCACCACCTGGGAGGTACTTGGGATTGGGGTAGGAGCAGGCAATTCCCCTGCAGAGGAAAAGCCCCTCAGGGCCCCCACTGATGGAAGGGACTCTAATACCACCCCCACTAACAGATTCTGCACCTTCCAGGAGCCTGGGGACAGGATGGAACCTGTCCTGTCCTCACATGGTGTTCCCCTCCTCCAACGTGGTGGGCAGAGGGCTTCCCTCACTGACCACCTTCCAGTGCCCTGGCCCAGAAAGGGGATTTTTTCCAGGGCTTTTTCCCAGTTCTCTCAGCTCCCCTCCACACACCAGACCCTGCAGGTTCACAGGGCTATGGAATTTCCCAGTTGCTGCTCTGGGCCATGTGGCTTCACTTCAGGAACTCCATAAGGGGCACTCTGTCCACCTTGCTCCTCGCACACACCTTGCCCCAGCTCCCCACAGGCTGCTGAAAAGATGGAAGAAGCTTTCAAAGCTAAGGGAAGGTAGGGATTTTGGAGCTGCTAACATTTTTAAGAGCTGCTCTGAGTCCAGGCAGTGATGGTTTTGCCTTTAATATTTAATGTTTTTTACTGAACACACGTGCAAGAGCTGATGCAGGAGGGCTGGGCACTGCAGGAACGCCAGGGCCAGCCTGACCCAGCAGTGTGGGGCTGCTTTAAAGCCAAGGTTGCCAGAAGGGCATTTTCCAGTCTGTAGGAAAAGCAAAACCCTGGGAAACTGCAATGAAAAAGCCGCTTGGACCAGTGGGAAATGCCAGGGAGTGGGAGCAGAGGTTTCTTCCACAGTTTCCAGGTGCAAGGAGCTCTTGTTACTGGAGTGTTTACAAGGGAGAAAGGTGAAAGCCCTTTTTTTGTGCCTGAAATCTCCTGGGGTTTGGGCTCCCACTGGCTGGAGGCTTCAGCATGGCACAGAGGGACCTCTGGGTTAATGGGAGCCTGAAGGAACAGCTTTGAGGGAGCCCAGAGCTGGGTGATGCCCAGGGAGAGCAAGGGGAAAGGATCCAACCTGGACAGACCCTGCAGGAGAGGATGTGGTCCCATGGTCCCAGCTCCATCATCCTGTCTGTGGGTAAGGAATGGTGAGCTGGAGGTCCCAAGCTTGTCCCCAGGCAGAGACCACCAAACAGATGCAGCTGCAGGAGGCGACTGAAGGGTGATGCTCCTCAAAAAGCCCCTGCTCAGGCCAGCACAGCCATGGAGGGTGAGCAGGAAGGCTTTTTGAAGCCTTTTCCTCCATGGCTGGTTCCTACACGGTCTCTGCACAGACCAAACAAAGCCTCTGACACCGTTTCTCAAGCACGGCCCCAGCAGAGCAGAACAGCACAAAGAAAAGGGATATTTTAGAGACAAGCCACAAGCATCTGATAACCTCTGACCTCTTCCAGCAGAAACAGGAGGTGGCTCGGAAGAGAAGGCACAGGAGGTGCCAGTCCCCCTGGGAGAGACACAGACCTGGTCACCCCGGCAGGGCAGGCAGAGCCATGGGGTGAGAGGAAGGAGAAGCAAACACACTGGGGCTTTTTTGGTTTTTTTTTCAGCTGTGTAGTCCCAGCTGTGAACCCAGCACAAGGACTGGTGTGCATGCCCGTGCCGACACGGGGCTGTGCCCCTGCTCACAGCACTTCCACGCTTGGTGAGCTCCCCACCTGCGGGCACCGAGGGGGCTGGAGCACAGGAACAGCATCGCCTTTCATTTGCATCAGCAGGAGGAAGAAGAGCAGCCGCAGCACCAGCGCCAGGCTCCGGTGCCTTCCCCGAGGGAGGCAGGGGTCCTCATAGGTGTTGTGGTGTTTCTGAATGGCTCTCTTCAAATGTTCTTGCTAGAGACACAGGGGGAGCACAAATAGATCCTGCTCGGGTGGGGTGGGGTGTCCCAAGAGGGCCAGTGAGCTCCATCCCAGCAGGCTGCAGCAGGAAATACCTGGAAGCATAAAGATCAGGCAGAGTAAGACATCTTAAGATGAGAAATTTTGAATTATGTCTGCTGATACGGGGCTGGGCACCCTGATTTTGCTCCTAATTCTGCTCCCAGAACCACCAGGGATGCAGAAGGATCAAGCCCTGAGCCTCTTCTCCACCTGACGGTGTGATCAGGAGATTGCACTCCCTCCCCACTCATAAACCCCAAATACTCCTTTCCTCTGGGTCGGACACTGAGAGGCCACTGAACACAACCCTAAACAGATGTTTGAAGTGCAGAAGAGCCATGCTGTGGTGAGGGACAGGCTGTGTGCACACAAGAAGGACGTGGGATGAACTGTTGATGCTGAGAGCTGGCTGACCACTCTGGCATGGATCCTGTGCTCAGCTGGTGCTCCCTGTCTCCATCCAAATACCATCAGTTATCCTGCAGGAAGATGAGCATGGGGTTTGGTCCTGCTTTTGCATACCTTCCTGTTGGTATACTCTCCTGTTTGGATATCCCCCTGTTTGTATATCCCCGTTTGTATATCTTCCTGTTTGCACATCCTCTCCCAGCGAATTTCAGCTGGTCTGGCTTTGCTCTGGTCTGCAGTTGGGCTTATCCATCTTTGAGGTCATCCTGGGAGAGCATCGCTCAAGCAGGGCTGCACAGACACCCCGGGGAAGGAAAAGCTCAGGTTGCAGAGGAAATTTTAGCCACAGCCTTTGTGTTGAAAGGCAAGGGTTTCGCTCCCTCTCAAAGGTAAGTCCTGAGTCCTGGTGTGAGGAGCAAAAGGGAATTTGCACATCAAGGTCTTCCCATCAGTGAAGGCTCCTCCAGCCCCAGGCTGGGCTGTCACTGCCTGTTCCCCTTCTCTAACACGCCAAAGGACATTTTAAAGCAATTTCTCCTGCACAAATAAATACAAACCCAAACTGCTATTTCTCCTGCTTCCTTCTCTTTTCCCCTTTCATCCCTGTGACATCTTCCTCCAGTAAATCCTTCCCTTACATGTCATTAGAGGCTGCTCCTGGACAATTTGCAGCTGTGACAGCCCGGGAGATGCCTGGGGCCTGTCTGCCTGGCTGACAGCTCACATACGCACCCTGCTTTTGCTGTGCCTGTGCCACGGAATGGTCTCATGGCTGGGCTGCCCCTGCCACGGCCGTGTCCTAACATCCTTGCCAGGCTTTGCCTTAGATGCCGGACAAACCCCTTCAAGCTCCCACCGCTGCTTTCCAACCCCCAAAAACACGCTCCTCTCTCCCCACCGCGGCTTTGCAAAGCCACAGCATTAGAACCGTGCAAGAAAACCAGCAGGACCATGATGGTCCTGCTCTCCTGCTACACCCCCGGGACACGGCGAGGCTGGAGGCGGTGAAATCATTAAGAAGCGGCTCCGCCGGGACGCGCGGGTGGCGGAGGGCGCTGCCGGAGCTGGCACCGCTCGGATGCCGGATGCCTCCGGGCACAGCATTTCAAGGGCACGTCACACTCCACACTGCCAGCAGCCCTCCCCAACACTGGCAGAGCCACTCTCCTTCCAGCGATTTTTTTTTTTTTTTTATTATTATTATTATTTTTTAAGGTAGCTAATAGCTCCGAGGGAGTCCCGGAGTAATGAGAATTGGCAGATATTAGGTTTGTTCGCCACCGGTTTTAAATCATTTAGCATAGCAGGAAGGCCGTGGTTCTACAAGCAATGTGTTCTGCTCTGCTCGGGTCGTGGTTCCCGTGAAAGGGGGTGAGTGGTGAATGGGAACGGGGGTGTCGGCGGCGGGAGCGGTGCCGCCCTGCTCCGCCTCTACAGGGATGGCGAAGGGATGCGCGGGGCCACAAACCGGGGACCGTGGGTCATCCCCATCCCCAGGAGCTCCCACGGGCTGCAGACCGGGGCTCGTGAAGAATTTTTGTCCCACCGAAGGCAGCCTGTGGCTTCGGTTTAAAAATAAAGCCTTAAAAAGGCAGTTCGGGGAGCCGGCCCGGGGATGCTCTTTGCGCAGCAGAACACGGATCCTTGGGGATTGCTGAGAAAAGTTGTGGGAGAAGTTAAACTTTCACCCCAGCAATTATTGTAAATCTCTTTGGTCAAGGCCCAGACCTAAAATTAGCCCACGAGCTCTTTTAAAGGTTGGGATTTTTCCCTTGGTTTTCCAAGTGACCAACCAGCAGCAGAGCAAACCGTGCCCTTCCACACTCGGCGCCCTGGGGTGTTTTTTAATTGCAGCCCCGGTGTTTGATGGAAGCAAGGCCAGGCTTTCCAGCCTTGTTTTACACATCCTGAAACAAGCAGCATCCCACGGAGGGAGGGCAGGAGAGAGCCTGTTATACACCAAAGCCTTTGCAATCACAAAGCATTTATCCTGGTTCGTGGAAGCAATCCCAGCACCCCAGCCCTTCCCTGGGCTGCTGACATGTTTTGTGCCCGAGTGATGTTTAGTAAAAGCTGGGATGCTGGGCTTTCTGCTGCTTTTATGGAAGCAGCCAGATCCTCTCCCTGGCCTTTTCCCTTGGAGGATGGTCTGGATGGTCCATGGCACAGGCTGGGCATGGCATCAGTCGGGGCTGCCGGACCCACTGCGTGCAGCTCCCAGCCCTGCTGCCAATCGATAGTGAGTGCAGTGAAACCCTTAATGAAATTCCAGCCTAAGAGACTATCGATTGTGTGTTTTCTTTAAAAATGTATATGAATGGGAGAGAGGCTTTTTGGAGCAGAGGCCAGGGAAAGGGAGGAGTGGAAACACGCTGTCAGCCACAGTGGGAGGTGGGTGATCCAGGGTCACCTGCACTGAGCAGTGGGATCCAGCCTCTCTGTGGCCATCAATTCACCCCCAGGACACCCCTGGGAGGGGAATCATAGAATTGTGGAAACATTTAATGGTTTGTGTTGGAAGAGGCCTTAAATATCATGTCATTTCCATCCCCCTGTCATGGGCAGGGATGGTCCCCACTAGAAGAGGCTGCTCAAAGCCCAGTCCAACCTGGGCTTGAAAATGTGACCAGCCAGTAGCACGAAGGTGGGCATCCTCCCAAAATCATCACAAAATCAGGCATGATGGAGAAAAGGCAAGAGTCCATGTTCCAGTCATGCCTCCTTGGCAACGCTTTTGCAACCCCTCCCTTGGCCCATGTTTCACACTGCTGCCAAAAATACACCCTAACAAAAAAGAGGTTTAGGAAGATGCTGCTTTGTGGGAAGAAAAAGCAAACAGTGCATCACTGTGCACCAGCCCTATAAACAACCTCCCTCCTTCCCACCCGCTCTGAGCGCCCCCGAACCAGCCTCTCCCCAAATCTTCCCAGATTCCACCTGGCAGGGTAAAGGGATGGCAAGGAAGCACAATAAATAAATAATAACCATGACAAAATCCCACCCTCCCCTCCACCCCTTATATAACCAGTGTCTTCTTAATCCTACAGGTGCTTTGCAGAAGTAAAAAGGATTTGTTCCTCCTGCAAGTCCTTTTTTTTTTTCTTTTTCCTCTTTTTTATTTTTTTTTTTATTTTTTTTTTTTGGTGACTCATCCTTATCCACCCCTGGACATGCCAAGGGGAGGCTGGAGGGGCTCTGCAGGGTCTGGCAGGCAACATGACCCCTCACTACATTCCTTAAACCTCTCTGGGGTTCACCTCTCCTGTCCTGGATACCCTGGCAGGGGAAGGTGCTCAGAGATGAGACCCCAAAATCCATTAGCAGGATAGGCTGGACCCCAAATCTCCCCCTGAGGTCCACCCCACGCCAGTCACACTGTGCTGCCTTGTGGCCCCTGGGAATGTGAGAGTGCAGGGGTCACCCCAAATCCCCTCTCCTGGGCAGCATAAGGATGAATATTGGTCTGCTAGAACGGGTGAGAAAAGGCTGCACCCCCTTTTCAAGGTATAGGGTTTGGGGATTTGGGGGTCTTGGGGTGCCCACTGAAGGTCTGGGGATCTGAGGATTTAACACAACCCCAAGAATCTGGGGTGGCCCCCGAGGATTTCGGGTGTTCCCGTGGGAGTTTGGTTGCCCGTGTGAGGATTTAAGGGCCCCTATTGAAGATTTGGGGTTTCCCCTGGGGGTTAGGGGCACCACCCGAGGACTTGGGGTGCCTCGGGGGCAGTCTGGGGTGCCACCCCGAGGTTCTGGGGAGACATCAGAGCATTTGGAGTGCCACTGACATTGGGGGCACCTTGTCTGTCACCCCCCAGCCCCCTTGATGGGTATGATGGGTGTGATTGATGGGTATGATGGGTATACTGGGTGTGATTGGTGGGTGTGATGAGTATACTGGGTATACTGGGTGTGATTGATGGGTATGCTGGGTGTGATTGATGGGTACACTGGGTGTGATGGTGGGTATACTGTGTACACCGGGTGTGACTGGCGGGTGTGCTGGGTACACCGGTTGTGACCGATGCCTGTGCTGGGTACACCGGTTGTGACCGATGCCTGTGCCGGGTACCCCCGGTGTCCCCCGCCCGTGCCGCCCCCCCGGGTGCGGGGCCGGGTGCGGGGGAGGCGGCGGGGCCGGGCGGGGCCCTTTAAGGCTGCGGGGGCGGGGTGGGCGGTGCGGGGGGCGGCGCTGCCGGCGGGGCGGGGGGCGGCGGGGCCGGGCAGAGCCGGGCAGAGCCGAGCCGAGCCATACCGAGCCATACCGAGCCAAACCGAGCCGAGCCGGAGCAGCGAGCGCGGCCGGGTGAGCGCATCCTCCCCCGGCACCGACACCGACACCGGGGAGGGGGAGAGGGACGGAGGGAGGGTTCTTGTTTTCCCCCCGCCCCCGTGCAGGAGCGGACCCCCCCATAGCCGGGGGAGGGTCCCGCCTCTCCCCTCCCGCCCTCCCTCCCTCCCTCGCCACTGCGGCGCGGTGGAGCCGGGAGGGTCCCCGAGCCGCCCCCTCCCCTCCCCTCCCCTCCCCTCGCCGGGCCGGGGGCTGCAGCCCTCCCACCCCTCGATGGGGCAGTGCCCCCCTCCCGGTGAGCAGCGGGGATGGATGGAGGGATGGGATGGGAGGGGGGCGGTGATGGGGCAGACCCGGCGGTGCCCGGGACTGGGGGGTGCACCGGGGATGGGGCTGCACTAAACGGGATGGGCACCCCGGGGATAGGGGGCTGCACCGAGGGGATGGGGGGCTGTACCGAGGGGATGGGGCTGCCCCCGACCATGGGAGCTGCCCCGGGACGGGGGGGCTGCACTAAGGGGATGGGGGGCTGCACTAAGGGGATGGGCTCCCCCGGCCATGGGAGCTGCCCCCAGGGTCGAGGTTGTGCCCCGAGGGGATGGGGGGCTGCCCCGAAGGGGTGGGTTCCCCGATGATGGGGCTGCACTAAGGGGATGGTGTCCCGGCCATGGGGGCTGCCCCGAGGGGATGGTGTCCCGGCCATGGGGGCTGCCCCGAGGGGGGGATTGCGGGGCAGCCCCGGAGCGGGGGGCACAGGCAATCACAGCACCCTGCAGGGATGCTCCGTGGGTTTCGATCATTGTTGTGTGTTTGGGTTGGCGTGAGGAGCCAGGAAACTCTGGAGGAGGAGGAGGAGGAGGTTGGGGGTCCCCACCTGGTCCCTCCTGTCCCCGAGGACCCCCGGGGACCCCCGAGGGGCAGCTGTGGCTCTGGAACTTCTGGGCAGCACCGGGGGGATGCCCTGGGGAAGCAGAGGGACTTTCTCCCTGGCCCTTCTGCTTATTTCTGGGTTTGGGGAAGTCAGGCTGTAGCCCAGCAGGACTGTGGCTCGGGGGTGAGATGTGCGTGGGGATGCTGCTTTCACTCCAGGGCATGACAGCCTAAACCTTTGCCTTCCAGGTCCCCCCCGAGTCGATCTGGTCCCTCCATGTGGTCCCTCATTGCAGGGACGAATTTGATGAGCTGAAGTTATGCATTTGACCAGGAAGAGCCACACCGCTGGCACTTTGGGGACCCTGTGAACTGGAACGGGAGAGGAGGTAAAACAGCTTTGTCCACCCAGCTCCCTGCCCAAAATCCCCAGGAGGCCCTGCTGATGTGTCTTTGAGTGGATAAGGAGCAGCTAAAGGAGCTGGGAGGGCTCAGCCTGGAGAAAAGGAGGCTCAGGGGGGACTTTCTCTCCCTCTACAGCCCCCTGACAGGAGCAGAGATCCAGGTGGGGATCAGTCTCTTCTCCCAGGTAACAGGCAAGGAAATGGCCTGAAGTTGTGCCAGGGGAAGTTTAGATTGGATATGAGGGGAAATGTCTTCACTGATAGAGTTGTCAGAGCCTGGAAGAGGCTGTCCAGGGGAGTGGTGGAATCGCCATTGCTGGAGGGATTTAACAGACATGTAGATGTGCCACTTGGGGACATGATTTAGTGGTGGCCTTGGCAGTGCTGGAGGAACGTTTGGACTTGATGATCTTGGATGTCTTTTCCAACTTAAACAATTCTATGATTACTCAGAACTCCCCTCCACGGGGATTTTTAGAAAGGCATCTGGGCCTTTCTAAATAGGGATCATGCTCCTAAACCCCATCAGCTCTTCCAAAATGCTCAGCCCCCTTTCCCTGAAGCCCTTGGCTGTTGTGTTTGTACAGACAGGTGGGTGTGTGCTGCCAGGACATCTGCTTAGATGGGATAGCACATGCTCTTGGACCTTCCCTCTGTGTCCTTCAGTGGTGTTTCTCAGTGTCTCACCATCGTTGTGATGCTGCAGTGTAAGCCCAGGGCCATCACTGAATAGCTGATTTCTAAAAAAGCTGGATAATTCTTGTAGAGATGCTCCAGCCTGTTGACATGTGCTTGGGAAGGGCGTGGGATTGCCTGCCTGTGTCTGGTGTCTCACCCAGCACAAGGTGACCATTCCTCTGTGCCTTTGAGGGGGATGAGTCAGCCCTGGGAGCTGCAGGATGGAGCTCCCCTGCCCTGCTCTGGATGAGGCCTTAGGGTTAAAATCACCACCTTCTTCAACTGTGAGACCCTCAGTTGGCTCAGGGCTGCAGTGGCTGCTTGTCTCCAGAGCTGCCTCTTTTGGCTGTTCCCCTGGGCCATCAGGTCTGTCCCCTCTTCTCCTGAACTGAGAGAACATCTCATGCACCCTCATGGCAGTGTGGTCTCGTCCAACTTCCTCTTGTCCTTCCTCCTTGGAGGGAAATCACTTGTCTCTTCGAGATGAGGATGTTGCTGGATGATGCCTTTCCTCTTTCTCCTCCTCCTCCTCCTCTTCTTCTTTCCAGAAACCAGATGCTGGTTGCACATCCGCTGGCTCAGGCTGGCTGGGGTGCCCCAGGGCAGTGTTTCCAGCCCCAACCCCAGGGAAGGGAGCTGCTTCTGGCAGTGCTCCCTTCCCAGTGCCCTCGCTTGACCTCGGCTGCTTTCCCTGCCCGGGGATGCCAGTGAGGTGGTGGGATAAGGGTTGGACACTTGTGCCTGGCTCGGTGCTCCACTTCCCCTGGGAGGCTGGCAAAGGGAACATGGGGACCCTGTCACCATGGGGGGCACGTGGTGTGCTCGCAGGAATTACAGACCTGAATCCCAGCTGGCTCCGTTGCAGCAGAGAGGAGGAGAGGTCATTCCTAAAGGGGAAAACTGCATTCCATACCTGGTTTTTACTAAAGGGAAAGCCAGGAGAGCTTGGAGAATGTGCTTGTTTGGGGAGTGCCCGTGCTGCTGGGTGCAGGGTCTGGGTCTGGGATGAGACTCAACTCACACAGGTGCGTGCTGTGCTTTGCAGGTGGGAGGACAGGAGAGGGACCCAGTGTGCACCCACTTCCAGGGTCCCATCAGGAAGATGGGAGTAGGTTTATGCCCTGCTCCACCAGGTCCTGGCAGCATTTGGCACCCTGGGACAGGAGATGGGCTGCAATGGCACTGCAGAACCCTGAGAAAAGGGGTGGTGGAGAAGTTGGACACAGCCTGTAAGTCCCTCTAGCATGGTAGTTGTGGCCATGCTGAGTGCAAAGCTCTGCCTGCTCAGGAGCATCCCTGCACAACAAAAGGAAAAGGGATATTTGAGGTTGGATCTCCAGCCAGGGTTGGCAGCTGTAACAGGGTGTTTTGGCATCATCTCATTGAGGGGGGGGTTCAAAGCCCACTGGAATTTTTATTTTGCTTAATACACCACTTAAGCAATTAGCAGTGATTGTAGCAGTCCTGGGTGAGGCGCTGGGTAGAATTGAATTTCCCAAGCTCAGATACCATTAGGCAGCAGTTTAAGGCTGTTTGCAGGCGGGTATGAGACAGTGATGTGTATGGGGAATTAGATCTGCAACATAAAAAAACATAATAAGAAAATTTCCTACACAAAACTCTGTAACTTTATCTCACGTTTATTATGTGCTGTAATTGAAAAACAATCTTAGGGGGTTCTCTGCCCTAACAGAGGGGGATCCCCAGTGATGCCTGTGCTGTATCCATTAGGATGTGCTTTCCTGGGCATCCTGCACCACTGACTCACACAGCTCTCCCCAAAACACCCAAGGAGCCCCTTCATGGCATAACACCAAGAGGAATCTCTTTAAAGAGCTTGCAATTGCTTTGGGAAGTGCAGTTGGGTTGATGTTGGTGGGGCTTTTTTTTTAAATCCCCTGAGTTTCAGATGCATCCAGTGGTGGGGAGTGAGCAGATAAATCTCCTGTTGTTTGGCATTTCTGAGTCCAGGAAGGGTCTGCCCCTGGGTACCAGGTCAGTGGTTAATATATAACAGGTGTGCAGGACACTGTGCACCCACAGCACTCCAGCCTGGAGGTGGATGGATGTGCAAATAATTTTCCAAGGATGGGAAGGCGAGAGGAGGAGGAGGGTTTTGTTGTGGGCTGAGGGGCGGAAGGAAATCAGGGCTTAGCGAGGGAAATGTGAGATTGCTTGGTTGGGGACAGGGCTTTGGCCACTCCTCGGGGGAGGCTCTGCTATTGTGGTGGTTAAAAATAGACTTTGGACTGGTTAGTTCTCTGTGGGAAGCTCTCTGGCCAGAGATAGGCACGTGAAGTGGCATCCAAGTGAGGGGGAATGGACAACAGCCCCTGACCTCCTTTACCTAAATCTCTACTTTTTTAAATGATTTTTTTAGTATCTTTTCCTCTGGGGCATTGAGGGGGTGTCGTTGCTTCATTCCCAGACATAGCTGCCTCCAAGCCCCAAGCTGCCTCCATGATACCAAAGCTTTGCTCAGCATCATGTCATCATAACCCTGGGGACCCCTCCCCGTGGCTGACATGTCCCTCAGGTCCCACACTGGTGTACCCAGGGGGCTGAGTGCCTTGGGTGATGCTCCAGAGTGGTTCCCTGCAAGCTGGGTGGAATTACTCAGGGAAGAGATTATCTAAGATCCAGTGGATCTTATCTCTTAACTTTATTTTTCAGCAGCTGTCAGCATGGGAGGTATAATGTACACTAGGGGGGATGCATTTGGGAAGGGAGGGATAGGAAGAACCCTGTGATATGGCCAGAATAGTGAGAAATGGAGAAAATCTCAGGTTTTACTGGGGGATGTCATGGGCCCAACTGATTGTTGGCAGGAGTTTTGGTTCCTGTGGGGCTGACATGGGGTTGCAGAACTGGGGGATACCAGAGCTGTGGGGAGACCACCATAAGTGCAATAGCAGGAAAAGGGGTCATTTATTGTGTGTTTTCTCTTTGGAAGATGTGTCCCTTCAGCTCCTGTGCCCCAAAACCCTGTCCTGGCCATCCAGCACTGCTGGCTGCTTTGAGGCATCTGTTTTGAGAGCTGATGCTGCAGCCAGAGGGATCCCTCACTGGGCAGCAGAAAAAGACCCAAGAAACCTTTTCACTCCAGAAAAATGTTTTCTAGGCTGCAAGTGCCAGGTGGACCCTGAAGTGCATCTGGACAGGGAGTCAAAGCACGCACTTAGTGAGGGATTGGTTCAAGGCAGGTGGTTTGACCGTAAAATTTGAGGCTGAAATGCTGTTTGATTAATATTTCAGTGGGATGGACAGTAAATGAGAGGAACAAAGATTGTTTCCCTGTCTGTCTGATTCAGGCAGCCAGTCTGATATAAGATCAAAATAGTACTAAATAGTACATGGAGCAGTGAGGAGTATGGAGAGAAATCAGCTTGTCCCACCCCTGGGCTGTGGTGGGGATGGTCAGGGGTCTGGGGGGATGTGAAACACACCAGGGCAGGTAACTTCTGCTTTTGCTGCCCTGTGGATTTCTCTTCCTCAGCTCAGCCTCTGCATGCAATTAAAGCTGTGATGGGTCTGGAGGGGCTGGGGAGGGTCCTCGAGGTGGCAAGGAGGAGGTTGCTAGCTCAGGTCTGCTGTGGAATGGGGGGACATCACCCCTGTGCCCAATCCATCCCTCACCCCGTTGTGCTTGCACAGGGAGAGCAGGGATGATGCTTTTCCTTCCCTCCTGCCATCATCTCTGTGTGATGCTGCTCGCTCTGCCCCGCTGTCCCCAAGGGCAGGGCAGTGCCCATCCCGGTGTTACCTGTTGTCCCTGGGGCAGGCAGTGTCCCAGAGCCAGGCAGGCAGGCTCCAGGGGCTGCCAGAGCTGCTCCTGAGTGCGGGGAGCTCCTGCCTGCCAGGAGGGCTGGGAGGTATCGCCTTGCTCTCCTTGCTGCTCGTGGCTCGGGGATCTCCTCTGGCATGGCACGCTTAGGTCAGGCGCTTTTCTGGGGGCAGCAGGTGCCTGGGTTTCCTCGTGTCATTCCCCAGGGATCAGCATCGCCAGCTGGGGCTTGGAGTGGCATCGATCTTGCTGGAAACCGATCTTGCTGGAAGCCAAGCAGCTTTCTGGACCAGGGGCTGGGCTGGGAACCACCTTCCCCAGGAGCCAGGGCTTTGCTGCACACCCTCCCATGCAGGTTTTCCCTTCCTCTCCTGTCCTTTCCTGGCTCTGCCACACAGGTGGAGGTGGAGGGATGCAGGCAGGGATGGAGGGATTCACATTTGCCACCCACCATCTCCACCAGGCAGCATTTTTGCCCACTGAGGATCACTTTGTCCCAGCCTGGCTGCGCTGGCCGGAAAGGAAACATCTCTTTATTAGGGTTGTTTCCTTAAATAAAGCCATCAGAGCCACTGCTGGGCTGGCTGTGCTGCCCATTCCATGACCGGTGTTGCGCATTCGGGTTATTAACACCTCATTAGATGCTGGTTCCTCCCCACATCTCTGGTTCAGCAAATCCCGGTGGCTTTGTTGTTGCTCCCTGACTCCTGCTTCACCGGGGAGTTGTTTTTTTATGGTCTCCTGCCCTTCTGCTGACAGTTTCATTTCTTCTTGAGGTCAGTAGCTTTACTTCGACTTTCAGATCATTCCACATGCACCCCCCAAAGCAGGGGATGCCTCAGCACACCTTGTTGGCAGAGGCTGTCCTGACATCACTGCCAGGGCCTGGCTCTCACCTGCCATCCCAACCTGGGCTTCCACTTGGCCAATCTCCAGAAATTGCTTATTTTTTCCTTCTTTTTTTAAACTTTTACTCCCTTTCCCAAGTGACAGCACAGCAGACACAGCACTGCCCTGGGAGGAGTCTGGGGTCTCGTGCAGGTGGGTTAGGAGCCCATCACCAGCCTGATGCCATGGTTGCCACTCCATGGCTTCCCTATGACAACAAACTACCTCTTTTTGTATATATTCGTGTGTTTTGTGTCACTCAGGCCAGTGACTCGAGGCTGGGGCCCCTGAACTAGTTCTGGGGTGGGCTGCTGGCACCCCTGAAGGGATCTGGCTCCTTAGAAAAGTGCCCAGAGGATGCAGCAGCCCTTGGTAAGCTGGGCTGGCAGTGGATGGCCCTTCCCCTCCAAAAAGCAATCGCACATTTGCTGCTTATTTTCATCTTGAGCTTATTTTCGTCTCTGCTTCCACCGCTCTGCCCAGGGATGCTGTCTGTGGCATGATAAGTTATTTCAAGAAGTGGGGCAGAGCTGTTGGTATGGAGGAGAGTGAAGGCACCCAGATTAAAGGTAAATCTACACAGATAATTGGCAGCCTGCTTCCAGCAGAAATCAGGTGAACAGTGAATCTGGGGTGGGGCTGCTCTCAGCCACCCCAGTGACTCCCAGTCTCTGCTCTTGGGTCCTGGCTGGGGGGCTGCTGGACCAGCTCTGGGCAGGGGAGGGTTGGATACGAGGCACAGGGTTAGTAATCCCCGCCTCCTCAGACCTGCCAGATGTCTCTCCTCTAGGCTTCATTTTTATAAATTGGCCTTTTAAAGTCTGTCATCCCCATGCAGATGAAAGGAAGATGCTGTGATGCCTCTGCGTGCGCGTCTCGGAGCCTGACTCTGGCTGTAGTGCCTGGATCTTGAGGCTTTTTGTTTGGGGCTTTATCTGTTTTGAAGTGCCTTTTTTTTTTTTTTTCCTTCTTTTTTTTATCTTAATCTCTCAGAGTCTGTTGCATGTTGGCTTGCCATCCCTTGGTTTTGGGCAGGCAGGCTCTGCTCTGAGCACCTCCTGGAGGGAGGGGTGGGGAGAAGTGTTCTTGTCCCAGCTGTGAGGGGTAAACCAGCAAAGCCCAGGGGCTCTACACCCAGGGCAGGTGCAATTAAACCCATCACTATGAGGCTTTCTCTCCCCTTCCCAAGCCCCTTTCTCCTTTCTTCCCTCTGTACCCTTTCCCCCTCCCTTGCTTTTGCCGTGACTACTTGTATTGGCAGCAGGAGACTCCTTTTCATCTTCCTTTTCTCCCTAAGCTCAAGTACTCCTGGCCCGTGGCTTGGTGCCAGGGCAGCTCCTGGGGCTGTGGCAGAGCTGGGGCTGTGAATTTTCAATTCAAAGGGCAGTAACTGCTGCCACAAGCCTGGTCTTTAAATCTTCTGCTTGGTGATGGATGGATAATTAGGAATTTCATTTGCTGGGCGGGTAACAAACAGCTTTGCGTTTTCTGTTGCTTTCCTGATGTCTCTTGGGGAAATTCAGACACTGCTCCTAAACTGCAAGGATGGTTTTTTTCCCAGCTGGCATGGCTCCCTGCTCAGGTCTCCAGGAAAGCCCTGTGATGCTGGGGAGAGCCTGCCAGGGATTTCTGCAGGGGCTGGAGCTCTGCTGAAGACTTGTGATGGTGTTGTGGGGTGTGAGGGGCAGTTCAGGTCCCCGGTGTCCACGTGTGTGCTCTGTCCTCACTGCCTCCCTGGCACAGCCAGGGCACCCAGCAGCATCCCTGTCTGAAAGGTGGGAAGATGCCACCATCGTGTTTCTATTCAGATTTTTGTTGCCTGTGTGGGTTTCTCCCTGTTTGAGGGGGTTGAGAACCACTTCTTGGGATGGAGGTGCTCCTGCAGAGCTTGGATTTTTGGTTCTGGTGGGCAGTGCCTCATCTCTGTAGGGATGGGCTGGGGAAATGGCAACCAGTCCCTGGCCATAGGTGCTGCTCTGTATCACAGCCTTTGGGGCTTGGTCCTGCCTGTGTCTGGTGACTGACATGGTTGGGGTCTGGAGGACGAGGAGTGGGTTATCCCAGTCCCCAGTGCCTGCTCTGATCCTGTGGCTTGTGCAGTTCATCTGAGCAGTAATTAATTATTGGCCATGTAAGCTGCTGGCGGGATACTGCACGTGATTTATTAGCAGGAATAATCCCTTGCCAGCAAAAGAGCTGCTCTGTGAATGGAGAACAGCAAAATCCAGGGAAAGAGCTGCTCTGTGAATGGAGCACAGCAAAACCCAGGGGGACTGTCCTGTCCTTCCAGAACTGGATCCCCCAGGCACAGTCCCTGCCTGGAGCACGGCAGCTGCAGGCACTCCTGGGCTCTGTATTTGAGCCCGTTGAGGTGGATTTGCTGCCCTCAGGGGGGAAGGAGGGGTGTCTGGACACACAGACCTTGTGTTTAGGGACATGGGCTGAGCAGAGCCCCGCTTGCTCACTGGCCAAGGCTCACCATCACCAGTAGACCACAAGCAGCCTCAGCACTGGGAGACAATTTTTAAGATGAAGTCACTGCTGGGGTCTCCCTGGGGAGGCCATTCACACTACCCAAAGCCAGGTGGATATTTGGGAAGTGCAGCATAAGCACCAAGCCAGACTGCACACATGCCCTGCCAGTCCCCTGGCTGCTGGGAGAGGGACCAGTGTGGAGACTGGGCAAGATGGTGCTTCTCCCATGGGCACGTGGGTCTGGTCTGCAGCTCCCATTAACTTTTGGTGTGCTCCTGGGTCTGGCTTTTGTTTTCTTTTCCCCGTGTACCCTACATATGTTGGCCTCTTCCAAGGACCTGTGCTGGGTTATCCATTGGCCCACAATGCTCAGTGGGGAGGGCGAAATACTCAAATTCATGGGGCAAAGGATCAGGGCAGAAATAGAGAATGGAGAAAGAGAGGGACCAGGTGCTGGGTGCTGAGGGGAGGGTGCTGCCCTGTGTGGGCACTGCCTCCCTCACCCTGTGGAGGGCTGTGCCATGCCCAGGCAGACACACAGCGAGAGAAATCCTGCAGGCAAATCCCCCCGGGCTCCTCCGGTCGGGGACTCCTTAGCGGTTTTATGAGAAATCAATAATGCTTTTGCATGGTCATAATCGTAAAATAAGTACAATTTATGGCTGCTGCTGGGGCCAAGATTTCTTTCTAGTGCATGAGGTGGAGAGAGAGCGACACACACTTTACTACAGCATTTCCCTTTGCGCTGGAGCTGCAGATTGCCTCGTGGTGAGGGGAGACCCCCATTTGGGGGTCAGGGTGGGTTGCCTGTGTCCATGGCCAGGCTCACGCTGTGCCCTTGCCCCCACAGCCTGCCGGCAGGTGGAATGGGGCAGCCATGAACGGCGATGCCCTGTGCCAGGAGCCCTCCTCCCCGCTCCCCGACTGGAGGGAGTTCTGCAAGCTGCACGCCCAGGCGGCCGCCGTCGACTTCGCCCAGAAGTTCTGCCAGTTCCTGAAGGAGAACCCCCACTACGACACGCCCGGGGCAGAGACCTCCTTCTCCCACCATTTCACCGCCAACTTCTTGGACATCTTCAGCCTGGAGGTCAGCCGGGTGTTCGTGTCCGACTCGCCCACCAAGTACAACATCGTGCCCTTCGTGGGGCTGCAGAACTGCCACGTCCCCTACGGGCGGGAGGTCACCCCGAGGAAGGAGGAGACATCCACCGAGTCCCTGGACAGCATGGACGCCCCGCTGGGTGCCAGCAGGTACCTGACCCCAGCCCAGCAGGTGCAGGCTCGCAAGGTGTCCTCCTACGGCCAGTCCCGCAGCTCGGAGGACGTCTCCATCCACGCTGCTGCCAAGCCCAAATTCAAGAAGGGCTTCTCCCTGAGGAACATGAGCCTGTGCGTGGTGGATGGCATGAAGGAGATGTGGCACCGCAAGTCCTCCCCGGAGCCGGGCGCCGAGGCGGCCCCGGGCGGCCGGAGAGCCGAGAGGGAGCCGTGGCCGGCGGGGGGAAAGGAGCCTGGAGACCCACGGGAGAAATGGACCCACAAGCTGCGCCTGTCCAAGGTGCCCTCCTCCAAGGTGGAGCTGGTGGACATCCAGAGGGAGGGGACGCTGCGCTACATGGTGGCCGATGACACGAACTGCGTGGGCAGCTCGCAGTGGCAGAAGTGCCGCCTCCTGCTCCGGAAAGCAGTGAAGGTGGAAGGAGAGAGGTTCCTGCTCGAGTTTTATGTCCCTCCAAAGGTAAGTCCTGGCTTTTCTCTGCTCTTGTTTTTATGAGCAATTCAAGCAGCAATGGGGCTTTGCGTGGGGCTTGTCTTGTTTCCAGTGCTGAGCTGGGATGAAACCCAGCACTGGTCCAGAGGGAAGTCTGGTGCTGTGTGGCTGAGGTGCAAATGGATGGGAAAATGGGATTGAAACCTGTCCAACCTGCACGGCAGAATGAACCTTGGTACTGTGGATGTTGGTTGGTGCCTCTACCTAACCATCCATCCTTCTGGTAAAATGCTAAAGATGCATTTAAATTCAAGTACATCTCTCTTGAGAGTGGCCCAACACTGGCAGGGATGGTGTGCATCACTGGGGGCTTCCACAGCCCAGGGACTGCACAAGGTCTGACTGGAAGGAGACAACCCCATGTCCATGGCATGATGCCTACAAAAGAGCTGGAGAGGGCCTTTTGAAAAGGGTGTGGAGTGACAGGACAAGGGGGAATGGCTTCAAAATGAGAGTGGGTTTAGATTGTATATTATGAAAAAACTCTTCCCTGTGAGGGTGGGCAGGCCCTGGCACAGGGTGGGCAGAGAAGTTGTGGCTGCCCCATCCCTGGGAGTGTCCAAGGCCAGGTTGGATGGGGCTCTGAGCAACCTGGGCTAGTGGAAGGTTCCCTATCCATGGCAGGGGGTTGGAATAAGATGAGCTTTAAGGTCCCTTCCAACCCCAGCCATTTCCTGATTTTATGCACAGAGGATCTGGTGTGGGCTGCACGGAGCTGCACATTGGCTGCACCTAAGGGGCAGTAAACTTGGGTTAAAATGGAGCAACTGCTGCTCTTAAAACATTTTTGAGAGCTCACAGAGGGATTCTTTTTTTAGTGTATCTTGATAGGTCTCTAAAAATCAATTTTGAAATTATTTTATGGCAACTTTTATGAACATTGTCTACTTCTCTGTTATAATCACACCCCGCTTTGGTTCACAGCTTTCTCCCCTCATCCCATCTTGCTTTCCATCTGGCAAATGATTCAGCTGTAAAAGTGGCACCAGTCTGGCACAGCTGGAAGAAAACAGCTTTTTTCTTCAGCAGCCCACAGCTTTGTTTTTGCACAGACCCTACAAAAACTATGGCCATGTCTTTAAAGCTTTAAGAGGAAGAGCCTTCCCGGAGAAGAGGGGGTTGGAACGAGGTGATCTTTAAGGTCCCTTCCAACACAAACCATTCTGTGATTCTAAGCCCCTTCTCTGGCTCAGGGATGAATTATCACCTTGTTTCCTTTCCTTTCGAAGCAGCTGCCGCCTCCTTTCTGACCTTCTCCTGTGCAAACACCAAGATGGAAAAATTCCCTGGGGATGGGCAGAGCCTTGCACGGCTGAGACGTGTCTGGAGGCAGCACTGGGGCTCTGGGGCTGGCAGAAACGAAACATCCTGGAAGGGAAAAAGCAGTTTCTGTTCTGTCTTGGATGTATTTATTTTTATTTCCCAATAAAAATGGGAACTGAGCCCGTTATTGGTAACTTCCAGCCCGGAGCTCCTCGCTGGCCTCATCCCACCCCCTGCACCCAAGGCACCAGGCGATGGTTTCAGTGACTAAAATGCATCTCCTCTCTTCCCACATCCGCCATGCTCCGAGTCCCAGAGGCATGGAGAGCAGCTCTGCAGGCTCCTTTGGGGGGATTTGTTATAATTAAAACAAATACCTGGGGAATTTGTTGCTCAGCAAACACTTGGAGTGGGAGGCACCAGATCCTGCCCTCTTCCACACTGAGGCTCCGGCGGGTGCCAGGGGCCCTGGGGGAAATTCATTTTTCTTTATTTTAATGTAATTAAAATTCCCTGCATGGCTGAGGCCGCTGCGTCGGAGCTGCTTGGTTGAAATGCAGCTCCTGTGCTGGATAAATGGAGCTGCTTTCCGCATGGGAAGCATCCCCCATCAGATAGCACAGTTCTCTCCCAGTGCATCTCCATTGGGAGAGGGTTTAAAATGGAGAGGAATAAGTGGTGTTGGCAGAGCTGGCACTTCAGCCCGCGCTGGAGCAAGGAGGAGGTTTGGCAGTCAAATGCACCTCCCTGTCTTCCACTGGGCCTCCTCTTGGTTTAATTCAAAGAGCTCAGAGTTATCAGAACGGGAGGGAAATCAATGCTGTTTATTCCCCCGCTGTAATAACCACACAGGCTGAGCTGATCTTGCCTCTGAGAGCTCCACTGCATCGTCCCCAGGGACAGTTTGATTCAATTGAGTGACTTTTTTTATTCATTGATTTCTTTTAATTTATTTTCTTGGGTTTTTTTTTTTCCCTTTTCCCAGGCTTCCAAACCCAAGGTGAGCATCCCGCTGTCGGCCATCATCGAGGTCCGCACCACGATGCCCCTGGAGATGCCTGACAAAGACAACACCTTTGTCCTAAAGGTGAGAGCAGGGTGTGTATCCCTCCAGGAACCACATCTGCACCTGCATCCAGCCCCTGCTGCAGGGATGCTCAGTTCCTGAGGGGATTGTTGCCTTGGCTTTCGGGGCTGGGGTGCCAACAGCACTAGTGCTCCCCATGGGATCCCTGCCTCCTCCACCTCACACCTGGGTATTTTGGGATTGAGCTGTTTGTCTGGCTTCCGCCATGAGGTTGGCTTCCCTGTGTCACCAGGAGACAGGTTAAATTCGTGTCTAGAGGCAACCTGCAAGGGAAAATACTCCTTGGTGCAGCTGCTTTTGGTTTTGTGGCTGCCACTGCCCCGGATTGCTGGCATGTGGTGGCTGTTTCATTGACATGGGGCAATGGCACTCAGTGCTCTGATCTAGTTGACAATGTGGTGTTTGGTTGAAGGTTGGACTCCATGATTTTGGAGGTCTTTTCCAAACTTAATGATTCTATGGGAATGGCTGTGCAGAGCCACAGAGACCCTGGGGATCAACCACCCCACGTGAGTCTGGGGGCGCAAGCAAAGAGGGAAAGTCCTTCAAAAAAGAACTTTCTGTGTCATGCAGTTAATTAGGTTAATGCTGCCTCCTGCTCTGCTGGAAGGCAACAGCCTGTCATGGCAGATCAGGGCTGAATTTCGCAGGGTCCCAGCCACCAAGATGATGGATGTGTTGGAGATGGTGTTTCTCTGCAGATCATGGAGTTGTGCCTTCCCATTCATGTTAAATGGACTCGTGCTCTCCATCAGAGCTGTGGGATGTGCCCAGCTGAGACACAGCACATGTATGTGGGGGAACAGCAGCATTCTGAGCATTTCTGTGTCCTACCTCTGCTCAAAAACCATCTCTCTCCCTAAGAGCTTCTCCCCTAAGTGTGTGTGGCAGAGCAGAGCAGAGAGGCCAGGCTTCCTGGCTGAATGAACCTGCTTGAAAGCTCAGAAACCTGTGAGTGTAGAGGAGGGACAAAATAAAGCCTGGCTTTGCGAAAAGCCCTGCCTGGCCCCGGCAGATGCTCCCATGAGAAATCACTTTCTTTGTAAAGGTCCCACACCTTCTCCTGGCATCTCCTTCAGGGCATCCTCCCTGCCCTAAGGGCTTCTTGCTTCTTCTTCAGCTCTCCTGAGGTCTGTGTCCACCATGGCCATGGAGGGTCATTCAGCTGTTGCCTTCTGTGCCTCAAAGACTAACCTCAAGGTCTTCTGCTCTCCAGACTGACCAGCCTCCTTGCTTTCCTTGTGGGCTCTGGAGAGAGAATGCCCCAAAGTGTACATGGGGCCATTGCCTAGAGCAAATAGGAAGGATTGCTTCTCCTTTGATTGCTTCTCCTTTCTTCTTCCTCTTTATCCAGTCCAAGCTGATCTAGTTGCTTTCTTCATACCCTGATGATGATGGTGTTGACTCACATGCAGCTTGTGGGCTGGTGTAACCCCTCGATGGTTTTTGCAGAACTGCTCCAGAGTTGTGGTTCCCCAGCCCAGATGCCCACGGCAGTCACTGTGAGTCCAGAGCTCACCCTGTCCTTGAGCCTGGAGGCTCCTTCTTCCCCCAAGCATTTCTTAGCTTTAGCAAGTTCATTGGATTCTTGTCTCATCCTTTAACACACTGGCAGTGTGGTGTCACCCATGAATTGATCAGGCATCCTCATTCTCCTTTGTCCTGATCATTACTGAGGAGCAGCACACACAGAGCCTCTGATGGAAGGAGCTGCTGAGCATATCCCTCAGCTTTGACCATGGGCCATCAATAGCCTGTTAGCCGTTGATCACTGCTCTTGGAATATTGCTTATCATCTCCCTCTGGTCATGTTTTCTAGATCCCCTTACAAGTCCCACCTCAACTGTGTGGCCAGTGCCATTGCCAAGGATGTGCCAATGCTTCTCCCCATCCCAGGGGCTGTCACAAGCATGAGTAGGTGGGTTTGACTGGGTTTGGTCCTGACAGATCCCTGCTGGGGGAATTCAGCTCTGGGGATGTTTTCTGGGCATAGAGGAGGGCCAGTTTCTCTGGCTGCTGGAGAACTCTGGGCTTACCCTCTTCCCATCTTCTGGAACCAGAAATGCTCTCTCCATCCCCACCATTAATGGGTCACTGACTGCTTCAGCCATTTCTTTAATTTACCTGGGGAATGCTCCAAACCCCACCAGTCAAAAACTGCCTGATTTATCAGGTACCTCCTGCTCCTGCCCTGGCCTGGCCAGGGCACTCGCTCTGCCACAGGGGGAATTGATTGTGATCGATCCCTTGAGTGACCCGAGGCAGCAAACATGGCACTGAGTCCCTGTCCTACTGCTTCCAGCCAGCCTTTGCCCTCCCCTCCCAGCTGTCAGCATGGAATGCTGTTTCCCTGTTCTCATTATTATTTGTGGCTTATTTTCTGCCCAGGCCCTTCTTACTGGGACATCTTCTTGCTGCTCTCCCATTCCCTCTTTGCTGGCTGGACTTGTAGAGGGAGTGAAGCACCCTCAGGTGCTGGGGTAAAGGTTAGATGGGTAAAAGAGGCAGTGGGATGCTGTGGTTTCCCTCCTTGCCTTCCTGTGTGATATGGACCCTGATCACTACATTCACACACAACATGCAGGTTGTGATGGGTGGAAAAGCCCCTGCCTTGTTTAGGAAGGTTCTGATGGGTGGAAAAGCCCCTGCCTTGTTTAGGGAGGCCACACTAGAATAGTTTCTGTCAAATTGCCTAAAAATGAGCAGACAGTGTGTCCCTGGCGTCCATCAGACACCAAGCACATGCAGTTTTTTCCATTGCACAAGCAGGTGCTTGCAAAATACCCAAACCCTGCACGTGCTTTGCTTGCTGTCATGCTTTGCATGAGTGAGCAGCCCCGTCTCTCACGTCATCTTCATGTGTTGTCCTCAGAATGCCAGAGAAGCTCCTTTCCTCTGGTTAAACTAATTAGGGGGGATCTTTGCTGCTCCCCTACACTTCTCCTTAGGGCAGGATCACTCATGTACAGCCCGGGCTGCAGCAGGGACCAGGTTGCTGCTCAGCCCCAGCTGGGGCTCTGCTCCCTGCCCTCCCTGCTTATTTTCAGGACAGTGATTCAGTTGTTTGTGATTAATTTAATTTGCTTGGAGGTTGTCTCAGCTGGCAATGTGATACCCTCCTGGAGTCAGGATTGCTTTGCCAGCTCAGGAACGCGATGTATAAGGCTCCGTGAAGGATGCAGGGAAACCTGCCAGAGGGACACAGCATCTCGTGGCATCTGCTTCCACTGATGTGGGGCTTCTGGGCTCTCCCCATCCCCAGAAAGGCACAGCTCCTTTGGGCTTGGCATTTTGGAGGCTCTTTTGCATCCTGGTTTTTGTTTATTCCTTTTTTTTCCTGTAAAAGTGGGTTTCTCTCCCACCCTGTTGCAATCAGAAATCAAAGCCTCATAGACCAGCAGGCAGAAAAGATAACACAGGAGAGGTTTGGATTCCTGGGTCTGGGGTGTGGCAGGGTTTTGGGGCAGAGAGCAGCATGGCTTCTGCTCTCTCTATGCAGAGCTGGTTTTTGGGGGACACTGAGGTGTCCTAGAGTGAGAGATGTTGTGTGTGCCAGTGCATAATGCCATGTACCCCTGATGCTGCCAGCCAGGTGTGGTATTTCCACAGAGGCTGTCAAAAACTTGTAAAAAACCCTTGTGATACATATGCTAATAACAATGGGGTGGGAGTTTTCCTCTGAGCCCTGGCTTTGGTTAGGGATCACCCTTGGGCACACCAGAGCATCTCTGTGGGTCATCCCTCAGTGCCCCTGTGCTGGGACCAGGCAGGACACTGATCCTCTCCTGCTCAGCCAAGGTGCTGTTTGGTAGCAGCAGGTGGGTGTGGGGGTCCAGCTGGGTTATGGGGGGTGTGCTTCACCCCAGGGTGGGTGGCAGGGCCCCAGCACAGCTCACACCATCCCGCATTGCCTGCAGGTGGAGAACGGGGCCGAGTACATCCTGGAGACCATCGACTCCCTGCAGAAGCACTCCTGGGTGGCAGATATCCAGGACTGCATCGACCCTGGGTAAGGATTGCTGGGAGAAGGGGCCATGTGGGGCCACACTCAGTGCTGCTGTGCTGCCCTCACCGCCAAGCACGGGTTGGTACCCCAGAGCAATTTGTGCTAATCGGGTTATTACAAGGAAGTCCCCAACTCACAACAGTCTGAAAGCAGAGTTAGCAGCCTGTGTTTGCAGGGGTGCAGCCTTGCAGAGCACTGGCTGCCTGTTCACCCTTCCCCTTCGCATGTCACCTCAGCCTGGCAGAGGCAGGGGACCTGGGAATGCATCCTCAATGTGGGAAGCTCCTAACACCCAGCTTCTAAAGCTTTTATACTGTGTTTGAGCTATTTTCCGTGTTTTTTACAGTCTAGCATCCATGGTATATTTAAGATTCTGCTGGTTAAATCGATTTATTTGTGTTTCTATCACAGTGGCACGAATGCTATCATTGATGTCACAACTCAGCCAAAACCTCTCATCTGCTGTTTCATCAGCCCATCCAGCAGTGTTAGGGAGGTTTTGTGCCCGATGTTATTGCCCTTCAGCTGGCTCAGACAGGCCCAGCCTCTGGGGAGATGCTGGCATTGCTCTTCTTGGCACAGTTTTGGAAAACAAGGTTTGCAGAGGTGAAAACCTCAAGCAAACCTGGAGCAGGGGATTGGAGAGGCTCCAGCTGCCTCCAGGCTGCCTTTGCCCCCTTCTGCTAGAGAGGCAGTTTGGGCACTGCAGGGTTGGTTACTGTGGAGGCTGCATCTTGTGGGGACGATGCACTGATGCACTCCAAATTGTTGCTCCTCCAGCTCCTTTTCCTGTTTTCTAAAATACATAATTCATTGGCACAGGTTGCCCAGAGAAGCTGTGGCTGCCCCATCCCTGGAAGTGTCCAAGATGGACAGGGCTTGGAGCAACCTGGGCTAGTGGGGGCTGTCCCAGCCCATGGCATGGGGTGGAATGAGATGAGCTTTAAGTTCTATACCAACCCAAACCATTCTGTGATTCTGTAATTCAAGAAGCAATGCTGAGGCTGAGCTGCTGATTGAGGCGAGGCTGGGAAAAGGCCCTTTTTTCCCCCCTGCATATTTCAGGGCCAGTTTTCCTGCCAGGGCTGAGCACCACGGCCATGCTCCTCTCAAGCCCCTGCAGAAGCCGCCAGCATCCCTGCTCCAGCCCCTCTGGCAGCCTCCCAGCCTTTTCTGTTTGCTTAGCACCCAGCGCCATCCCGCTCTGGCCTCCGGACGTGACTGTAAAGCAAATAATAATGAACTCCAGAGCAAATAATAATGAGCTGTTTAATACACCGACACACACGCCCAGTGCCAAGAAGGAACTCTCAGTCAGCTCCCGATGCTTTTGCCAAGGGCTGCGTGCTGGAGCCGCTGCGTGAGCGCCCGGCGACGGCTTTTCTGCAACGCGCTGTTGGTTTTCCTTTCCTTCCTCCCTTCTTGTTTTTAACCGGCTGCAGCTGAATGGCTCCCAATGGCTGATTCACTTACTGGCCACTAAATAATTCAGCAGCTCACGAGGGAGCCCTTGCCACCCACGCAGACGCTTCCTGCTGCCTGTGCCCACGTGGCCGCCTCTAAGCAAGAGTAGCCCGATGCTGCTGGCAGCTCTGGCAGTGCCAGGCTCTTTCTGACAGCCAGGGTAAAAATAGGCTGTGGAGCAACTCAGATGCTTTTGCAGGAAGGATGCTGAAGAGCACGGGGAGGGTCGGCAGCAGGGATGCTCTGTGGGGGCTGCCTCCCACCTTGGTCTCTTCCCACGCTCTTGCTCCGGGCTTCCTGGTGTGGTTTTTTCTGCTGTTGTCTTTTAGTGTTGTAATTCCTGTGGGTTGGTAATTCCCTTTGCAGAGGGTGAAAGTGAAAGCGCCCTGGGGTAGAAGTTGGTGGTGGAATTGTGCGTGGGTGCGACAGTGTCTTGCAAAGCAAAGTGCTGAGGGTCAAGGCGACAGATTTCCATCCAAACCAACAAGGTTGCAGCACAGTCCTCCAGCATGACCCATGTAGGGTGGATGTTCAAGGGTTTAATCCCTCCCACGCTGGTTTTTCACCCCCAAAAGCCATGTTGTTCAGTGGCTGCTCTGCCTCTCTATGCTGTTGATGCTTCTGTTTGTGGCAGCTCCTCAGGAGAAAGTAAGGAGCATTGGGATGTGCTCCCAGATCACAGCTGGAATGTTGTTTGGTTGAGTCCCCATTCCGTGCCTGTGAGTGGAGGTGCCACACATGTGTCTGTGGTGTATCAGCTGGCATGTGACTGTCTGCTCTGTTCTCTCCCCCAGGGACAGCGGGGACGACATCGAGCTGGTGTCCTGTGCACAGGGACCCTGTCTGCCAGGCAGGACAACCTCCTCCAGCTGCGAGTTCCTGGCTGATGGTAAGGACCTGCCTCTGAGAAAGCCTCAGAGTCCCTCAAAGCCATAACATGTCCCTCAGGTGTCTCTGGGAGACAAAGGTTTCCAACACAGCTGCCTTAGAGCAGGGCAGCCCCCAGCTTTGTCCATGGTGGGTGATGCTGAGCCATGAGCCCATCCTTCTGCAAATTCCCTTCCAGATGTGCCCAGGCCGCCAGACAGATGTGCCCTGCCCAGCACTCACAACACCACCACGGCCACCGCCATCCCCATGCCCCCTGGCCGGGGCAGGGACTCCCTGGGGGAACTCCTCACCCATGTCCCACTGGAGAACTTCCTGCAGACCCTGGAGTCCTCCCCCCCTGCACATCTCACAGGTACTGGGATGCAGGATGAGGCCCCAGCATCTCGCTCTTGACGGTGCATGGAGGGAGAGGATGAGGGGGCTGGGAGGGGGTGGTGTCCGGGTGCTCCCTAAAACCCTGCTGTCCCTGCGGGCAGGGGAGGACAGCGAGGCAGAGGCGGAGATCAACCTCTCTGACTTCCCCTGGTTCCACGGGACTCTCTCTCGGATCAAGGCAGCTCAGCTGGTGCTCTTTGGGGGCGCCCGGAGCCACGGGTTGTTCGTCATCCGGCAGAGCGAGACACGGCCCGGGGAGTACGTGCTGACCTTCAACTTCCAGGGAAAAGCCAAGGTGGGTGTCCTCTGTTGCCCTGTGAACATCAGGGCCAGCCCTGCCCAGCACCCCAGGTTCCTTCCTGCTCTGCAGGCAAGCGGGTGCTGTGCAGTGACCCCAAACAGCAGCTCTGCAGGGAGCTACACCCTGGCAGGGCATCCCCCAGGACCACTCACCCTTGTACCCCAAGAGCCCTCTGTACCCTGCTCAGGCTCTGCTGCACTTTGCTAACAGGATCAGTGTCCCCTATACCAGCATAAGGTTTAATATTATTAAATAATATGCATGGCAGCCCAGCCTAGCCTAGCACATCGTGCCCTGCCCTCTCCTTTTTCACTCTGTGTCCCAAAGTACATGGATGCACTATGAAGAACCAACTCACATGAAGTTTTCTGCTGAGTTTCTAGCAGAGGGCACATGCTGTTCTTGTCACCTGTCCTGCAAGAAGTAGCTCAGGTGGGCTGGCGACATCTCCAAGCTGTCTGTGACACTGGGATCAGAGCTTCAGCCCCCCTGGCTGCACCCAGCTGCCCTTCTCTGGGTGTTTCTTTATGGCTTCATCCCTGGGAGGGGCCAAACTTCTCCTGGGGCTGCAGCAAGTGGGATTTTGCAGGACACACCCTGCAGCAGGTTAAGAATAACCATCCTGTGTTAGGAGCCAACCTCCCTTGGCTGATGGAGGTGGGTCCTGCTGCCGATTGCAAGGGAGGTCTTGCCCTCGTGGTCCCCATCTCACCCGCTGGCCCCTGTGCTTGCAGCACCTCCGCCTGTCACTGAATGAGAGCGGGCAGTGCCACGTGCAGCACCTCTGGTTCCAGACCATCTTCGACATGCTGCGCCACTTCCACACACACCCCATCCCGCTGGAGTCGGGCGGAGCAGCCGACATCACCCTCCGCAGCTACGTGGTGGCCCAGACCCCACAGCCTGGTGAGTGCTGGGGTCGGGCAGGGGCAGGGCTGCATGTGAAGGGTTGGGTGTGAGGTGGGCTGGGATCTTATGTGGACCTAAAAGGGACTGATCCTGGGATTCCCTCCCTAAAGCTGTGCCCATACTGATAATGTGTGGGTCTGGAGGTGTGCCAAGGTAGAGGTTATCCCATTGGAGGTGGGCAGGGAGCACCACGCAGCAGCAGGGCTGTGCAGGGGTGACCAAGTCCCCTGGCTGTGCGTGTCAGTCCCCTGGCTCGGGCAGGAGAGGAGCAGAGGGGTCTGCAGGGCTTGGAGCATTCTGCTGTGCTGAGCGAGGGTGGGCAAGGAGTGGGGAAGGAGAGGGTCAAGGATGGAGAGGGTGGGCATGGGAAGGTGCCAGTGAGGGATGGGGGGTGCTGAGCCCCCAGGCAGCAGTGCAGGGGTCAAGCTCTTGTCTCCCTTGCAGATGCTGGCCCCCCACCACCCCTTGTGTCACAGCCACCGGGCTGCCGAGTCGACCTGCCACCTCCACACTACTTCTGCAGCACAGCACCCCCCGGCCCGGCGGTCCCTCCACCCGCTGAGGGGGTGGCCGTGGCCCCTGCTGTCCCTGTCCCCACACCCTACCACCGCCTGGAGGGTGCCCTGGGCCCCCGGAGCCGCAGCGACAGCACCGAGCGCCGGCCGGAGCCCCCCGCTGCCAGTGCCGAGGACTACCACGAGGCCGACAGTGCCCGGAGCCGGACCCGGGCTGTGGAAAACCAGTACTCCTTCTACTGAGCCCCCCGTGCCTGGAGGCTGCATGGTGGAGGCAAGCAGGGCAGCTGTGCCCCTCACCAGCCAAGCCACCTCCTCCTGCCACCACGAGCAACCAAGCCGGGATGTCCTTCTCGCTCCTTGCTGCTTTTGGGAGCTGTGTCTGCAGCAGGTGACATCCCAGCTGGACCTGGCACCAGCCTCGAGGTTGGAGCAGTGCTGGAGGTTTGGGAGGCTGAAAGAGTCAGTGCCATTTTGGAGTTTGCAGCCTCTTCTTTTTCCCTCTGGATCAAGAGCTCTCTCAGTGCCAAGCCCAGCTCCCTTCATCTCCTGGGTATGACCATTGTGGGATGGCAGCCCGAAGCTGTGACAGGCTTCATCCTCAAGCCAAAACACCTTGGCACATCCATTCTGGGGTGAGAGAAAGCCCAGCACGGCCAACATCCTTCTGGCACCATCACCCTGCAAACCAGCTGGCATTTTGGGATGACCATGGAAATGGCAGATCTACATGCAGAGACTTTTCTCTCACACATGGATCACCGAGAGGGCACCACTGCAGAGGTCTGAGGGTTTATCCAGGCTGGCTTTTGGGGCTCCTTCTGAGGCACGTGTTTCCCACCCTCTGCCACAAGAAGGTTTTTTTTCCAAAGCTTAACAAATTACATTCGAGAAAGGATTTTCCTGCTGTCCTGCCTTTTGTGTTTCTTTGTTTCCTTTCTCTCCTTGCTCAGCCTTCTGGCTGCTCTCTACCACAGCTGGGCAGTGTTTTCCATTGCTCAAGGCCAGCCTTGGAAAATACGACAACACCCCCGCTTTGCATTAGTTGTTGGTCATTTGGGATGTCAGGGAGGGTGTCAGGCAGAGGCCAGGGACTGTGTCTGGAGGTGAGGGACAGCCTTGCCCTGCAGGTGCTCAGCTGGGCTCCTAGGAATGAAAACACTACACATCTTCAGTAAAAGGTTATTGTTTTTTCTTGGACAAATAGAAATGCCCAGGAAGAGCAAAAAGAGCGGCTGGTGCCAGGTGGGTGCGAAGCCAGCGAGCACAGGGGGCCAGGCCAGGCTGATGGGCAGGATTGCCCTTGCCAGTGGTTGATGTCCCTCCCTGGCAGTTGTAAGACCCTGCCAGTGAGGGCTGGAGCAGCACTGCTGCCAGGAAGGACCAGGTAGTGCAGTTGTCACCGCTGCTTGGTGACATTTTGACAGAGCAGTGCAGCCACATGCACCTAGAGCAGAAGGAGGAGGTCCCTGATGGAGATGAGCCCTGGAAGAAAGCATAGAGCAGAAACCTGCTGTGGCCAGGTGTGCACTGTGTTGATGCTTCTCCTGCAGGTCATGGAAGCCTTTAGGGTGGTTTTATAGGTGGTTTTTGTGTGCCTCGTTTGGGGTGGGAGACCCTCTAGAAGGGCAGCTTTGCTTGCAGACAAAGTGCTTGCATGTCCCTCTTGGTTTGCTTCACACAGCTTGTCCTACCCAGTGCCAGGCCTCCTGGCTCCTTGTGTAGCTGCCAAGTCTGGGTGACAGTGCTCAGAAGACCTGAGCCAAGTGGCTTTGGAGTGTCTGGACAGGTCTCTGGGTAGAGCTGACTCCACCACAGCAGCTAGAAGTTACCACCTAGTGCAAAGAGCCAAGCCACAACCTAACTCGAAAAAAAAACCACCTTGAATTTGCCTGGAATTTGGGTTGGGCCAAATTTTTATTTTCTAGGTGCCTTCTTTCCTCAGCTAGCAAAGCACGTCCCCAGCGCTCGAATCATTTGTGCCTCCCACTTCAGGAGGGCAGGGAAGGTGTCTCCAAGGCTCCTCACCTCCTCCTGTGAGGGGAGAGCTGCTTTTCTGGCCCATGGCTGGGTGAGATGAGAGCTGGTGGATCTCATTCCTGCAGGAAATGCCACCTTCTCCCTGAATACACGGCCCTGGAGAGAGCAGCAGGAGCAGTTTGGTCTGTTCAGGGTATTTCTCCTTCCTCAGCTCAGCTAAAACCCAGCTGGGAGGAGCCCATGCAGCAGGGAGGGGCTGGGTGCTCTTGGTTGATGGGTTTAACACGGACATGCTTCCTTCACACACACACACAGTGAATGAGGGAGGATCTCATGAGCTTCCAAGGGGCCAGGTGGCTGGATGGGAGCACTGCCTTACAGACCTTCAGACACTGGCTGGTTTCTCACTTTCTATGTCACAGGATAGGAAAAGGAGGGGGAAGCAATGATCTGCGAGCAAAAATGTTAATTTGTAAATAGGGAAGAGTCTGGAAGAGTTTACTGTTGTGTAGAATAAATTAATTTTATTTAAAAAAAAAATGGGGGTGGGGGACTTGTTAAACAAATGGAGAACTCGAGTTCCGGTTTTAAAATAAAATCACTTGCAAAAAAGGACAGCACGTGAGCGTGAGCTTGGGGGTTTGCTGGATTTGCTACATGAAAAAAGAGAGGGAGGATGCTGTTGTGTCACGTGTGTAGATCTCATTGCTGTGTCAAGGCAGTTGGGGCTGGGCTCGCTCTGTCTCTGCCTGATGGAAAGCACCGAGGAGGGAGGAGAGGGGTATTTTTCTCACTGCTGAGCAGAGGGAGGAGGAGGATGGGTCCAGGCTGCACAGAACAGTGTTTTATCTCTTCCCAGTCTGTTATTTTCTTTGTCTGGTTTGTCACTGGTGCAGGATGGAATGTCTCCATCCCCAAAGCAGTGTGGATAATAGAAAATGAGCAGCCCTGGGGTGTGAAGATGGACGTCCCTTGCCAAAGGCCTGTGAGAGCATCTCTCAGCAGCCATTCCCCATAGCCTGTCATTCCCCCTCCCATGCCTTCGTCTCTCCTGGAAGGCAGTGCCTCATGCTCTGACGTTGTATGTCTTTCTAGTGTGCTCTTTTCTGCTGAGAATCCCCTGGGAAAACTGGGGCATTGTCCCAGACTGTTCTGTCACAGCTAAGCAGCGTGACAGACACAGCTAACACATGGCTTTTGGAGGGGTGGAGGGAGCTGCTCAGTTCAGAAATCAGGCCACGGTTGTGTCATGATCCATTCACAAAAATATTCCCTCCCCAAAAGGCTCCAGAGCCTGTTCACTGCTCCTGGAGAGCTCATCCATCAGGAGCTGGGCAGCTGGGGAGGTGACAGCCTCTCCTTATGGATGACTCTGTTTCCCTCGAGGCTGGCACTGAGGGATGTGCCTTGGGGACAGCTGCTCCTCCTGCCTAAACCTAAACCATTCACACCTCAGCTTATTAGCAAATTGGCTAATTACAGCATCAGTCTTGCTGGAAAACATCCCTTCCTTTCCATTCATAGGATTCTTGGGAGGCAGGGGCAGGATGCAACAGCCCTTTGCATCTAACAGGGAGATCTGGTAGTGAAACAAGGGGCAAGCATCCTCAGTGTGTGGGTTGGGCTGGATTCTGTGCCAGCAGTGCCCTCTGGCCAGGGCTGGAACAGGAGTGGTCCGTGGGGATGCTGGACTCGTCTTTCGGGGTGCTGGCTCTGAGCTGTGCCCTGGCAGAGACGATGAACAGGACAAAAATGTGAAGGGATTTCAGCAGCGCAGCCGCCCACGTTTCACGTGGGTGTTGGAGCTCCACAGCTGCTCCTGCCTGACGCGCAAGGTCTGTCTCAGCAAAGGCTTGCAGTGCTTCCAGAAAGATCCCTTCGGTAGGAAAACTCCTCAGAAACACAAGTGAGCTTTGATACAGATCAGGGAGCTGAGTTTTGTTGTTTGGTTTGCACTGACCTGTGAAAACACTTCCCTGTTCTAATGCAAATCCCCTGTCCGGTTCTGCCCAGATCCCAGCCCAGCACTCTGATTTCATGGGCTTTGTATTTTGATGAAATACTTCCTATTTTTGAATGACCCAGTAACAGTCTTGCCCCCCCTCCCGCCCCCGACAGGTATATTTTAAAAGTAATACCTGCATAGCATATCAGGAGTCTGCACCAATTCCCTAGATGTGTAGCTTGAAAGTGAGATGCTCCCAGGTCTCTCTCCCCATGGTTTCTGTGGGCTCAGTTGGATGACAGGCAGCTGCCTCTTTCCCAGGACTCTGAGCTGTCACTGACACAAGCCATGCTTTGGGCAAGTGAATCCAGCTGCCCAGCTGCTCCCTGCAGCCCTTGGGCTGCCATTCTGCCTTCCTCCCATGGGGAGTGGAAGGCAGCTCATGACTCACTCCTGTGATTTTGGGAGCTGTGTGTCTGGAGAGGTGGCCGTGAGGAAGAAACAGGGTGGCACCTTAGGGGTTAGTGAGCTAAACCTTGCCTGTGCTGTGCTCAGGACTAAGCAGAGAGGAAACTCAAACAATTTGCAAATCTGCTTCTAAAACACTTTCTGCAGTGACTGAGCAGGAATAGGGGCACGTACCTGCCCCAGCCTCTGCCATGGCTCTGGTGTCTCCCTGGCAGGGCTGAGTCCAGCCTGGCACTCTCAGGTTTCCATCCTGGTGGACTGAAGAGGACCCAAGGCTGGGAGAGCCGCAGGCACAGGAGCTGAGGAGCTGGCAGACAGCATGGGGGAAGCTGTTTGCATTGCTCCAGCCAGGGCTGAGACTGCAAGGATGCCTTCCAGGACCAGCGGCCAGCTGGGAACTCAGCCAGCACTAAATTCACACCATTCTTTTACAAATCAGGTTGGTAAGACAAACACGAGGCACAAACTAGTGTGATTTCCATAGCAACCTCAGTGAGGGTTGAAAAGTCTTTTGTAAACATAGGGCTGAACCTGAGGATCAGCTCCGATTTTCTCCACGGAAGGGAGAAGAGAATGGGGGCTTAATAAATTCAGGTCATATAAATGAACCATAAATCTCAGAAGGAACCATTCCCAACCTCTCTGTTCCCCTTTCTGTCACCCTCTCCACATGCACAGCACGAAGCTGTCTGAAACCCAGAGCCCAACTTCCCCACTCCAGCTTATCTCCATAAACTACACAAAGGCTTATGCCCCTCTTCCATTGCAGCTGACCTTTAGTAGCTAATTCTCTGATGCACACACAGCCCCAGCACATGCCATGCCATTTCTGTAGGGCCACAGCCACTTGAAAAGAAATTTGGCTTGCAGAGGAACCTGATCGCAGCCAGCTCGGGCTCCTCTTCCCCACTCACGGCTTCCTCCAGCCCCATCAGGCAAGCGTGGATTTGGGTGTGCAATCCCTCAGCTTATCCAAGCACTGCTCCTGCAAGGTCCAGATGTGAATATGAATGTAAACAGTGCAGCATCCTTCTGCTTGCTACCTGCCCTCATCTCCCAGCGCCTGGGAAGGCCATGCCATGGGGAATGGTGCTGCCGTTCATCACTGTCAGCAGACAAAGCTCACGGGCACTGCTGGTTAATTACCAAAGTGACACGAACAGATGGCGCAGGCAGCCTGCCACCGAGGCACTGGGAAGTCCCGTATCACTTACGCCGTCACGGGGAAAGGATTTGGCAGGGCTGAAGGTGCCGGTGAAAAACACACTGAATTTTCACCCTCCTCAGGGCTCAGCTGAGACCAGAGCTGGGATAGAGCGTGGCAGATGCCGGAGCTGCCTCGCTAATGGGTCCCCTCGGGGACAGGCTGCACTTGCTGCAGCCTGGAGAACGTGCCTGGATGGACAGGGGAAATCAGAGCTCAGCAAACGCAGCTTTGCAGGGAACAGGACACACAGATACAGCTGGGACATGGGGGAAGTGACACAGGGAACAACTTGTATCTGGGAGTGTACATGAGTACCTGAAGGAGGGTGTCAGAGGATGGAGCCAGGGGCTTCTCAGTGGTGCTGAGCAGCAGGATGAGTCAACAGGCAGTGACTGGAGCACAGGCTGTTCCACCTGAACATGAGATACGGACCTGCTGGAGTGAATCCAGGGGAGGACACCAAGATGATTAGAGGAATGGAGCATCTCTCCTATAAATAAAGTCTGAGAGAATTGGGATTGGTCAGCCTGGAAAAGAGAAGGCTTCAGGGTGACCTAATTGTGGCCTTGCAGCACTCAAAGGGAGCCAACAAGAAAGATGGAGAGGGACATTTTTCAAGGACAGGTAGTGACAGGACAAGGGCAAATGGCTTCATGCTGACAGAGGGCAGGGTTAGATGGGATATTGGGAAGAAATCCTTCCCTGTGAGGGTGGGCAGGCCCTGGCACAGGTTGGGCAGAGAAGCTGTGGCTGCCCCATCCCTGGGAGTGTCCAAGGCCAGGCTGGAACGGGCTTGGAGCACCCTGGGCTATGGAAGGTGTTCCTGCCCTTGGAATGAGATGAGCTTTAAGGTTCCTTCCAACCCCTTCTGTGATTCTGTGAGGATGAATTTCTTCCCTGGGAGGTCGATTGAGCACTGGCATGGGGAGGGTGTGGGGTGTCCCTCAAAACCCCTCTGGACACAGCCCTGAGTGCCACACTCAGGGGACCGTGCTGGAGCTGGGGGTTGGAACAACTGGTTAATTACTACGTTACAATTTAGGGTCTTGATAACTTCCCACCATAATTCAGGTATTCCTTGATAAAGGGGTGACAAGGGGAATTTTAGGATTTAGTGATTTGACAGATTCCCTATCATAATTCAGGTATTACTTGATAAAAGGGTGACAAGGGGCATTTTGGGATTTAGTGATGGGGTGACAAGGGAAATTTTAGGATTTAATGCTGGGGTGACAAGAGGAATTTTAGGATTCAGTGATTTGACACATTTTCTATCATAATTCAGGTATTCCTTGATAAAGGGGTGACAGGGAAATTTTAGGATTCAGTGATTTGACAGATTCCATATCATAATTCAGGTATTCCTTCATAAAGGGGTGGGTGACAAGTGGAATTTGGGGGGTCATGTACAATTTAGTGTCTTGATAACTTCCCACCATAATTTAGGTATTCCTTGATAAAAGAGTGACAAGGGCAATTTTAGGATTCAGTGATTTGACAGATTCCCTACCATAATTCAGATATTCCTTGATAAAGCTTCAGGGAAACCGACGACCTTACAACAGCTGGTTTTATGGTTTTATGAGGGTGCAATAAAACCACTTGCTCCCCTGCTGGCACGAATCATACCCGTAGTTATTACAGAGGTGTTTCAGAACCGCAGTGAATTGGCGACTCTGCCCCGGGTCCCCTCAGCGCTCAGCCCGGCCCGCCATGTTGGGCGGGGCGGGGCGGGGCGCGTCGCGCGCGCTGACGTCACGGGGGGCGGGGCGCGGGCAGCGCTGGAACATGGCGGCGCCCTCGGCCCCGCGGCCGCCCCGGCCCCGCAAGGAGCCGCAGCCGCTCGTCATCCCGCGGAGCGCGGCCGAGGAGCAGCGCCTCCGCCTCGAGCGCCTCATGAGGAACCCGGTGAGGGCACCCGCCGGGAGGGGGCGGGGGATCCACGGGAACCGCCCACCTACCCCGCGCTCCGTCCCTCAGGGGCGCCGAGGCATCCCTGGGGTCCGTGAGGGGTGAGGGACACCGAGACCCCTCACCCCATCTCTGGGGTTCGTGAGGAGACACCGAGACCCCTCACCCCATCCCTCGGGTCCGTGAGGGGTCACCGAGACCCTTCACCCCATCTCTGGGGTCCGTGAGGGGACACCGAGACCCCTCACCCCATCTCTAGGGTCCGTGAGGGGTGAGGGGACATCGGGACCCCCCCCCACTCCATCCCTGGGGTCCATGAGGGGACATGGGGACCCCCTCACCTTACCTCATCTCTGGGGTCCGCGAGGGGACATCGGGACCTTCTCAGCGATCTCTGGGGTCCGTGAGGAGTGAGGGGACATCGGGACCCCCCCACACACTCCATCCCTGGGGTCCATGAGGTGTGAGGGGCACACACCCCGTCCCCGGTGTCTGTGAGGAGAGAGGGACCGGCCCCGCTTCTTTCCTCCTTCCCGATTCCATGAGGGGAGACAGATCGACACCCTCCCTTCCCCTTCCTCCTCCCTGGGCCCTCTAGGGAAGGGGACCGACCCCCGCACACACACTGGGTTGCCATGAGAGCAGAAGGACCTTACTTTTCTGGGGTGCTGTGAGGGGAGAGACCCTTCTGTGGGGCCCAGGGGGAGGACTGGCCTCTCAGTGCTCTGCCCACTGGTCTTTCCTCTGTCTGGGTGTTTTGGTCCTTTCTTGAGGTGGTGTTTGCCCGGAGGGGACTCTCACCCCTGTGCTGTGTGTGCTGGAGCAAGCTGAGCTGTCCCTGCACCGTGTTCTTCCTCTGACCTTGCACCATGTGTTCTCCCTCCCCTGCTCTTCCCTGTCCTCTAGATCTGGCATGGAAGGTGCACAAATGCCTTTCATCACTTCCCAGACTACTGGTAGTGGGAGTAGACTCAGTTCCCGCGAGTGCTTGGAGGTGCTGACATGCTTCCACCTAGTTCCCATACTGAAAAGAAGTACACACACTCCTAATCTTCCTGGGGTTTGTTGACCTGCAGGCCTGAATGTGAGGGACAGAGAGGATTCCTTCTGATTCTCCTCTTCTGCCTGCTCCTGTGCATGAAGAAATGGCTGCAGCTGTGCTCCTTCTGAGATCTGTCAGCTGATGGAAGAGGCTGTTGTCAGACATATCCCGCCTTTCAACAATGTGTTAAAATTGCAGACTTTGCTCCTAGAAGATACTGATGGCTGGTTGGTTTGTTCTTGCAGGAAAAGACTGTACCAATTCCTGAAAAACTGAATGAATGGGCACCGCGACCTCCCCCGGAGTTCGTTAGAGATGTGATGGGTAAAGATTCTGTTCTTCAGATAACTCTCAGTTCAGCCACATCTAACTTAGAAAAGTGTTTAACGGGGCAGGACAGAGATGGTTTTCTGTTGCTCATTTTGCTGGGGAAAAGAGGTGTGAAATGTGCTTCGAGAGTTGCTTTTTCAAGTTTTATTTCATCCTCGGGTTCCACTTTCCTGCCGGTAGTCAGAATGCAAAGTGAACAAAGCCCCTGCCACTGCAGCACGTGGGCTGCCTGCAGTGCAATAAGCTGCTGCTCTGGTGATGATAAGTAAATCTGTCTTTTGCACGGATCTGAGAGTGCTCTGGAAGCTTACAATTATAAAGTCCTTCTTGTGGCTGCTTTGAGCCTGGATCTCAGGCTGTGAGAAGCAGGCATGTGCAGCAGGTGTGGCTGTGTGTGGTCAGGCAGGGAGCTGGCAGCTGTGCAAGGGCCCTGACCCAAGGATCCTGCATGCTCTTTACTTTTACCTGCAGAGATCAAATACAGTAGTGGTGGTATAAACTGTGTCTGCATGTAGAAGTTTTATCTTTCTTTGGGACCTTCATCCTTTCTAGAGGCAGACTTGTTCTTATTTCAGAATAATTGATCTTGGACTGACGTTTTATACGCTTTGGAATAAACTCTTGTGTTTATTGTAATTCCCTCATGGCTTTTCCAAACAGCTTTGCTGTGTGCTTGAGTCGAACTGTCTTGTTTTTCTGGGAGCACCTGATGTGCTGGGATTCTGCTGGTATCAAGAGCACCCCTGTTGCAGGCACAGCTGCTGTGTTTTAATTAGGTGTCTTCTTTGAGGCTTGTATTCTTGTGCTTTGCCTTGAGAAATGGCTCAGGAGACAGAGGAAGAGAATGGAGAATGAAGTTGAAAGCTCCTGTGAGACTTCAGCGTGTAGGCTGATTCCAGAAGAGAGACCTGAAGGGATTTCATTTATGAAGAAACAGTCAGAAACTGTCAGTGGTATCTGTCTTGTGTGGGAAAGTACAGTATGATGGTGTTTATCTCCTTTCTGTTGACCTTTATTTTTTGTGTGAGGTGCTGAAAATCAGTCAGAAGCACATCAGCAGGATGTTTTAGCTCAACTCTGCCTGTAAGAGAATGGGGAGTACATTCGATCTCTAGTTCTTTGCCTGTCTTGATGTGCAGCTAAGACTGGGCTCTCCAGGGGAGTAATCAACCAGTAGGACCTGCAGTGACACAAAAGTGTGTGGTTTTGCAACTCACTTTGGGTTTTGGTTGTGAGTGATTTGAGCTTATATAAAACAGTGACACACTGTGTGTTGTTGATAGATTTTCATCTTGCAGTGCCCTTTCATGCATCCCATCCCTCAGCATCTGGCTGTAGTCATTCGTGAGCACCAATGTGCATTCTTTCCCCAAGAATGCATTAACTCTTCTTTGTTGTAGGGTCCAGTGCTGGAGCTGGCAGTGGGGAGTTCCATGTGTACCGGCATCTCCGGCGGCGAGAGTACCAGAGGCAAGATTTCATGGATGCCATGGCTGAGAAGGTCAGCACAACTCTTCATAATTCCCCTCGCCCCAAAATATTTGGTGTTCATTGCAAATCTGTGTTTTCTTTGAAAGTCATGTACAAATAATTCCGTTCTGAGCCACCCCTTGTCAGAGGAATCTGTAGGAGTGTGTGATACGTGGCGTCTGTGTCAGTACTGAAACATTTGGTGCTTTGTGTCAGACATGCTCCATCTCTTGTGTTCCCTGGTGTCCTAGCACACAGTAAGACACGTGAACGTGTGTGTTCTCAGGTTGGCTTGAAAATGCTTTAAGAACTAGAAATCCCTAATATTATCACTGTCTTGCACAGACAGAATCAAGGCAAGTGTCCATGCACAGAGTTCAGATGTTTCTTTTAAGTCTTGGTTGAGTAGAATGGTCCCTCTCAGAGCGTATTATTGTTACACTCTCTCTTGGCCAAGATGAGTCCTTTTATCCATATGTTAATGTTTATGTCTCCAATTATTCACTTGTTTTTGCTGAAACATTTATTAGGGCAGAAGCCCGGCCTTTCTCACCTGTTCTGGTGAGGATTCCTCCCTCTGAAGGTTTCAATGTTTGGCTCAGGTTGCAGGTTAAAGGAGCTGTCTGTACAGGAGTTGTATCTAGGATGTGGCTTTGTATAAAGAAGCCAGAGAAAATCTGGCAGAGCTCCCTTCTGTATTTTGCTAAAAGATTTCTCCCTAAAAGGACATGACTTTTCAAAGAAGTATTTTAATTTAGATTGTGACCAAAGTATGACATGTGATCAATTACAGCAAAGACTAGATGAGGAATTCCAGAAGAAACTGGAGAGGAATAAGATGATTGCAGAAGAGCAAACAGCAAAACGCAGAAGGAAGCGGTAAGGGCAGATTTTTCCCAGGAGGCTTGACATGGAAACCCTCACGCCTTGTGCCTCATCTGTAGCTGCATGCTTTGGATAAACGCTGTCATTCTGTGTCTGCATCTATCAGCTGGGAAGTCTGGCTGTGGAAATTGAATTTGTCAGTGTCATTGTTTGGTTTTTAAAGGTACCTGTCAACCTGACAGGCTTTGCTGGCGTGGTTTCTTCTCCGTGCCATCACTAGCTGGGTAACTTTGGACTGGTTGAGCTGCTTTTGCTGACGCCGTGGTCTTGACTGCAACGTGCCTTACTGCATATTTGTTGTAACAATGTCAGGAAAGGTTTGTGTGTATATCTGGCTTAAATTAATATCTGAACCACTTGATACCAAGCAGCGTCAGTGCTGCTTAATGGGCAGGCCACCTCATTGGAATGGCTGGCAGGTCGAGTCTAGTGAGTTAGGTGAAAATGTTAAAAAATATTAAATCCATCTTTCTCTTAAATTCTAGACACAGTGAAACAGTTGTAAGATTGATGCTCTCAAGAAACAGCCTGAGCATTGTAGTGCAGTGATACAGGAATTTAAATCCCACTGCCTTTATGCACCATACGTTTCAGAAATAGCAGGGTATCATGGCTCGGCTCTTTCACAGCATCTGACCCTGAGCAGCCTCTCCCTTGCTGCTTTGCATCCTGTGGCTGAGAGTTGCTGTGGAAAGGCCTGTGCAAAGTGACTCGCTGGCATATTAACACAAAAGTGATCAACACAAACACTCTTGCCATCTTAGTTTAATTTAATGTGGTCCAACAGATGGCCAGCAAGTCAGATCTGGCCTGCTGCCTCTTCCCTGGCTGAGAGGGAGAACAACTGTTCCAACAGCAGATGCTGCATAAACACTAACACCTCCTTGTCCCCCTTCTGCAGTCTAATGATGTAGGACCCAAGTGGTTTTGCCCTGTAGTGGCCTCCCTAATTTCCCTCACCACCCTTCTCTTCTCTCCTTACCTAACAATAGTTGGCTGTCTCTTTTAAGAGAATTCATTTATGGTTGTGAGAGAGGAACATCAATCCTAGGCTGCTCTGCCTGTGTCTGACATCAGCTTGGCCTGGTTGCCTTTGCTGGGCAAACAGAACTGGGTTGTATGGACTGCAATTCCCTCTTACTCCTAATGTTACTCCAAGGATCCAATATCCTGAGGAAGTACAGCCAAGGAGGAAGGTCAAAGCATACTGCACTATTTTTATTTTTATTTTTTTTTTCAATTTAAGTATATGTTAATGGTGATATTTTCCCCCCAGTGTTCAATTCTCACAGTCTGGGTCTTGACACCATTTTCTCTTTTTGTTTATTAGACCAGGTAGCTAAAATGTAGGGACAGTTTCATTTTTGTTCCATCTGTGTTCTTGGAGATTCTTGTCTATTATATAGTTTGGGTTGCAGTGCTGTCATGAAAGACTAAAAATATCCATTAGACTGAAAATAACGTAGAAAAGTTTCTGTTGATTGTGTGCTAAGTTTGCTCTTGATGAATTCTCAGTTAAGGCCAAATTTAAATTGAACTTCTCTTCTGAAATCAGCTTTTCCAATATGTCCTTTATCAGTGTATGAATGTGCAGAAACTTTACAATGTAGGATTTGTCACAGGTGTTTTTTCTTTGCTTTATAGCCAGAAGTTAAAAGAGAAGAAACTGCAAGCTAAGAAAAATAAACTTGAACAAAAAAAGCAAGAAAAAGGTCAGTGAAATTTAGTTTTCTTTTCTCAAGACTCAGTTCTGTTCCCTAATTGAAGCCTAGAAGAGTTTGTTCTACCCCAAGCAATCTCAAAACATGGATTGAAGCCGGAGCCTTAAGCTTGTTATTTTAGCTAATGTTTCAAAATCCTCTTTGAAAGCCATCTATGTTGAGATTTAATCTTACAAATAACTTGGCTGTTTGTGAAAATTTCCCAGTATTGGGGGAAATTTTGGACAGCAAACATTGGAATCCAGTTTGGTCGTTTTTGGATGTTTTGCCCCAGCTATTCTGACAAACTGCAGATTTAGAACATCATCTGCTCAAAAAGGCAGTATTGTTCAAGGCTGTGCTTTTTTATGTATATTTTGAATGTGTATGGAGAAAACAGGTGGAAAAAATGCACAGCTTGGGCAGCAAGAAACTGAGTTACAATTTTGTGTGTAAGAAATCGAGCCACCTTGTTGCCATCTGTTCCACAGGACTATTTTATTTGCATAGAAATTAACATTGAAAAGCTGACTGCCTCTGTTCTCCTGCAGCCTTGAAAAATTAATGTTCAGCAATGTCAGTGTAACTGTTTGCTCAAACTTTTGCATATTGTTGCTTCCTTTCAGTGAGTATATTTTAGCTTACTCTTTCAAATAGTTGTCCTTTGTGGATTAGCACACTAACTGCAGTAAGTCTTAAAGTTACAGCAGGTTTTGGTGATTCTGCTGAAACAGTGACTTGTCTGACAGTTCTACCTTAATTCTGCTTTGCTTTTCAGAATTGGATCTGTTTCAGCTGAACCATTGCCAGCCTCCCATGTAAACACAGGAGGACAAATTACTTGTTAGGTTAATTTTACTTTTGACAGCAAGTGAACGTAGCAGAGTAGATTTTTGGGTGTTTTGTTTTTGTTCTGTTTTGAGCTTTTTTTAAGCTACTCATTTATGAATTGTAACTAGGAGGAGGATTTATGTATGAGTCAACATACTTTTGTTCATTTTGAGTCAACAAAACAGAATACCCATCCCTTTAGGGAGTGGCTGGATCAGGGACTGGCACTGCCGTGTAAAAGTTGTGGGGCTGGAGTGGTTTTGTTTGGCACAAGTTCCTGAAAGATAGAATGCAAACTCCCCTGCCTTTATAACAGTCCTTAACTCTTTACAGTTTGTGCTTCTCTGTGTGAAATAATAATAGTAGTACTAATAATGATGATAATAATATCAGGATGTAGAAGTCCCTGATAGCCATTTTTAGCCTGCTGAGAGCAGCCTTTTCTTTTTCTAGTTTTGCCTGCCCTGGATTGAAATCTAAGAGTTTTTCCAAATTAATCGAAGTGTATTTGTTGTATGTGGTAGGCAAGCATTTATCTTCTGATTTGGATGAATAAATAAAACCTCTGAATTTCCATCTTTCACCTTCGTTGTAGTAAATACATTAACAATAAGGGTTGGCAGTGCAGCAGGTCAGCTGTTAAAGTTGCATTACTGTACAAACCCCTAATAAAAAAGGAAAGTTCGGAACTTCACCACGCGGTGGCATCAGACCACCAGTCCTGAATCCTCCTTGTAACTGGTCAGGTCATGAGCTCAGCGTGACTGGGCCTCAGGAACAGTAAAGAGCAGAAAAACTTAGATTCAGGTCCCACTTTCTGCTCTACCTCATTTTCATGATTGGTTATTTAATTTCTAGTAAGTGTTTTCTGATCTTTTAGCAGGCTCCACAAGTTTTCTGTGACCCTTTTTAATCTTAGGTGTATCTTAGTGAGTTCCTGTACTTGCAGCACAGAAAACAGTCTGCAAAAGTTAATGGCACCTTGTGGAATTTCCACAAACTTGAATAGGTGTAGGAATATACTCAGATTTGGCCTTGGCTTCCCAGTGTTCTCTAACATTGCTCTGTGATCCTTGAAAGTTCATGGCAACCTAAAGAGGTGAGATTGGGAATGAACTAATGCGTCACCTCAGTGTTTGACTACCTCTGTTTGAAGAAATAATGCTCTATAGGAGGTAGGGTTGATGGATTTGGTAACATTGGAGGTAAGGGAATATTTCTCCCAGGGAGAAATTGATATTCTGAGCTCCCTGTGGCTCTGTAGAATTAATATAACCTGATATGTGTTTCCTGAATATCTGGGACTACTTAGTTGTGAGATATTTAACAAGGAAGACACAAGGGAATATGTTACCCATCTGTGCTAATTAGCATGACCTAATACACATTTCCTTAGCACCTGAGACTGTTTTGCTGTGAAATATTTGACAAGGAAGACATGGGGGAACACCTTATGGATTCATCCTCTTTGTGTTTGTAGAACCTGATCAATCTCAAGAGCAGGTCAGCAGCGAGGATGACGAAGAGGATAGCAAGGAGGAGGAAGAGAAGGAAGATGATGCTGAAGAGCCAAGTTTTGTGATGGGAAGAGGATGAGGCCTTTCAGGGACAGCTGGAAACACTGTTCATTGCTTTATATCCAGGAGCATGAAAGCCTTTCATCTCAGCCAAGCAGAACCCATTGGCCGTACGTTACATCTGCTTAACGGGGAATGGCCTTCACGTCACAGGCCCGAGAGATAATGATAGAGAAATGCCAAATAAGAGATTTTTTTCTTGATTGCTTGTATAACTGCTGTGCAGTCTGCTCTAAGTTTGCTCTAAAGAGTCAGCCATAAGTCTCTCTGACCCTAGAGTTCTTTCTAAAATGGCCCAGAGTGTTTTTCTGTCTGAAAGCTAAAACATATCCATTACCATTTAAGGGAAATATTACTGTGAAGGCTACGTATTCTACTTATGTCAGAGCTGGTAGCAGTGGGATACATAAATCTAAGGGAAGAGTTCAACCTAAAGTAGAAAAGTGGTCTGTAGCCAGACTCTCCTGCACTGTGAGTGTTCTGAATTTGGGGTTTTGTATGGGGTCATCTCTAACCCAAAGAAATCAGTTTATGTTGCTAGACAAGTTCTATAGATTTTTAATCGGGATCCCTTTTATATTGCTAAAACTTTTCCCTATTGCTTTTCTTCCATGTTTTTTAAATTAATAAAAGGGATGTGTTGGATTGTTCTGTCTTCTTTTTTTTTTTTTTTTAAGAGGATTTCAGTAAAATAAAGAGATGCTTGCAGGGCTGCAGGAAAGGACAAAGAGATCAAGTGATTTGGCACACATGAAAATATGGAAAAGGTGTTAGCTGCATGTCACTTTTTGCTTTTGGATGGGAACAATGTGTTTTCCCAAAGATTATGTCTGTAAAACCTCCAAATCCTGTGGCAAAAAGGCTTGGAATGGAATTGTTCCGCTTGTGTTCAGCTTCATGTAATGACACCTGCCTTTCTCCCTGCTTGAGCTCTCTGCTTTGCACTTTGGATTCCCCAGAAGGAATCATAACATCTATATATACATTTACTTCCTGGTGCTTCAATGAAAAGCGTATGCAGTGGTGGTTTTACTTGTAATTTTGGTCGTTGTCTTTTCAGTGTATCTTTAATTAGAAGTGCCTGCTGGCTTTCAGACATGCTCATCTCAGAGCCTTGCATCCGGAATGTGGTGCTACTTCTTCTCAAGCCTTGGTCAAGGCCAAATTGTTTTAAGCAAAAACAGTAAAAAGGGAGAATCTCTTTTTAGATTTAGCCTTTTTTGAACAGTGCTGCCAGAAATCCTGCATTTTGTCTGAGCTGGCTTTATGTAATGGCTTCTCAGTGGTATTATCGTGGTGGCTGGGAAGCAGATGTGATCAAGTGCAAGTGATGTTTGTGTTTACTTTAGAGCTGGATAACTTCTGACCTGCAAGGTCCCTGTCCCAACTGCCCTTCCCCAGGTTAGAGGTCTGTGTGGAACTGTTTTCTGCTGAGTCCCCCCAGGGGCAGGTACTTCAGCACAAGTTCATTCCTGAGCACTTCAGATGCAGGGTGGATGTTCTGCAGCTGGCATTTTCCCTGTGGAGAGATGAGTTATGAGCATAGCTTCACTTGACTCCCCCTTAGGGCAGGCAAACGCTGTGGATACTGTGTTGTGGGACAATCCATAAAAATATGATGTTTTTTATGGACAGAGAAGAATTGAGAGTCTCACAAATAAAGATGTTCTGCCTCTGAGCTTGTCAGGGCTTTGAGCTGAGTAAGTCCTGTTCTGCATTGAACACAGCAGGTGCTGCTGCATGAGGATATGCTTCTTTCAGTTGTGAGGAAGGTGGACTCGAATTTGTCTTGGTGATTGAACAAATCCAGGTTGTGTGGCCTCATCCTGCCTCCTTAAGACACCATCCTTACCCGTGCTGAATTATTCATGCTCTCCATTTTGTAGGAATGCCGAGTTTGTAGGTGAAATCCATAAACAGCAAACAGAACATGTTGGTGAAGGTGGGATCTGCCTCACGGTCTGTCTTGCTGGGGTGGCTGAGTGTAGCAGTAGGAGCTGTGTTTGGTAGGTGTTGCTGTGAATTCCAAAAAATACTCTGCCATGTTGTGGTTGTTCCCGGCAGTACGAGCTCGTTGAGAATACAAAGCACTTCAAAGGGCGATTCGAAGGGTTGTTTCTTTGTTAAAACGAAATGCAGGTACTCTGTGACCTCAAAACCAGCAAAACATCAGCCGTGGAGTAGAAAAAGGGAAGTGCTCATGTGTGTAGTAAAATGAGGAACAACTCTACTACTGCTTCTTATTGCAAACAGGGTACCGACAAAGCAGTAGTAATTTAAAGGCTTTAAACTGCTCAGGAGCTTGACCTGCTTACATTAAATTCTTGTTCTGGATTCTCTTCCAGAGGAGTCCCTCTCCCTGATGGAGACTAACCTTCAGGGGTTAAAGTTTACTCTGTTCCATTTCTACACGTGTTCAGGCAAGTGTGGGACCCCGAGAGACAGCAGTGTTAGTGCTGAAACCAGCAGAGGCGTTCCTGATCTCAGAGGTGAAAAGCACACTTGAGATAACAAATGTATCTGTCTCTTTATTAACCTTTTAGGAAGTGTTTTCCTGTCTCTTCCCTCCCCCGGGGAGAAAGGAGTTCAGGATGATGGGATTACCCTGTGATAAAGGTGACCCATTGTGCTGGCTTTCGGCATATTCTTTATCTCGTTTCCAGGGAAGGAACTCCCTCTCTTTCCCATAAGGCTGTCCCTGTCCGTTTGATGGGTTTATACAGGATTTCCTGCTGAGTCAATAGAGGAGGAGTGCAGGCAGATAGCAGCCGGGATTCCAGGGAGCCTGTGCTCAGCCAGAGGAGGTTGCAGCCCGGCGGAGGCAGAGCAGCGCTGCCTTTTGACTTATGTAAGTGGCGACTTTTTGCTGTATAATTAACAATTGTAATAAAAGCACGTTTGCATCCCATTGCACCAATACCTTCTCTGTGCCAAGATTTAGAGATAACGCCAGGCCCAGACCCACCAACATCTTTACCAGTGCGGGATTTTTCAGCCCCGCCGCGACTTCAGGGACCCGCAGATCTGATTTATTTTATTTTTCCCCCCTGCCAGATGCGTGTTCACAGCGGAGGGCTGCGGCCCCCGGCATCCCACCTGGCTGCGGGGTGGGCTCCGTGCCCCTCCTCTGTGACCGCTGAGTGCCCTCCCCGTTCTGTGAGACCCCAAAACCCCCCCAAACCTCCCTCAAAACCCCGGGGTTCGGGGGGGGGAGCGCGGTCCCGGTTTTGGGGGGGGGGGGAGCGGGGAGGGGGGGTCTCGCCCCAGGCCCCGCCCACTCGGGGGCGGGGGCGGGGCATGGCGGTGCTGCGGGCCAATCAGCGCGCGGTCACGTGCGGGGGGCGTGGCGGCGCAGCCCCCCCCCGTTTCCTGCGGGTCACGTGGCCGGTGCCCGGCGTTGCCGTGGCAGCGGCGGAGGCGGCTCCGATCCCGATCCCGGCTCCGGATCCTGATCCCGATCCCGGCTCCGGATCCCGATCCTGATCCCGATCCCGGCTCCGGATCCCGATCCTGATCCCGATCCCGGCTCCAGTTCCCGATCCCGGCTCCGGCTCCCGATCCTGATCCCGGCTCCGGATCCCGATCCCAGATCCCGATCCCGATCCCGGCTGCGGCTCCCGATCGCGGTCCCGCTCCCGGCCCGGCCCCGGACAGCACCGCGGTGAGCCACGAGCCGCCCCCGCCGAGCCGCATCGCATCCCGCCCGGGCAGCAGCAGCAGCAGGAGGAGGAGGAGGCTCGTTCCCAGCGGGGCCCACGGGGATATCCCGGGCGGCGTGTTTGCAGAGGTGGGAGCAGCTCCTGCCGCGCTGCGCCGGCACCACGGGGTCCCATCCTGCCCGGGGTCCCTGCTCCCCATGGTCTCATCCTGCCCGGGGTCCCTGCTGCCCGGAGTCCCTGCTGCCCATGGTCCCATCCTGCCCGGGATCTTATCCCGCCCGGGGTCCCTGCAGCCCGCGGTGCTGCTGGGGGGAGTTGGTCTTATCCTGCCTGGATGGGGATTCCCCTGCCCGTGGTGGTGGTGTTGGGAGGGTACACACCCCATCCTGCCCAGGGTGGTGGTGATGGTGGGGGTACACACCCCATCCTGCCCAGATGGGGGCTGTTCCCTGCCCAGGATGGTGATGGTGGGGATACACACCCCATCCTGGCCAGCTAGGGGCTGTCCCCTGCTCAGGGTGGGGGTATTGGGAGGGTACACACCCCATCCTGCCCAGGGTGGTGGTGGTGAGGGGTACACACCCCATCCTGCCCAGCTGGGGGCTGTCCCCTGCCCAGGATGGTGATGGTGAGAGGAAAGGGTCTGCTATGGGAGTAGAAGGGGGTCCCATCCTGTTCCTTGCAGGTCCTTTGGGATGCAGAGGGCAGGCTGGCTCCAGGGGATGTGTCCGGACAGGGATCCTCTGGCTGGGGGTGCTGTAGGGGAAATACCTCCAGCCTGGGGTGTGGAGAAGCCCAGGGTGCTGTTGGAAAAGGGGATCAAGGGACTGGGTCCCATCCTGCCTTGAGGAGATGTGGGGGATCCTTGGGATGCCAGAGGGGGATCCAGTGGTAGGAGATCCTGTCCTGCTTAGGGGGGATATGTGCAGGTTGCCTGTGGAGGAGAATGTTTTACCTGTGAGTGGATCTTATCCTGGCCTGGGGGATCCCTTGTCTGAGGGTGCTGTTGGAGGGGAGATCCTTGCTGTGCAGGGTCACATCCTGCCCGGGGTGTGCTGAGGATAGCTGGGAAGAAGGAGGAGGAATCCCCTGCTGTGAGTAGGATCCCAGCTATGGTGGTGGGGTGAGGGATCGCATCCTGCTTCGGAGGTGATCCCCTGCTCCTGTTCCCATCCTACCTGGGTGCTGTGACACCCCAGGGGTGCTGCTGGGGGGTCCTGAGCCTAAAGAGAACATAGGAAGGGGTTCCCCATAGCAAAGAGGTCCTGAGCTCATGGAAGAGTAGCAGGGCCTGGAGTTTGGCTTAGCCTGCAGGGGCTTGGATGGTGTTACATAGGGAAGAAAGGCACTGGGACAAACCCACTGACCAGTCTGGGGGTGTGGGGCAGAAACCTGGGTCCAGGAGGAGGTTGGCATCCCAAAATCAGGCAGAGAAGCTGCCAGTGCTGCTGAGACACATCTACATATCTCAACCCGGTGGCATCAGCTTTGTTCCCTGCTGTGGAGAAATCCCTGCACGTGTGCTTTCAGCAGGGCAGCTGAGATGTGAGGCATGGCAAAGGCTTTCCCTGGGGCAGGTTAATGAGATCAGTGTGAGGGAGCAATTATAGAGAGCTTTCTGTCTTAGCACGGTGAGGTGGAGTGGGGTCAGATGCGTTGGTGGTGCAGTGGAAGTGAGTGAAGATGCAGCTGGGATGGACTTTGCCAGAGCTGGCAGAGGACAGGTCTCCTGGGGAAGTCCTCATTCTCCATCCAAAACTCGTCAGCCCTGTGCAGTAAAACCCTGTAGGACAGTTATTTCTGTAAGAGCAAGTGTCCTAAACCTTTAACTTTGCGAGGCAGGAACGTGAAAGCTCCAGAGTAGCCCTCCCCTGATGCAGATAACTGTCTGAAAAGTATTTCCAGAGCAAAACTACTTCCGTATGAAAACCACTTCTTTTGTTGTGTTTCAGCCCTTGAAGCACTCCACCCAGTCCCTCCATGTCCATAGCCAGCAAGGTGAGTTTGACATCCTGGTACTGCTTGTTTGGGCTACATTTGTGTTTATGGGTTTTATTCTAAAGTTGTTTACTTAATTGAGAACATCTCTTGAGCTTCTCCAGAGTGAAAATTCATCCTTGTGGTATTTTTAGCTTATTTTTCTAATGAAAGAAGCAGATGTGATTGGGTACTCTTGCCCTCTCTCTGTAACCTCTGAATTCATTTGTCTTTTCAATGGAATTTGTCCCAGGGGTCAAAGCTTCCTACATAAAAAGTTCCTACGTATTTTGTGTAAATAAATGGCAGGGTAGAGGCCATCACTGTACCAGTTGGGGGCAAAATCAGTAAATTGCCTCCATGCTATACATTGCAGAATCCACACAGGATGTTGTCACAGGAAACAGCTTCATAATTTTGCTGTTCACAGACTGTTTCTGCCTCCGGTCCCCCCAGGAGGTTTTTTTCTTCTGTAAAATAGGTGATTCTTGTTTTTTCTGGAAACACAGGACAAGCAGGAAGGTCTGTTATTCTCTTCTTGTTTTCATTGTTGTGTGAATATTATTTTATGCTTTTTTCTTTCCTTTTTTTTAAAGATATTTTGAAAACTCCTGAACAGGTCAGGAGCCATCCTGGACTCCTTCATGGGCTGTAATGGAGGCCTTGTCAAAATCTGCCCAGGAATCATCTTGTGCTCTTGCTGCTGTCCTTATTGTGTCTGAGGGGGCTGGAACCTGAAAGCCTCCCTTGTTTAGGAGGGACAGTCTTGTGGCCTGCAATGCTTTGTTTGCTGCTGCAGTGTAATCTTTGCCTGAAACAGCATTTTTCCCTTTTAGTGATCAGAGTTGTGGGCAGTAGATGTCCTTTTGATCTTTGCCACTTCTTCAAATCTCACAGCATGGCTTTATTATGTGTTCCCACATGGCCCCTATATGTGGGGAGCTTGGGAGGTGTGAGAGTGAGCAGCAAGGTGCCTGTGACCTTGAGTGTGGTGCTGAGACTAATTAGTACCACACCAGGTGTGATTCTGGGCATGCATCTCCTCCTGCTAGGAGCTGGTGAGTATTTTGTGGCCAGAAGTTGCAGCTCTGGTGTTGGTAGTGGAGTTGTGAGTGTGGGGATTAATTAGAAAATCATAGTTTCCATTCTTTGCAAGGCTGAGTTAAACATCTAGTTTCAGATGTTTGTCAGAATTGAGAATTTCTCCCTCAAAATATTCCATGGATCCTGTTCTGTCTCTGTGGATGGCACAGAGATCACCAGAGCAGCCTGGTGATGTGGTGGTGTAAGGAGGGTGGTTTGGACCCCACACTTGTCTCCGTGGCATTGACCACATGAAACAGTCTTGCTGCTTTCATGCATCTCTCAGTGTAATCTCTTGAATCTGAAGATGATGAAATTTCCTGGAAGCAGCTTGCTTTTCCCCTTGGAATTGTTTTTTCCTTTCCCAGTGCTCAGAACCACTGGTGGAAGTAAGGGAGCAGGTTTCTTAGTCAGATGTGGCTGATAAATGGAGTGTGAGCAGTTCAGGAAATTGAACTTCCCACTGCAGAAGTTTGGGAAGTTCATTTGTTAACCCTACACAGCAGTCAGCTCTGTGTCTTTTGGGAGAGTTTGAGGGAGAAAACTGTGCCCATCTAAAATGAGCCATGAGGAGCAATGGTTTAACTGAGAAAAAACTGGTTTCCAAGGAAGGAGCAAAAGGTGGCTCCCTGAATTGGTGTTACTTTGAGGCTCTAAAGAGACGCATTTGGATCAGTCTTTGCTGCCCTGGGGAATGAACTGCCAGCTCAAAACAAAATGGTAAGATGGGGGCCCTATTGCCAGCGTGTCTTCATGTAAAACCATTTTTTAATTAGCAAGGAGGAATTAGAGGGCAAAGTCGAGGTGCCAGCTCTGAAATGAAAACCCAGATGCTGTGCAGCCTTCCTGAATTCCTGCTGGAGTAGTTTCTGAGTTTACTTGTATAATCTTTCCTAGTTTTCACAGTCATTTGTGGCAATTATGGATGATTCTATCTCAGTTCTGTGCCTTGCAAGTGTGGTGGCATTTGGTCCATCATTTCCCACTGAGAACAGCTTTGTTCAACCATAGCTTTTCCAGTCGTTGGTGCTCATTCTGTCTGCCTGAGTGTCACTGTTTTATTCCCTCAGCATTTCCCTCATCATGAGTTCTGAATTAAATGTTCCCGTGGATCCCTCCACCCCTGCTTGCTGCTCTGAGCCTGGCACAAAGGGCATGGATTACCGGGACTGGGTCCGGCGCAGCTACCTGGAACTGGTCACATCAAACCACCACTCAGTTCAAGCCCTTTCCTGGAGAAAACTGTACCTGAGCCGAGCCAAACTGAAAGCTTCCAGCAGAACCTCTGCTCTGCTCTCTGGATTTGCAATGGTATGTGTGTTTTGTAGCTTTCTGAATCGCAAAGGGTTTGGGCCTCTGAAATCATCTGTTAATCAATGTTTTTCTCCTGGGACGAGCAGGACATACTGTTGTTGCTTGAAGAGGCAGGAGGCATCTGCCTTGGCTGCTGCTGGAAGGTTTGAGGCTGGCTGTCTCAAGGCAGCACTGATACATGAGCTATGTAAGGCAACCCACACGCTCCCAAGACAGCCCTTTAAAAATACTAATCCTCTACCTGCAAGTGTTCCACCAACACTGCTGAACAACCCAGGAGCTGAGCTCTCCTTTGGTCCTGAGGCCATTCATCCCTTGCTGCTTTTACATGAGGTTGCTCATGGGCATGGAGCTCCTCCAAGCCCCCGTGGTTGATGTGCTCCTGAACTTGAATTTCTGTGTGTGTTTTCTCAGGTCACGGTGTCTAAAATAAGGTGGAGGTTGGGTCACAGTCTGCTAAAGTGAAGTTTGCATAGTGTGATCAGGGAGATCGTGTTATATGCTGAGGTGTGAGAAGAGGCCCTGAGCCTCAGACCTCGTGTCAGAGGGCTGTGTAGCCTGAAGGGAGCCAAACTCGGTATATTTTTGTCAGTGCTGCCTATTGGAAGTAATCCCTGGTGCTTGCTTTCCACTGTGCTGCTCTTGGGTGTTATCTGGAAGCTATTTGCATAGGTCAAAACCATGGCAGGAGTGAGCAAATAAACAAGAGAGAGACAGTTTGGTCCAGTGCTCAGACCTGTTTGAGCTGTGGTGTTAACAAAAACCAGCTGTGGCGTGTCACTGTGAGCCCCTTCATCTCCCTTCTACTTCTTACTTACTGGGAATGAGAATTGAAACCAGTTTGGGGGAGGTTTTCTGCTCAGGAAATGGGCAGGTGTGGTTGTTCCTGAGGTCTGTCAGCAGAGGGGCAGAGGGCAGTGCCTGGTGCGTGGGACGCGATGTAGAGATGTTGCATCCTGCAGCTCAGAGGCTGTGAGGGGAAGACAGATCTCTCCAGATAGCCTTTCTCATTTTATTTTAGCTTTTTCAGCTGCTTTTTCCTCCCCCAGTCCCCAGACCATGAATCATCCGTAACATTTCAACAGTCTGGGATGGCAAAGTTGGTCACCCAAAGCAAAGCTGGGAAGCTGCAGGGGTGGGTTCAGTGGGAGCAGGCTGGAGGGGAAGAGGGTGCTCAAAGGGTTTGGGATTCCTCTCCACTCACTGTCTGTGTGCAAGAGATGCTCATAAAAGCTTTTCACAAAGTCTGTGTTGGTTTGTAACCAAAATTGTGTGCTGCAAGGGCAGAAGAAGGTCCCTTCTTTTGAGAAACCTGGGTGCTCTCCTGTAGACTTCTTTCACTCAAGAGTTTTCTTACTCTAAAAAGCCTCTCATTTGCTTGCCCCATGTGCCTCTGGTTACTGGAGTTCTGTGTGAGTCATTTGTGACCATTCTGTTTAACCTGGTTATTATACTAATGTTTTGTATTGTTGTGGACTGATCTACCAGTGTGGTCACATGAGCTGTCCATGCTGGGCTGTGCTGTCCCTGGCATCACTGGGACTTGGGGGCTTGCAGCCCACCCACACTGCAAGGCATTGGAAACAAAGCATGCCTTCTCAACTCACACAACAGAAAGTTGCTGAAAGTCCTTGGCAAACACACAAAATTAACCATTGTTTTTTTATTCTGTTTGAAATGCAAGTCAAGTAAACACACAGGTCTAAGTGTTAGTTATGATCATCAGCCTAACTTAAAAAGCACACCTGAAATCAGTAACTGTAAGACATAGACTCTCTTGCAATAAGGAATTCTCTTTATTAGCGAGCTTTTTCCCAGCTGATTGGACCTTCCTGTGAAAGCTGAGGTATTTGTTCCTACCGGGTTATTTCTCCTCTGGTAATTTGGCAAGCAGGTGTTTAGTACACGGATGTTTACTCTATTATGAGCACCTATTTGGCTGTTGATGAAAGCAGAGAAGTTATTTAGAGATAAATATGTGTAGACGTGGCACTTAGGGATATGGTTTAGTGGTGGACTTGGCAGTGCTGGGAGAATGGTTGGACCTGACTAACTTAAAGGTCTTTTCCAAGCTAAACGATTCTGAGATTCTATGAAATAGTTTCCCTGAAGCCTTGAGTGCATTTAACTATGTAAACAAATGTCATTCAGGGCTTGGCTATTGCTTTATTTACTTCCCTGTCGGTGTTTGATTTAAGCCAGTTCCATATTGGCCGAAAATTATTGCGAGCTGATGGATATTTAATCAACAGGCGATGGCTTTGATCCAGCTCCTTCTGGACAGGCTGCAGGATGATACGAACCTTCCTCGTTACCATCCCTGGTATTTCTGGCAAAGAGTTGGGCAGATCAGGAGGATGTGGGTCATTCCAGTGCCAGCTCTGCTTGGAGATGGGTTGTAGGGTGACTGCATTCACCCTGAGGAGGCTGCAGATAAAGGAAATTCAGAGGGAGTTTGGGAAACCTCCTTAATAATTTTCCTGATGGAAATAAGAGCTATTAGTGCTAATCCATCTTCTCATTACTTGCCCAATTGCTACAGGATATGTATTTGATTAAAAGAAAAACAAAACAAAACACCTAACAGATCTACTGGAGTGATTTTTACAGGCTGCCAAACCATCTGTGTGAATGTGTCATGGTTTATGTTAAGCCATTTGTCATCCTTTTGCCTGTTATTATCTGTCCTGGTCTAAATTTCTCAAGATGAGTATCATCTTTGTTGTGGATAATCAGGGCTATGCTGCTCTAAACCCCACCATCATTGCATGTAATTTAATTGCAGTTTAGTTCTAAAATGTTCTGAGCACTTGGTCCTGTGAGCCTGGAGTTCAACAGGGTGATTCTCAAGCTTAAAATTAGGCCTGTGCTGAAATATTCCATGGCTTGGCTCAGTGCTCAGCCTTGCAAAGTCGCTTCTGGGAAGAGGTTAAAATGAAGGGAGCTGTTGCATGGAAGAGTATAATTGTATCAAACATGACATATTAATAGTTTTACAGACTAGGTAGCATATTTAATGATTTTTAAATGGGTTATGTCAGCTTGTCCTCTTTCTGTTATTGCGGTCAGGGAATGACATGACAGTCTGTGCAGGGTAAAGCAGGAAGAGCTCACTCACCTTTTCAACACTTGTTTGGGTTAAATGAACTGGTTTTTCTGCCTTGCTGCCCTATCTGGATTGTTGATGTTTTCCCCTGAAATACCTCTTACTGAGCCATCAGTCAGTGTTAAAAATTCATCACATTGCACAGCTGAAGCCAGCCCTAGGGAATAGGTTAGTCTAGGAGGAAACATCCAATTAGCTGGAAAGTGCTGCTCATGTGAAGGATAACAAGCAGAAATTGATATGTTGACATCACCCAGGCTTTCAGCTTTAATATAAAGCTATAAATTGGACATGCAGGTACAATTCCCATTCAGCTGGCTGAATACCATGTCTCTGGGTATTACAGCACCCATTAATGAACAATACACCTGGCTGATGGGGTGTGACTGGCAACCACAGCACTGTACAAATTCATTGTACATTACAGAGAATAAGTCTGATCTCCTCCCTCTCAAATCAATAAAGGGGAGCTGCGAAGAACATGCACAGGGCGATGTGAAATGTGTTTTAATTAAATTGACCTTGCAATAGGTAGTGAGGCCAATCCTGTGTTAATATTTTCTTTGCTAGACAACAAGAACTGCTCTAAACTGCAAACAGGAACCTATAAAAACAAACAAACAAAGGTAAACCCCCATATGTACCTCATCAGGACAAAAGGCTGTGAATATCCAAGAACTGTCACAATGTTTTTGGTGTCTCTAAAACCCTAAATAGTTGCTGAAGGTGTAAATCTGGACTTGTAGAGATTGACCATTTGCCACGTTAATATCTTGGTTGTTACTGAATGTGTTCAGACTGGACCGTGATCACCTCATTTAGATTGCTGATGGTTTCAGAGTAAATGCAGGTAAGGCAGCAGTCATGCCAACTCCCCTCTGTTCCCTTTAATCCTTATCAGGGCTTCCAACAGGGAGAACATGAGTGTACCCCTAATCTTCCACTGCCTAAATAATATTATTAACAAGTAATGCCAGAGTGAGTGCTGCAGGTGATTATACAGAGCCTGAAATGGCTGCTCGGGGGGTGTCTCATGTGAAGTCTGGATAAAGTAATTGTGAGTCAGTTCTGCAAAATCCTTCTGTGTCCCAGAACTGAGCTGTCTGTTCAGACTTTGCCTTGTCATGATGGTCTTGAGAGGCACTGCCTTGAGGCAAGAGCCCAAGCATGGCTTCTTTCCATGTAGCTGTGCTGTGCTGGAGCAGCAGGTCACCCGGGGTCACCGGAGGTTTTGCCTGCTGCCAGGAGAGTTAATATCTCTGCAAATCATGAAGTGCAGCTGCAAGCCAGCTGCTATAGAGGAATGTTTGATAGTCTTGTCCACTGCTTTTGTGGTTTCTCGTAGCAAAAATGGTTTGTGCAGTCCTTTCAGGGATGCCACTACACAGAAGTACTGTCTTCCTTCACATGTAGCTTAAGTAATTGTACAAATTCTCATGCTAAACCAGTTAACAAGCCTGTATAGGACTCCAGTTCCAATCTCAGAAGAGCCTTCTGCTCTCTTGCACATAATCTCCTTCTTGAGCTTTATTTGATTAAAGAAAAAATAGCCCTTGTTTTGGGAAGGAGACTCCTCTCTGAGTTGCTGAGCACACCCATAAGTCAGTAGCTGTCCATTTCTGCTGAGTGTGTCAGTAAGTTATTAGCTCTCCGGGGAGAAATTTGAGGATATAAATAACTTGTATCTGCGCATATTTGTAATAAAAACAAACGTAAACTGTTCTGAGAATAGAAGGCAGTTATTTTAACTATGGGCTGACTTAAACTGTGCTTGTGTGCTTCCCATGGGGGGCAGTGAGACCTGGCTGGCCACTGGCCAGTGGAATTGCTTGGTTTTGCTTTTCTTTATGTGCCCAAAGTTGAAACTTCCTGCACTGCAGCCACAAGTAAGGAGAGGAAGGGGAAGGTGTGATGGTGGGGGGGCTGTCGGGCTGTCAGCTGCCTCCCAGCCCCACGTGTCATCTAATGGGTTCCTTCTGTTGTGTGTTGGGCTTGATGCAGCTCGTATGGCTCGTGGTTGCAAGGAGAGATGTGTTATTTCAGCAAACGACGGCACAGAAACGTGTGCCTGAGCCTCAGAAAGGCCAAGGCACAGACTGTGTGAGGAACAGCAGTGATCCTTCCAGGCTGCCATTCCAGAAAGCACTAGAGTGTGTACTTGACCTTAGGTGTTCTTCCTGAATGGAGATGCTTTCCTGGATGGAGGCCTTGAGAAGATGAAAAGCCAGCAGCTGTTGATGAGCTCTTTGTTCCTTCCCCTGCCAGGTTGCCATGGTGGAAGTGCAGCTGGAGGTGCAGTACAAGTACCCCCAGATGCTGCTGATCGCCTTCAGTGCCTGCACAACAGTGCTTGTGGCGGTTCATCTCTTTGCCCTCCTCATCAGCACCTGCATTCTGCCCAACGTGGAAGCAGTGAGCAACATCCACAACCTGAACTCCATCAGCGAGTCCCCCCATGAGCGCATGCACCCCTACATCGAGCTGGCCTGGGGCTTCTCCACCGTCCTGGGCATCCTCCTTTTCCTCGCCGAAGTCGTGCTTCTGTGCTGGATTAAATTCCTGCCCGTGGGCTCCATCCTGAAAAACGAGACCACCAACGCGGAGAAGCCCAGCAGCCACGCAGGGTGGCAGTCAGCACTGGTCTCCACCATCATCATGGTGCCAGTGGGGCTGATTTTTGTCGTCTTCACCATCCACTTCTACCGCTCCTTGGTGCGGCACAAAACGGAGCGGCACAACCGGGAGATCGAGGAGCTCCACAAACTGAAAGTGCAGCTCGATGGGCATGACAGAGGCATGCAGGTAGTGTGACAGAGCCTGCACACCCGCCCACCTGGGGCTCAGCAGAACACCTGGTTTGCTCCCTGGTGAGACACCACTGATGGATTGTCTTGAGGCTTCAATATGTAAATGCTAATTGCCTGCCATTTCTAGCTGTGGGTTCTAGTGCTGTTTCACATGCTGGCGTCTCTGGCCTGATTCTGGTCCTACACACTCGGTCTTTAAGTTGACACTGCCGTGGAGTTCAAGGTCAAAACTTTACCTACCTTAACATTGGTTCAGGTAGCCAAAAATCTGTATTTTTTTACAAATGCAATATTCTGTTGCCAAAAGTAAAACTGTGTCAGCTTCCAAAAAGCCAGTGTGTGTGCGTGTGTGTGTAGGACCTGTCTTGTGTGTCAGAACTCCCTGGCTGTCAGTGCAGCCACAATTAACTGGCAGCTCATTTCTAGAGCAGAGCTGGTTAATGTGGGTACCTGCAGCTGACTCAAAGACATCCAGGAAAGCACAACAGAAACTGAGAGTGTTGATCCAAAGCAAGTATTCCATAAATACATAACCAGAAAGAAACCAGCCTTAGCTTTTTTTGTTCTTTTCTTGCTATTCTTTACTATATTTTTACAGCTGGGGAGGTAGAATTTTGAATTGCAGGAGGCTGGGAAGTTCTCTCGTACTTTCTTCAGCAGCATCTGTCACTTTAGATCAAATGAGTGCCAAGATCATGTGTTTTTTCCAATAAGAGGCAAGAGTGCCCAGGGAAGGCCTACAGGTGTTTTAGTTTTAACAAGGACATTCTTAAAACAGAACAGTGACGGGGAATTTAATGAGACAAAACTTTGAAGGACTAGCAAGGCGAGTTTCAAGGAGGTAAGGAGTGACAGCAAATACTGCACAAATCTGTTGCTGTGTTGTCTTCATTCCTGTATTGCTGTGATGCCTTTTGCCTGTTTTGCTGGAGAGAACAAGCCCAGTCCTGTGCATTTCATCATTCAGCTTTTTTTAATTGGCTGTAGCATTTTTCTGTCAGAAATGAATGCTGCCTTCTCCCTCCACCAAGGCAGGCAATTCCTCTGGTGGAACCTGGAGCTGCACTGGCAAGCCTGATGGAGCTGGATCCGGCAGCTGTGTGCCATTAAAGAGCTATCCATTTCCTTTGAGCTCATTTCTTTTTTCAGCAGCTGAGACAATGACACTTGCATGTCTGTGTTGCTTGGCAAGGGAAGCTTGTAAATTCTGTAGTGTCCTTGTGGGTGAAAACTTCTGTAAAAAAAAAATTATGATTTTTATTAACTTTGTGGAGGGAAAAGGGTGTTTTGCAATCATCAGCTCTTTGAAGGGAAAGTAAGGCTTTCTGCCACACAGGGCTGCAAGAAGCATAAGCACATTTTCTTGGCCCTGATCCTGTGCTGATTTCCTCCTCTGCACTCAAAAACTGCAGTTTCAGAGTCTCCAAGGCCTTATAGGTTTCTGAAATCATTAAGGATGTTTGTAATGTCCTCTTTAACCCTGGTCCCTTATTCCACTGGGATTTGAGAATTCTAATGGCAGTGTATTATTACACGTCAGCTTCTCAGAATGGAGAGTACACAGAAACCCCAGGGCAGCAGGGTGAGACTCTCCCAATACTCCTCTCTGGCAAGGGCCTTGGGAAACCAACTCTCATCTCTCTTGTTTACATGTGAATGTGAGCATTGCTGAACAAGTTGCTTAGCACTGTGTCTGTGGCTTTCATCTGCTGTTCTTGCTGCAGTTGGCATGTACCATATTGGCTGATGTGCAGCAAAGAGAATCGTCTTTGTGTGCTAAATGACTAATCTGTACTCATGTGCATATGCAAAAAAATAAGGAGTGTCCTCCAGGAAGTGGGTGGTCCTGAAATTCATACAAACTCCCCAGGAATCTGCCCTCTCTCCCTCCTCTTTTTACCATAATAAAAATTAAAGGTTTATACAGCAAAATCAGAGTTGAGTTTTCTGCCAAGTATTACACGTGTGGGCTCTCCCACCAACAGAATTTCTGTTGTGAGGCCAGAGCCAGACCTCTCCCTTAACATCAGTAGTAATAGGACTTTGTGTACTGAGGAGTTCAGGAGGTTGTTGATGAGAATATTGAGCCATTTTTGCAATTTAAAAGAAAAGGTTTCCCCGTGTGCATACAGTGCTGTGAAAGCAATGCAGATCCTTTGGAAACAAACAATTCATTCATTTAGTTTTTTGCTAGTATGATGAACTTCAGCAAATGTAGAAATGCAGCAGAAACTGTGCTTTCATTTTGTAGAATAACAAGGCTTTGGTGGGATTTGATTCAAGATCAGTCTCAAGGCAGAACATCTGTGACTGGAGTGGGATCACCTTACTCCAGCAGGGAGTCTGAGGTACGGTTTGGGATGGTGTCCCAAGGGCATATGTGCTTAAAACAGAATAACATGCTTTCCCACCTTTGCTTGCAGCTCTGTTTCTTGTGTCTCTCTGGGCACTGAGTTTTCCCTTCCATGAAAAGCCCATGGGAGTATTTTTGCTCTTTGACTCTGGGATCACCTTTGTGCTGTAATTCCTCTCCTTTCCCAACAAAAGTGTTTGCTTTTCTTGCTCCTGCCTCTCTTCCTTCCACTTGTTTACATTTTCACCTCTGTTGAGTCGAGACTTGTGTTGCAGACAGGTTACCTGTGGTACCAGCCCTAGCAGTTCATCCACAGAGGATGAATAGGGATGTTGTAGTTGTCCAGGTGGGTGTTTCTGTGATGCAGCACCAAAAAACCCTCCTTGCTCCTGCTGCTGCTGCTGCAGCAGGATTGCCATCAGTCGAGCATGAAGATGCCAGCCTTTCCACACTGTCATTGCTGTCCCAGCAGGGCTGTGTCATGTCTGGAGTTGCCTGCCCTGTGCTGTCACCTCTCTCTCATTCCTGGGGTGTCTGTCATTCCTGGAGTGTCCCAAGTTTTGTGTGGCTCCGTTCCTGCAATTCCTGCACAGAGACACTTCTCACAAGGGTTCCACCCTCAGCTTGGGACATGTGTTGAGGATCTCCCCTGATGTGTGTGTTGGCTTTCTGTATGAGCCTTGGGCTGCTGCACCTTGGGGTGGTTGTTGCCCTGATTCTTAGCCCTCTTAGGCTGTGACTCACTGGACCAGTTATTACCTTATTTGGGCCACTTCTCTAATTTTTGCACTGGGGCTTAGCACAGGGACAAGCATGATCTTGCTCCAGAGCCCTGAGTCTTCCTCCAGGTTTTTTTGGACAGTTTTTGTCCAGCAGAAAAATACCTCTGCAGACTCCAGCACTGCAGTCACTCTGCAGGGAAGGAGCTCTCAAAGACAAGAGTACAGCCCTACTTTGTAGGGCACCTGCCTTGGTTTAGGAAGCAACCCCTCTCTCTCCTTCCCTTGTTAGCAGGAGTAAAGGCAGTGCAGGACTGTGACCTGGAGGGAGCTGTCGGAGCCAGAGCAGTGTCAGGTTCTCCCTGTGCTGTGTTTAGAGGCAGCTCTCACTCTGTGAGCCCCCTATTTTTAACATCACCCCAGGGCAGGCCTGGCTCCCGTTGTTTCAGTGGATATGTGACTCTCAGAGAGACTTTACGACCAGGAGAGATGGAGCAGTGCTGGGTTTGACCTCCTGGGCCCGGCCCATGTGACGGATGAAAGCGATCCCCGGGTGGAGCGAGCGCTGCCGTAAGCGCTCAGATATGTGGAAGTGTTTAGAGAGAGCACTGGGGTGGGTGCAGCTGCACAGCCAACATCCTTCCTGGCTCTGGGATGTGGGCACGGGCAAGCCCAGCTTGCCTGAGGACACCTGCACTGGGCTCAGGGGTGGAGGTGCTCCTCTTACCTCTCCTAATGGGCTTTCTCTGCTTTCCCTGCCTTCAAACAAACAGCAAGAGGTTTGGGATTTTCCCTTCTTCTAAATCTCACTGTATCTACTTTTAAGACAGCTTCCTCAACACCCCCCTGCCCCCCCCCCCGGCTGCAATATCAAATTCAGCATGGCTAGGCCACTGGGGTTATTTTCTGATTAACTCACAGGCTCTCTTCTCTGCACCCATCTCAAAGCAGTTTCAGTAACTGAGACTGACAGTCTGGATTTGGAGTGCATTCCCCTGAATCCCTGTGTATCCGACTGGGAGCTTGCCTTCTGCCCAGGGTTGTGAGAGTGATGAGTGCTAAGAGAAAAAAAATCTGTATTTTAGCTTTGCCTGTTCCTGTTTTATCGTTGCATGAACAGTATTTAATGTAGAGCAACGAATGTATCTCAGTTATTGTCCAGCCATGTGAGAGAAACTGGATAAACTTGCTCAGTTTTATGCTTCTTGCTGATTTCAGACTGATTTTTTGATAAGGCAGCTCAAGTCCTCCACCATCCTCTATGGGTTAACTTGGGTTCTGCCTTTTTTTAAAAAAAATCTTGGTCAGATATTATCCTTCTCCTTTTAACATACACAAGTAGATAACAATTAGATGTGCTTCCTCTTAATGAGGGTCTGGTTCTTGGCACGTGTTTTACAAGGAGGTTAAGGAGACAGTTAAGGAGATGAACAGCTGTGACAGGAAGTCGTATAACAGGAAGACCATTAAAGTTTCTCTTGTATTAATAATACCATCTTAGTGGACAGAATTACTTCTAAGAGCTCATTAATTAAGATTAAAACCTCTTTATACTTTTGTCAGATTTCTATGATACTTGACAGTGAAATTGTTAATGCTTTGTAACTCTGCAAAGCAGGATTTTCTGGCTTTTTGTTTTGTTTTCTGACTTTTTAGGAGAGAATGCATAGAAAGTTTTAAAAAGTAATACTGAACAGATGGGTGTAATTGCATTTTGATCTAAAGATGATGCCCAAAAGGCTGTTTAAAATGTCAAAAGATTGACCCAGCAATGACTGTGTAGTGACTTGTTTAAGTTTTGGACTTCAAAAACAGCAAGACAAAGCCCTCAGTTTTTGGCTCAGTATTTAATTATTTACATTTTTTCACATTTAAGATATCAACCAGGAAGAGCTGGAGTTTTCTGGCAAGAACAGCAGCTTCCTGCACAGTTTGACTGAGGCAGAAAAATTCAGCTAACAAATGCAGAGCACAAAATGAACTAACACTGTGTATGTGTTATTGTGGCAATCTGATTCATCAGGAGCCATCATCTGCTTCCAGTGTGGAGAGAATGGAACAGCAGGTACATGCACAGAAAGTGTTTTAGCAGGCTGAGAGCACAATATAAATCTAAAAAGGGAGTGGTGGAAGTTGGGGCCAAACACTAATGGCAATACTTGATTGCTGCAGTTTGAGCAGATGGATGGAGAGGCTTGGAACTGGAAGGGTGATGATGACATGGGCGTGGTGACTTCTCTGTGACAGTTTGCTCTGGGTTTCCTCTGTGTGCCTGTGCTGGGCTCCCCCAGGCTGACAGCCTCCTCCTCCTGCTTGGATGAAGCTCTCTGCTCCCTACAGCTGCTGAGTCCTATGGACACCAGCCACATGGTGCTGATCACACCAGGCTGTGGAAAAAGGTGAGGAACTGCTGTTTTGAGAGCACCCCCTGGTTTTGGGAGAATCACAGAATGGTTTGGGTTGGAAGGGATCTTGATGATAATCCAGCTCTACCCCCTGCCATGGACAGGGAACCTTCCACTAGCCCAGGTTGCTCCAAGCCCTGTCCAACCTGGCCTTGGACACTCCCAGGGATGGGGCAGCCACAGCTTCTCTGCCCAACCTGTGTCAGGGCCTGCCCACCCTCACAGGGAAGAATTTCTTCCTAATATCTAATCTAGATCTACCCTCTTCCAGTTGCAGCCTACGAGGAATTTCCTGTGAGCAGGCATGGCCTGCCTATTGCCTGTGTTGGCAGTGACAGGTTTCCAGCAGAGAAGCTGTGCTGTGACTGCTGAAATCACTCCTGGAGCACCTTGGTGACGCTCACCAGCCGGCCTGGATGGAGGTTTGGGGTTTGGGACTGCCCATGGCAGCCCTGATTGTGGGTCCCTCCTAGAATTAACACAAAGCCAATGTCCACAGCTGTTTAAATATGGGGCTAGATACCTGGTTCACTGCACAAAGGGCTATAGCTGTGTCTGTTGACTTAAACTGGTAAAAATATCCTGATTGACCCAACTGATTTCTAGTAACTGTTTAGGGTGAATAGCTCCCTCTCCTGCAGTGCCCAAAGCAGAGGACAGTGCCTATGGCACAAGTGCATTACTATGCAGTAAATCCTGTGAACTGTGCCAAGGAAGTACTTCTAGAGTAGAACACAGCAGTGCAGGGATGCTGAGATCCCATTTATAAACATGTCTGTCCCCTTTCCTTACCAGCTAAAGTCAGGCAGCACTGTAAGGTGGTGTTTTACTGCTGTAGGTGTGACTGTGCTGAATGGTTTTCATGGCACAACTGTGTTTATTATGGATCATGCTTCTTCCATGGCACAACTTCATTTTCAAGAGCACAGAAGTTTGTTCAGAGCAGACAGATGGCCTCAAATCAGCTTCTGCTGCAAATGACTGCTTGAATCTTAGGTACGAGGCATGATTCAAACCTGACTGCTGGAGGTGCCAGGAAAATAAATGATAGCTGCCAGTGTTGCAGTCTGTTGCCCAGCTTATTCCCAAAATCAGACTCTTGCTACTGAGAGCTGACAGCGGGGTTCAGAGATGACAAATGATCAGAAAATAACACAGTCTGTGCAGGCCTTTGGTCTGATCCCTGTCCAAGCTTGGAAAGTCAACATTAGCCCTCTGCAAATGCTGCTCTTGGGTCCCAGAAGATAAAGGTCACAAGGAATTTATGATTAATCCTCATTGTCAGAGCATGAATCCTCAGCATAGGATAATTACTTTAATTAGTTCTTAGTGTGTTGTACTAGCTGTGGAGAGAGACTTGCTTTCCCTCTTCCCCTGAGAGCTGGTCCCTGAAGGATCTGAGGCGGGTAAGAAGATAGTTGTGCCCCCAGGGCACGGTGCAACATTCAAAATAGTCTGACAGTATCAAGTATGGGCCAGGAAAGGTTAAAATCTGTGGCAGGGCTTGTGCTGAAACTGTGTCAAGGGCTGTTTAATTTTCAGCTCAGTTTGATGATTCTAACTTTATTTCTTTGTTTAATTTAAGTGTTCAGAAACTGGTTGTTTGGTTTTTTTTGTTACAACATAGCTAATGGACACAGTACTCATTTCTGACTTTGACCCAAAATCTCCCATGGCCCAGGAGAGCCTTTGAAGCCTGCCCTTTCCTTGTGCTCCCTTATTTCTGTTTGTTAAATTTCCACTTTATTGAGCTTATCTCTGCACACACCTGGCTCCTTACCCACACAAATGAACCCAGGCGTACAAATTCCATCCCTCATTTTACAAATTCACTGAAAAAAGGCAGTTTGGGCTTCCTCTTGATCACACGGGTCTCCCTTGGAACGAAAGGGCTATTTCCAGCAGCTCTTTGCCCAGCTCCTCGTGCCTTCCCCCGGCGCTGAACTCTGCAGAGAGCTCCCTGAATGTGACACAGACGCGGCGGTGCTCGATGTGCTTGCGGTGGATCCCGTGCTTCCACCTGTACCTCGCGTCCCCCTGCAGCACCACCAGCGCCCTCCGGGGCAAGTGGACGGCAACGACCACCTCCTTACTCGGAACCAGCCTCGGCGACAAAGCGCCCTCTTCACCCGAATTTCTGCACGCTGATGTTTGTGTGAAAGATCCCGGGGGACTTAATTCCCCTTTGCTGGAAGTGGGGAATAACTGGACAGCGTCCTCTGAGTCACAGGACATGGAGAGCACGGTGTTTGAGAGCAAGTTTAAAGTAACCAGACGCTCCCCCCAGAGCCACCAGTCATCAAAGTGGGGGTCGATGGCAGAGCCTCTCTCTGGTGTGTAGTCCAGGTTGCACTGTTCAACAGGTAAGAAACCTCTGAGCACAGAGCAGGCCTTCATTTGGGCCACGATCTTCCTACTGAAACTTGGCAAACCAGTAAAGCCGCCAGCTTTCAGCCTTTGTTTCTTGAAGTTCACTTTGGGTCCATAGTCCTGTTGGCAGAGAAGAGGGAGGAAAAAGGCTAGTGTAAAGGAAAAATCTAGGACAAGTCTTTTTGGAGAGGCTGTGGCCCCTGCAGAGTTCTGTTCTCATCTCTTCCACTGACCTGGTCACCAGCACTCAGTGAATCTACATTAATCTCTCTGGGGTTAGATTTGTAAAGTCGAACCAAACCCAAACACCCATTTCTTTCCCTTGGAGATTGTGTGAACTTTAATGCCTGGACATGCACCATCAAATACTGTTTGTTGTAACTACCATGTATTTTTTCAAGAAGTTGATTTTAATTACAGGTAATTCTTGCTACTGATTTCAGGAAAAGCTTTCAAAGGAAAACATTTAATGAAACATCTGAGTGAATGGGTTTTAACTGAAAACAGCTTTCCTTTTCTAAAGGAATCCAAGATCAAATGTGCTTCTAAAGTCCAACCTGTTTCTTTCTGCCAGACTGTGACAGTTTCCAGTCATCTTGATCCATCAGTTCCACTATCTCACACTCTTCATCTTCACTAATGAACTCCTCCACCAGGAACACCCCTGGAAAGGGGAATGCCCAGCCAGCAAATTCAGAGCCCTCATTTCCTTTAGCTAGGCCTGTTGCTGGACAGTAAGTGAAATTATCTTCTCCCTGTGGAAATAACAACGGAGAGGAAAAAAAGCAATCAGGTATTTCCGTTTTTTTACCACTGCAGCCTTGATATTGCAACATGAAAACTGTACAGGATTCTTGCAGACATGAGACATTTTACAGCTGCTTTTGGGGAACAAGTATTCCCTGCTTTTTCTTTACTTTTCTCCACAGCTGCAGCATCTCTGTGCTGCTTGCTCAAAGCCACTTTTTCTTCCTAGTGATGTCTTTATCCTGCAAGGACAGGGAAAGAGTGGATGATCCGCAGGGCCACAGGTGTAAGGAGATTAACGGCAGGCATTGCTCAGGCCGGCTGCACAGACACGCTGTGTCATAAGCCAATAAATGCTGAACGAGGAAAAGTTGATAAAAACCGCCCAGGCCACAAGGCTAGAGCTGAATGAATGGGATGTGTGAAGTTCAGGTGAGCTCCCTCTCTGCTCCTGAGTGCATCCCCGGCCTTACAAGGGTGAGACATTCCCAATTTCCTGGGGGCATAGATGCTGTGCCATGTCCCTGGGCTGGGTACCATAGCCCCCTCCCTGGACTCGGGGGGCAGGGATGCTGTGCCATGTGCCCAGCCTAGGTACCACATCCCCTGCCCAAGCTCGGGGGGCATGGATGCTGTGCTGTGTCCCCAGCCTGGATACCACAGCCCCCTCCCTGGACTCAGGGGGCAGGGATCCTGTGCCATGTCCCCAGCCCGGGTACCACAGCCCTGGCACGGATGCTGTGCCGTGCCCCCAGCCCGGGTACCACATCCCCAACACGGATGCTGTGCCGTGCCCCCAGCCCGGATACCACAGCCCCAGCAGGGATCCTGTGCCATGCCCCCAGCCCGGGTACCACACCCCGCCCGGCCCGAGGGGCCCGGCCCGCGCCCCCCGCCGCCCCCCGGCTCCTCCCGCCGCCCCGCCCCGCCGCCCGCCCCCTCCCCGGTACCTGCGGGGGCGGAGCGGCCGGCGCGGGCCCCTCGCAGAGCAGGCAGGAGCGGATCCCCTTGCAGCCACAGCCCGGCCCTGCGCCCGCATCCTGCATCCCGCATCCCGCGGGCCCGCTCCTCCTCCTCCTCCTCCTCCTCCTCCTCCTCCTCCTCCCGCCCTTCCTTCCTCCCTCCTTCCCTCCTCCCCCGGCTCCTCTTCCTCCCGCCGGCCGCTTCCAGGTGAGGGCAGCGCGGTGCCGGGCGCAGGCCGCGGGCCGGGGTGGCTGTGGCGGCCCGGCCTCTCCGTGTGTGTGTGTGTGTATGGGGGGGGCGGGCGGACTCGCTCTCCCGGCATGCCCCGCGGCGCGGAGCAGCGGTGCGGGGCCGGGGCGCGCCGCGGGGCATGCCGGGAGCTGTAGGCGCGGCGCACGCCCCGCGGGGGCGCCTCAGGCCGCGGCCGGCGCCGGCCCTGCCCGGCCCTACGTGCCGGTGGGGTCGGGCACGGCCCTGCGGCCGAACCCCCTCCTGGCCCGGCCCTGGGTGCCTGTGGGATCAGGCACGGCCTTGGGGATGATCCCGATCCCGGTCCGGCCCGCGGGCGGAGCCGCGGCCTGCGCTGGTACCCGCGGGGGGCGGGCAGGCCGACATCATCCCCATGGCCGGAGCCCCCGGGGCAGCAGGGCAGGGCAGGGAAGGGCAGGGTATGGAGCCACGGCCATCGCAGCGAGGGCAGGGGGCGGGAGCTGTGGGGCAGCAGGAGGGGCCGGTCCCTCCCGGCCCCCTCTGCAGCATCCCCCGTGGGGATGGGGATGGGGAGGGGGATGTGGCAATTCCGGCCTTCCCTGCATCTCCCACCGTGTCCGAGGTGTTGGTGTGTCACACAGAGGGCGATGGGAGCACCCACGGCCACCCGTGTCACACCTTTCCTACCCACACCAGCGCTTAGGGAGGCTCGGGTGGTTTAGCACAGCCTGACCCCGTGGTTTGGCTCTCAGCAACAGCTCTGTGGCTCGAAGGATCAAACCCCAAACAGCTGCTGCTCAAAAACTGGTTTTCCTTTCAGCTCTTTGTGCTGGTGCGAAGTATTCCATACCTGAAGGGCTCTCCTTACTTCCAGGTGATAACAAAGCAGAGCCTTGTTGCTGGTCACACAACATTCCAGGTGCTGTAGGTGTGTGGTGGTGCTGGAATCAAACCCCAGGATGGCCCAGTGCCCGTGAGTTCCTCAGGATGTGCTGGAGTGGCATTTAGGCAGCACTGAACTAACACAGAAAGACAGGAGCGAGTCTGGCCTTGCAGCTTTGTTAGCTTTTATTTCCCTCTCTTGCAGTCTGTGTCAGGAAGAGTGGTAGGCCCTGAGCCAGTAATTTCATGAAGCTCCTTTGGCTTTGTCAGTGTTATTATTCTAAATATCAGCATATCCCTGTGTGTGCATGTACTATCACATGTATAGCAGTGCATGGAAGCATCTCTTAATTACTAACAATGCACAGAATGCTGTTGATTTGGTTTTTTCATTGCTGAGGAAATGTTGTTATTAATTGCTGGGTGTTTACATTTCCGCTAACTAATGCAGTTTTCCAAAATTTTAGGGAATTTAGGGGTTGTCAGCCAAGAGTCTGTCCAGCTGCTCAGGCCAGGGAGCACACTGTCATTTTTTGGGGAGGAAGGGCTTCACAGCAGGTGTATTTATTCTTTCTGTAGCTGTTTGTTTGACAGCATGTTGGAATTCCTGGAGCAGAGCCCAGGAGAGGCACAAACAGGTAACTGTGAGACTGTCAAGGTCCTGAGGGCCATCACCTGCAGCCAGTCTGTCCCTGTAGCAGCCACAGGAGGTATCCCTGTTGTTTTGGAGCTGGATTGGGTCAGCATGTTGGGAGCCTGTGCCCAACCTAGTAAGTCTCTGCTATTTTCATTTCAACCAAGTGAAAAACGTGACTTCCAACACAGCAGCAAAATCAGTATATAATGTCATAAATCTTTTTTTCCTCCTTTTGGAATCAGTTGAAAGCATTTCCTCTTATTCCTGTGTGTTTTTCCAGGAAGGTTACAAGAAGAGATCCTACAGCTGACTGATTAGTGATTCCAGCAGGGGTGGAGGTTAAAAATGTCAAAAATTACTACAGAACTACTTTTGGAAAGAGCAGTTCCAAGATCTACGAGGCTCAGAAAGATCGAGACGCTGAAGTAAGTGCAGACAGGCCCATGGAAAATTCCAGCTGAATTCAGCTTGGGCAATCCTTTTTATTTTTTTGGTCTTTTTTTCCCCTAAGCATTTTTACCAAAATAAGAGAGACAGTTCCAAAGCACAGAACTGAGATGGCATTCCCAGTGCAGGATCAGTGAGCACTGGTGGCTCCTTCTTTCAGTGAAACTGCTCAAGGCTGGATCCTGATTTCCTAACCCCAAGACATCATCCCTACCCCCAAAGCACTTCCATCTTTGTTAGCATTTGCTTAATGTGAACAAGAGAATCTTCTGGCCTGGATTTTAGAGAGTTTTTAAAGTATTTTTGGCATTATTTCCCCCCCATTTTCCCCTCCCTCCATCGCTTTTTGTCTCCTCTAAATCCAATTATGTTAGTACCTTAAACATTGCAGAGAGAGAGAATAAACTCTGAAACACTTAGAAACCACTAAAAACAGTTTTGTTGCTCAGATCCTTAACAGAGGTCATTGCAAATATGTGTCTTTCCAAATGTTTAATACAGTGGAATTTCACTGTTCCAGAGCTGGTCAGTCTGAGTGACTCAGCTGGCCAGTGCCTTTGTTGGTTTTGTTCCTGATGTAAGGGGTTTGAGTTTCACATGTACTCTTTAAAGTTATTTCTTTTGGTTTGTCTTGTGCTAAAATACTTACTGCTAGAGAGAAACTCAAAGGTTTATCTGAGGAGCATCAGCTGCAGTAATCTGGGTAACAGAGTGATGGGGAGGTGCTTGAAGCAGTGGATTTCTGGAATGTGGCTTTTCCCATGCTTCGTACCATGATATTGAAGGGTTGTATTTCAGAGAGTCCGTTTGGGGAACACAGTTGAGTTTCTCCCCAAAATGACACCACAGTCACACTCAGCTTTGTAGCCAGCTGAATTCTCAACCTTTTTGACTGCCTGGTAAGGCCTCTGAGATGGCAAGTGAAGGAGAAGGGATCTTGTTCCTTGGGTTTATTTGCCTCATTTATTCACACTTCATTTATATCAAGAAGCCTTTTTTTTTTTTTTTTACTGGTCATTAGAGACAGATTCTGTTTGTTAAAGGAACTCAGTCTTGTACCCTCAGGAGATGTTGGCTGCCAGGACTAGAAGCTCCCTTTGGAGCTCACCTAAATGATCCAACCAAATATAAATGATCCTATTTATAATATGGAGTTTTCACTTTCTTATAGTGAAGGGCTATTTCTTTTTCCCTCACAAATATTGTCTCTCTATTTCTTTCAGGACAATGCTTCTGTTTTGGTGGCAGCCTTGGCTTTTGTTAGGTAGATTCTCGTATTTGCCTTTGGAACTTTTTGCAGCAAAACTCACTATAAAAGAAAGGGAAAAATCACTTTATTGGTCTAGTTAGTTCTTTGAATGTACACAAATTATTTGGGGGCCTGCTCTGCACTTGGCCTGAACTGTAAAATAAAGAATCTAGTACATTTTGTGGGCAGGGTAGACTGATGGTATCATGAATAAATGTCTTGTATTGCTGCAGCTTGTTTTGTTGAATCAACATTGCAAAGGAATAAAATACCAAAACTCTTAGAAGCGTAGTAATTTTTTCTATAAAATAAGACTTTTTATGGTGATTCACTGTTCCCAGCCAGCTCTGTTACCCATAGGAGATTGTCTGAATTGCAGGTTAATTGTGCTGCAGATACTTGGCAGACCCAAGTCTCAGATGGTGTCTGCTCAGACACATCATCTTTCCCACATACATGTGCTCACAGACAAGAAAAAGCAGGGGCCTTGTATCCTATGAAATCAGCCCTTGTTTTTTCCAATGAGCTGCAGATAGTTCATGTTATCTTTTTTTTTCAGCCTGTCCAAGCTGCAGTTGAAGACTGGAGACTTAGACCCACGTTTGTTTTCCCGTCTGAGGCACCTGCAGAAACTAGATCTCTCTGATAATTTACTGGACAAATTTCCCAACAGCCTAACCCTGCCTGATCTGCGTGTCCTGAACTGCAACAACAATAAGCTGGAAGATGTCACTGCTCTGAAACAGTTCCCTCTGCTCGAGGAGCTGACCTATGAGAACAATGTGTACTTGACAGTGAGTTACCCCCCAGTCCTTACAAGCTCAGCCTTAAATAGAGGGGCAAACAAACAGCAGTTGTGCAGAGTTCTTATGTGTTGTTCTTGGGCAGCAAGTATTAGAGCATCTGAGGAAACAGCCAGTCTTTGTGTGCCCTGCCACCACTTTGTGAACTACTTCCCAGTCTGCAGAATTTACGTGTCCAAAAGCACTCAGATATTAATATCTGTATGTCTTGAACTCTTCTTTCTCCAGGCCAGGGTCCCATCTTAGGTAGCATATCGGGCAGGGTATCCTATGCTTGTGTTAAGTAATGACTGTGTAGAAGTGCCCTTCTTGTGGAATCATAGAATCCCAGAATGGTTTGGGTTGGAAGGGACCTTAAAGATCATTTTGTTCCAGCTCCCTTGCCATGGGCAGGGACACCTCCCACCAGACCAGGCTGCTCCAAGCCCTGTCCAACCTGGTCTTGGACACTTCCAGGGATGGGGTAGCCACAGCTTCTCTGGGCAACCTGTGCCAGGGCCTGCCCACCCTCACAGTAAAGATTTTTTTTCTTAATATCTCATGTTAGTTATACTTCCTAATATCTCTGTTAGTTTTAATGCTCCTTGTGCTCTGGAAGAGCAGACTTGGTCCTCTTATGAGGATTTAAACTTGGTGATTAATCTGGTTTAGGTTTCTGACTTCTCCAGAGATGCTCTGCTGCCTGTACAGGTTAAACATCCAAAACTATAATTTTTCTTGTGCTTTAAACTGGCATCAGCCACCACCACCATCCCCAGATGCTGATTTGCTGTTGCATGCTGGCAGTATACGTGTGGCTGTACGGTGAACTGTCTGAGCTAAAACGCACCTGACCCAAAGAATTCCTGCTGGAATTCATTACTGGAGGCAGGACGGGCCTTCCTCTGTGTTAAAGGATGGGAGCAGAACTCCCTGCCTTGCACTCAGGCCGAGCAGATGAGTGGTTGCACAACCCCCACCTTGTGTTGGATGTTAGTACTGCCTGAGGGCTGGGCAGCTCTTTTGTCTGCAGTTTGAGATCCCAGCTCACAGCTAAGAGGTGAAATTCAAGTTGAAATGTCTTTTCCTTACTAGATGCGTTCTTCTCATTACTTGCTGTATTTTAATCAAGGACTAAAGCTAAGGCAAGAACCATGTGTTCAGTTCTTGTAACTCTGATGTCTTCTCTCTTTAGCTCAACGATGACTATAAAGTGATGTTTCTTTTGGAAAATCTTCGGCTACTCAATGGCAAGGACATAACCAAACTGGCCAATCACGTGAGGCGTGTCAATAGTCGTAAGCTCACCAGCAAGGTGAGATGTCTGATGTTCCCTTAATCTCTAAACACCTGAGAAGTCACTAAATACTGTGCTCAGTGTCGTGATAGAGCTGCAAACAAGCATCAAATGGTTTGCAATAGCTGTGGTATGATCTGAGCCCAGCCTGCAGTTTGGGCCACCCAGGAAATGTCTTACTGCTGCTTTCTCTAGTTCCTGCTTGCATTAACCTGTTCTCTGCAGACAGCTTTGCCTTTGGTTTAAGTGACAAGAGCAGGGCCAACCAGGTCTGTGTCTGACCCTCTAGTTTTTCAGGTCACTCCAGTCATCATTCAGAAACAGAAGCCTGGTGCTGACAGAACAGCTGCATACACCTCTTCATCTAGTTTATGTTACTGTCCAGACCCTGGGAATGGGGGAGCAAAAACCAAGTTCAGCATAATCTTGCTTTTTCCAGCATACACCAGTAACAAGGATTTGCTCTTTCTTCTTCAGCTGTGCATGTTTGGAACTGTATTTTCACTTATTTTTGTACACAGCTTAGCTCCTGTCAGACTGTCCCCACAAAGCATGTTGTGATCTGGAGCAAAATTACTGTTCTGTTATGGAAAAGGTTTGGTTGGTTGTTTGGTTTTGTGCATTACTGCTCTTACCATTAGTATTTTAGTTAGTTGATCTTGTTAATTCCTTTTGTGTATCAGTGATGGGGGGGATCAAATACTGAAGACTGGGATGTCTTTTTCTGCTGAGTGTTGTCTGTGTAGCACCTTGTGCCTCAGAGGGTCTCCTATTATCCCAGCCAGACAACTGGGCATGGTTGGCTGGTTGGTGAGACACACAATGCTCTGCTGTGCTGTTCATTTTGTGCTGGTGTCTGTGCCCTGATACCTTTCCCTGGTGGTGTTGCTTTGTACCTGCCTGCCCAGTTCTTACTGCTGTGTCTAAATGTGAAATGTCTGTTGGGTGCAAATGCTAACAGATTTGTTACTGCCCACCAGAAAGTCTTGGATGGGAAACTGTGCTGATAGGTGAGCATCCACATGGTTTTGCCCATAGTTCAGAAGCCTTTGAGAGTCCAGGGATCTCTAGGAATGGGGATGATGTGCACCAGTCCTCACACATGCACTACAAGAGTACTCAAACATCCCTGTTAGTTGTGTCTGTTCTAATAAATTAGTTACCTGTCAGGTACTCCCTGTTAGGAGAGCACAGTCTAAGACTCCTTAAGACCATTTGCTCTGGATCCACAGGCATTAAATCAGGCATTGCTCTGGGTCCATGCTGATGGTGTCTGCTTAGCCACCCTCACTTGAGCTTGGTTCAGAGAAACTGGGTTTTGTGTTAGATGAAATCATAGTTTGAACACTGATAAACTAAATGGAAGTGGTGCCATCACGTAGCTACCTCAGGGTTGGCAACTTCTTAAATGCTTTCACAAGTACTCTTGTGCTTTTCTACTGTGTTTTTTCTGTTGAATAAACTCAGTCTTTCTGCCTAGGTTACTGCTCACTGGGAAAAATTCTTCCGTGACCAACTTCCTGAGAAACACACAGCTGAGCAAGTGAAGTCCATCAAGAAAAAGTTCCTGAAGTCAGTACAAACCAATGTAGTTTATGGGCCCAGCTCCCTCAGTGAATTCACCCGCTGGCGGGTAGGTTGTGTCTCACTTACCCTTCTGTTCCTCAGGCAAGGGCCCTGCTCCTGATTCTGAGTGCATTTGATTAAAATGCTTCATGGATTTGGGTGCAGGGCTCCTGCAGACAGGTGGTATCAGTTTTTCTGGTTTTCTTCACTGCTTTGTGAAGCAGTTACAGGAGGACTAGGACTAAACATGCACCAAGTTGTGATGACTGTCAATAAGTATTGTTTTTTAATTCATAAGCAATAATGGTAATTGTACTAATTAACAAGACTGCAGTATCCTTAGTACTTAATTATTTGCAAATTAGTTTAATGGCAACTCTTGATGAAAGCTGTATGAAAGGAGAAAAGATAATGACGGAAGTGTAGTTACTCCCAGTGGGGAAAGATACCATTTAGTTTATAACATTTGTTTTATTTCTATATACGTACACACAATTGAGGCTTGTTTCATTACTGTGCTGTTGTTTTCACAACTGTGTACCCTGGATATTCATGACAAAGTGAAGTTCTTGGGTCATGTAATGTCAGCTGAGGACATCACCACCACTTGTGAAATTCGTGTGGAGTAGTGGGAGCAGACATTAAAACCTTTGCAAAGCAGCTCTTGTCATGAAACATCAGAGTTTGACTGCTCTTGGTTTTTTTGTGGGTTTTCTTTTTTAACATATCCACATGTTTGCTTCTAAGGTGAAAATGATTGCAGAAGAGTTTCTGTCATATTCACTGGGTCTGGAGTTAAACTCAGATACTGAACCAGAGGAAAAGATGGACGAGAATGAGGAAGAAAGTACAGAAAGCCCCAGGGAAGCTGCAGAGGACGTGGCTCAGGTAGGTGATTTTTCCAGTTAGATTAACAATGTCCTTTCTGTTTCTTGCTAACTCAGTAGCTCTTGTCAGTTTACATTTATGACCCTTTGGTAACCACAGAGGCAGTCCCAGGCTCCAGCCTGTATCCAACGGCTCAGGCTGGTTCTTTACAGCCAGACTGAAGCTTTTCCAGCCATGTGAATGTTGAGTTGCTCTCCAAGAGGAGAGAGCTTCCATTCTCATAGAAAACCCAAGAGATTTCATGAATCCTGCTGACTCCACCTCTCCTCTAGGAAGGGATATTTTAATTAGAGAACTGGGCTGATGCCTGGCCAGACTGTGCTGGTCTTTGCCTGCTTGGAAATGGCTGCAGATTGAACCCCCGTGGTCCATGGGCCAGATTTGTTTTTCCACATCATATGTAAATCACAAGTAAGTGGGAGAGGGAGCTGAAAATGAAGCTGGCTGTGTGATTTTCATTAGCTTCTGCCTCCAGGAACCCTGTGGCTCTGTGTTGTCTGATTCTTGGAGCCCCGTCTGTAACCATGGGAGGGTACTTGCATTTGAATAATTAATATCTCTGACTTACAAATCATCTGCACATCTCGGGGAATCTAAAAACCTTCTGCAGAAAGTGACCAGTTGACAACGTGCCTTACAGGTCACAGTAACGCCCAGCAAGAGGAAAAGAAACCATTCAAAATCAGGTGCTGGAAACAAGAGGTCCAAGTCCCAGGCAAACACCGAGGAGGAGGAGGCTTTAGCTAATCCCAGAAAGTCCAGTCATGTGCAGGATGACCCACCTCCTGATAAACCAAGAACATCGAACCAGCCAGCCAAGGAGGCACCCCCTGAGCAGGGAGCTGAAGGGACACAGAAGAATGGAGAGCAGTTTCCCAAGGGGCAAAGCAACAGAAGATCCAGCCAGATGACAGGGGAACAGAAAAGCCAGGAGCAGGACAATGGAGTTGTTAGTTTGACTCCAGTGAAGAACTCCAAGCGCAAGGTATGTCCCTCAGCCCCCTGGGGACTGGCTTTTGGCCTCTTGGTGTAGTGGGAGGAGCCGCATTCAGGTTTCGTCAGAGCTCTGCACAGCTTGGAGCTCACAGACATATTGTGAGTTAAAGTTTTGGTTTGGTTTTTTTTTTTGTCATTGTTTTAAATCTCTCAGAGGCATCAGGGAAGGGAAGGGACAGCCCCAGGAGACAGTGAATCCCCTTCAGGGGATGGATGGACCGGCGCTTCGAGGTGGTGCTCTGAAAGCCTGTGCTTAAAAAGGGGACTGGCAAGCCTTGCTCTCAGGTCACACCAATGGCTGCATGGGGAAAGGTGTTTCCCCCTCAGCTCAGGCCAGTGGGGATCTAAAGGGTTTCTCACGTTCCTCTGCAGCAGGATGGGGTTCACTGCCGGGGTCTGCTGGGCACAGCTTTGCTAAACAGTTGCCTGCTGGTTTAGGAGTCTTTGAGCGTTGGTGGCACCTCAGCCTCTCCTGTTCTCTTTAGCACAGAAAGGCTGAAAAGTCCTTCAGTTTAACTCAGATTGCTGTGTTCACTAGAAGGTTCTGTCCAGGCAATCACAGGCAAACCGCTGTCAGGGGAATGAATTGTCTAAATGTGGATGGTTTATTGTAGGAGGATGTCAGTGCAGAGCCATTGCATTTTCTTCAGTGTCACAGTAAAGGCAACAGCCACGAGGATTTTAAAACGCAGCTTTGGTCCTGTGTCTTCGAGCCAGTGCTAGACTCTGGAGCCAGGAAAGGTGAGCTCTTAAAGAGGTTTGCAGGATTCCCAGAACCACCTGGCTCTGGAATCCCAGCGGACTCCATGCGTTAGACCCCTGCTCCTTCGAGCCGTAGTCTCCACTGTCAGGAAGAGACTTGCTTACATATTTCTTCTTTGACTTTGAAAACAGGAGGCTGGGAGAGCACCAGGCAGTGATAAGCTGCAGTCTTCATGTGTTATCCCTGAGCCTGGGAACTTCTCACCCATTCTTTTCCTCTTTCAGATCCCATTGTGAGCTCCTCCAAAACCGTGGCAACCTGTGGAGGGGAATCTGTTTGTCTGATTGATTGTGAGACAGGGACGGTGCTGAAAAAGTATAAGGTGGCTACAGAGGTGGGTTCCAAGTGGGAAGGGTAAGCATTGAATGGGAATACCATAGTCTATAATAGTTACACACATGTATGCATCATATATATTACAAAGAGGTCTGAAAGGGTGTCAAGCATTAACATGGACAGCTCTCAAATGGATGAAGATACATAATAAATGTCTCTTGCTTATCCTTTTAGCCTGGTTTGGGTTTATACTTTTATTAGTTTAAAAGATTAGTCTGCCTCTCCCCTCATGCAGGTGTATCTGGCTGCTAAGCCTGCTTGACAGCATAGAGGAACAAACATCCTGTTTCTGTAGTTTCTGTTCTTCTGAGGGTTTTTGAGTTTTGGTACTCCATCTTAAATAGTGGTGTCATTTCACCTGAGTAGCACTTGTGATAGTTGACTTATCTCTGAGCTAACAGCTGTCCTGCTGTTCTCTGACACTCTGTTCTTGGTTTCTTTTTGTCCCAGGAGTTCTTCAGCGTTGCGTGGACAACCCTCACAATGGTGATCAGTGACAGTCGGAAGAAAGCTCACAATATCTTGGCAGCTGCTGGGAGGAGAGGGATTGTCAAACTGATCCATGTGGCAGCTGACTTCTGCTATGGAGAGATAAAGGCTCACAAAAAGCCCATTGCTACTGTCTGCTTCAGCCCAACCCAAGAGACTCACCTCTTCAGTAAGTCTCTGCTTTGGAATCTCTTTAGCTTTAGTAATAATATGGAAAATTCAAGGTGTTCTTAACAAGGGCAAGCAGGGACACACACAAAAAGCATGGACTGACATTAGGGAGAGACCATTCTTAGTGTCTTATGGCAGCAGTCTACAGCAGGACAGGCTGTTTCTGCCCGGGCCTGGCTCTCTAGCTGAGGTGCAGCAGCTCCTGTTTCTCCCTTTGCTCTCAGAGTGGCTCTCTCACACACATTAGCCACAAACAAGGCCAGTAGTGGATCCGTTCCACAGGGATGAGTAAGAAGAATGGCAGGCAGAGCAGGCAGCTGGGGGCAGGCAGTGGCAGGGCTCTCCTCGAGCACAGCAGCATATTATGGGCTGTTTGGTTTCATTTTTCCCAACAAGCATGACTGTATACTTAACTGATTTCAAATAAGTGACTTTTTTTTTTGAGTTCTGTGCCTCACCAGAGGTTTTTATGCAGGTCCTGATGTCAAAGGGAGCTTTGCCACACACAGTGGGGCCCACAGAGGCTGTGGCTTATGGATTGGTAATGAACCATCATATTACAAATTGCAGCTGCATTGTCAGAGCTGGTACAGCCATTCAGACCACACCTGCACCCCACAGCACATTGTTTCTCTTGCCTACAATTACCCACATCCTGGAGTGGTTAGAGTGCTACATGAACCATTAAAAGTGGAATTCTTTTAGAACAGGGGGTACTTTTCCAGAAGCTCAAGGGTGCCAAAAGCAGAAGAAGAGGTAAGGAGATTGATGGAAGGGACAAAGAGGTTGATACCACATCCATATAATGGTGTGGATAGCAAGGCTTGTTCTATTGCATAGAAAAATTCTAAGTAGTAAAGGGAGAGTCTTTGCATCCCTCTTTGGAGGCTGGAAACAACTCTGAGTTTGAGGGGTACCACCTGATGGGGATCTAGATTACTGTGAGTAATGTATTAGGACTGTTTCTGCTATCAGTATATCAGCTGGTGACGTGTTTCTCACCCTTTACATCAGTCCCTAACTTTCCCAATGGAAGCTGCTGTGGATGTGAACACAGTAAGCCAGGGATATGTGGAATAAAGTGGTGTCTGCCTGGGAGTAGAGGTTGGAGCCCATATTTTAGATCCCACTGGAACTCCTGAGCAGAAACTATCTCAGAGGGCCACTGATGAACGACTTTGTGAAGCCACAACTCAGTGATGGACACCAGGAAAGAAACTTCCTTTATGTGTCCCTCTTAGAGCACAGGATAAGAACACAAAGTACTGACTGTGCATGCCTGACAGTGTCTGTGAAGTGGTGTTGGGCCAGGAGCCTTGGTGACTGCTGCTGTGCTTTAATGAGCTCTCTGATGCCACAGCCTTAGAGTGTTACAGCCTGTGACTCAGGTAGAATTGCCAGCTCACCACCAGAAGAGCCAGATGAGCAGTGGTATCACTACCTGCTTCTCTTCTGTGTCCCACAGCTGCATCCTATGACAAGCGAATTGCACTCTGGGATATTGGGATTCCAGACTGTGACTACAATTTCAAAGCAAGGTAAAGGTTCAAAAACCAGATGTGGCCAGTCCAGGAGCCTATAACTATCACGTTGCAGCACCACTTAACTGCTTGTTCTCTTCTCTTTTTCAGCCAGCTGCTGGTGCTGGAAACAGTCTCTATTCCCTTACGGATTGCCCTGGTCCCCACCTGCCCGGAGCAGTACCTGCTGGCAGGCTGTGAAGGTGGCTGCTTTGCCTGGAACATAAAACTGGATAAAGGACAAAAAAGCAGGTGAGGACCAAAAGCTGGAGCCATGCATTTGCATTTCATAACAGGAAGAGGTAGTCCTAGCAAAAGTTTGACTTCTAACCAAGGTCTGAGCCAAAGCAGCATGTCCTCTCAAACTTAATACACCCTCCCCTTCCCATAGTGGGCCAGAAAACGTAAGAGCATGTGCTAAAGGGATGTTCAGACCCTGCAGCCTGTGCTTGTATTGAAGCCCCAGTCTGCAAGTGTTCCGAGCTGCTTTGCAGGAAGGCTGGTAAGAATGTAATCCAATACCCCAAAACTTAAGGGTGTGTCATGTCAAAGTAGTGTAACAGAGTGTAAATTCTTGGATTGATTTCCAGTCTCACAGCGAGGCCTTCCCTGCTCCTGGTACGTGAGGTAACCCAGGAAACTGGCACTCTGTGGGAGCTCAGGAAAAAATTACAAGAAAGAATCAAGTCATGCCCTGCTGACAAATACTAACCTGATGCCTGCAAAAAGAGATGAAGTAAAACAGCAATCTCTTAAGCAAACAGGTTTCTGCTTTAAATAAACCTACACTTATAAAAGTACAAGTGGAAATTCATCTGAGCTTGTCGGACTCACTAACACACAAATTTCCTTCTGGGCTCTGTACCTGGGTACCCTTCTGCTGCTGCCTGTTCAGGACTTGGCTCATTTCACCCTTCCCCCCTGCTCTAGGCCTTTTGAAGCCATATTCCAGTTTCCTGATGATGAAAGCATGACAACATCTCACAGGGTTGACGGTTTGGCTTTTCTGAATGATGATGTCGTTGGTGAGTATAAACACAACAGCCCAATTCCAAAACAACAGCATGTGCAGGGTGAAACCAGAACGATGAGCAGAGGGTGACTGCCTCTTTAGCTTTAGAGGGAGCTACACAGAATGGAATTTTCTCCCAGAATAATTTATCTTTCCCAAAAATATGGCCTAGAGCAGTACTGTAAATCAGATGGACCCATCCCCAAGACCACACTTGGCTAAGCAGTGCCAATATGGAAGAAAGAAGAGCTCCTTTCTGCTCAGGGACTGGTGGCAGCAGTATTTTTCTGCAGGGGAGCTGAGGGTTGCACATCATTGGCTGGGTCTTTCTGAATAGCTAGTGCCTGCTCTGCAGTTTGGGAACATAATCATAGCACTGAAAATCTCTCTGCAGCCTCCAATTATCCTGAAATAAGGTAAAGCAGGTGGAAACAGTTGCTGCTGGATCATGTCCCAGGTCTTAAAAGCCATATTCTGGATACACCACGTTCACCAGAGCACAGCCTTTGTCTTGATGCATTTCACTTCCCAGGAGCTGACTCAGCCTCTCCCCTCTTCCTTCCCTAGTTTCCAAGAGCTCTAAACCAGGCTGCATATACCTGTGGAGCTGGAGCCGGTCCTTTGACGCCAAGGGGAAGGGATGCCAGAGGACAGTGTCTGCAGTTATTCTGGCTGAGCTGGAGTGGTCCACCACAGACATGTCCTATCTGACACTCAGCACCTGCCCAGGTAGGCAGCACTGGTCCCCAGGGCAAGGTCTGCTTTGCCCAGGTGTGTATGTGGCTCCCCTTTGACCCATGGGAGCAGCCTGGAATCAGAATCCTGGATTTCAGAGCCCATCAGGGAATGTCTGAGCTCTCCTCTGCAAGCACTGCAGTGCAGCTCCAGCACTGCGCAGCCTCCACCCAGCACCAGCTGGGTATAAATAATACAAGTGATAAATAATTGCAGCTGTACCATCTGCCCTGCAAGGGGGTTCAGCCGAAGCTCTGGATGGTCTTTTTTGTACAGGTTTTCAAAGCACAGAGCTGAGGGCTGGGCCCTTTAGCCTTGGTGGAGCCATTTTGATGCTGAGTGCATCTGCAGTGAGGGGCAGGAGTGCCACACACCGGGCAGCTGGCTCTGTAGGCTGACAAGGATCTGGTCATCACTTTCCAAAACCAGCCTAAAAAAAAATCAGGAGAAATCCCAAAGTATTTAGCACTACTTTTTCTACACTAGAGTAAGATAGCTGACTTGTCTTGAAATGAATTGAGTTCTTTTAGAGCAAGGTAGATTCATATTTTTGTGCTGGAAAGGGAATTTTACTGAAATATGGCCCCTTCCCTTGGGATGCTCCAGCACTGCCTGGAGCTCTGCTTTGTAGCAGCATGGACTCCCAGTTCCACACTTTTTTTCCAGCTTTTTCTTTTGTTCTCACAGCAAAAGAGTACGTGTTCTGTGGTGATGAGAAGGGCAGTGTGTGGATGTACAACCTCTCAAACTACACCACGGCCTGGAGCTCTCCGAAGGGAAAGCGCTCGGAGCGGAGGATCTCTCCCACACAGGTAGGTCTCAGGTACCCTTTGGGGCCTCCCTTCCACCCCAGGGCACCTGATCCCAATCTCCCAAGGAGGTTTACCCCACAACATCCACCATGTTTCCACACCTGACACTCACAAGCAATTGAAAACAATCTCCAGAGTGTGACCATGGCATTCATAGCTGAGCTGCAAAGCAAGTCTGTCACCTCCTGCGTGGTGCAGCTGGGCAGCTCTTCCTAGACGGGCCCTAAACAATTGGTGGTTAAACTGGAAAGCCCAACAACACAGCACCATGTCCCTGAGGGGCTGAGGGGAGGGAATCCATAGCAGGAAAGGGCTCAGTGCTTCCCTATGCTCACATACCCTTTTTCTGCTTGGTATTTCCATGGCCTCTGGAGACAAGTTCTCCTTTGGCCAGTCACTGTTCCCTTGCAAGATGAAGCCTCTGAAAGGACAATCCCCCAGACACTCAAAGGCTCTCATTAGGTATGAACTCTGGCAGTGTTCCAAATCTGCTCATTGAAAGGGTTGTTAAACACTGGAATGAACTACCCAGGGAGGTTTGGAGTGCCCATTCCTAGAGGTGTTCAAGAAATTACTAGATGTGGCACTCAGTGCTCTGGGCTGGCTGAAAAAGTGGTGATTGGTTAAAGGTCAGACTCTTGGAGGTCCTTTCCAACCTACATGATTCTATAAGGTTTTTGGAAGTGTATTGCCAAGTCACCTTTTTCCTTCCCGCTCAAGCCCCTCCACACTAAACCCTGGCTCCTCAGGAGCATCACAAACCTTCACCACCCCCTCAGAAAGGGCAAGACCCTCTGCCTCAGCTCCCCTGAGACCTGGTGTCCTGAACACCCCCCGCCTCAGACACACCACCCCCACACTGTTCTCCTCACAGATCCTCAAGTGGCCGGAGCTGCGCCTGAACGGGGAGCAGCTGCCTGAAATCCTGGTGAACAACGTGGTGTCAGACCCTGCCTTCTCCTACCTTGTTGTTCTGACCAGTGTGAACATCACAGCCATCTGGAAGAAGTCATAGTCCCCTGTGCCAGTTTCATCCCCGTGCTTTGAACTAGTGCAGTATTAGTGACTGTTACCCATGTGTCCCTGAACGTTTTCTAGACCAGCTATTATGTGCAAGATTAAAAAAAAAATAAATAACAAAAGGTAAGAGTTTGTTAAGGTCATCAAAGCATTGTAAACATCCGGTTTCTTTTACTGTAAGTTTTCACAATTTGTGTATTTGTTTTATAGAAATGACACTTAATAAAACAAAATACCAGTTCAGTTGGCAGTGTCTGGAGTTTTTGACAGGGAAAGCAGAGAGTTCATCTGCTGCTGTCACTGAGCAGCTTCTCATGCTGGAATTATACCCACAATAACCTCCCCAACAGCCCAGGACAAATATTTGCCTTAAGGCTTTAATTAGAAAAGTAAAAATCACTTTGATGACTTATTCATCAGATCCAACAAGACACTTATCCTCTTGGCAAAGTGCCTGTCTGGTATTACAAAAACAAACTCAAAATATCACTGTTGCTGTAAAAATTAAACACAAGTGGGACAAGGGGGGAAATATTTGCCATGAATGGAGGTTTAAATAGATCATCCCACTGGCAAACACGTCACTCTCCTCCACAGGGGGGGATTTTACTCAATTCCTTCTTGTTTGTCCTTAATAGCAACCTGTAAAGCACAAACAAAAATACAAGATCTGTTACTGAGCTGGAGGAGGTGTTCAAACGTTTCTGACACAAGAATGACCATGAACCATCAGTGGAAACCTCCATACCACCCAGAAGACAATTACTGAAATTAAAATCAAAACTTATTTACAAGTTTGGTGCCCTGGCATGTCAGGGAACATGCTTCCAACACAAACTACCCTGTGATTCTATGAGGACTGTGGGAAAACCACTTCCAGCCATTTAGGAATAACAGAACGCCCTTTTTTTGGACACATAAATAACCATTTACGAGCTCTGCCATGCCTTGACAGGAGCTGAGCAACACAGCAAGGGCTGCTTGAATTAATTTACAGACCTAAACCAGCAGCTCTAAGACACTCCACCCCTGTCTTTGGTTAATTATAAAGAACCTTTAAGGGCAAATAAACGTACCCTGAACCTCTCCTCCAGCAGGGAGAGCTCGCTGATGAGATCCGTGATGGCATTGGTGAAAGCCTCCTGGGGGCTGTAATCGGGGGTGGTCTGTACACGGATGATAATTTTGTGCTCCAGGGGGTGAGGGACTTTGTACCCTGCAAACAACACCTGGGGGTCTTTGAGCAGCTGCCTGGAACGGGGCGGGGGGAAACACAGCAGGGAAATGAGATGGGAGGAGGGAAAACAACCCCCCAAACCCTCCCGAAATGTACGTACGACTTGATGATGTTGCCGAGCGTGTGGTCCTCCTTGTTGATGGTGAACAAGCACGCGTTGGGCACCTTGGTGTCCTTGTTGATGGTGATCCTGGGGGGGCAAACGCGACAGGCGGGGGGTCAGGGGACCGTCCGGGCCAGGGGACCGCCCCGGCCTCCCCCCAGCCCCCCGGCGGTGTGAGGAGGTGCTAATTGTCCCGAGGTGCTAATTGTGCCCCCGGGGGTGCCCCCTCACTTCTTCTCGCCCTCGAAGAGCAGGAAGGACTCGAAGGCCGGAGGCGCGTTCATCCCGCCGCTCCGCCCGCAGTTGCTATGGCGGCCGCTGCCTCGCCGCGCCTGACGTCACTTCCGCCCGCACCTCGGCCCCTGCAGCCACAGCGCCCCCCGGCGGGCGGGAGGTCTCGGCGCGGGCAACTGGGACCAGTTGGGGCGCCTAACTGGGAGCAGCGGCAAAGCCGGCGGTGGGGCAGCCCCTCTGTGCTCAGGTGTGCGGGGAACAGGCACCAGTGATGGCAGCAGCGATGTTCCCGCTGGAGGCGCCACCTCTGCAACCAGCAGGGCCAGCGGTGATGGCACCAGTGCCACCAGTACAGCCAGTAGCGATGCCACCACCAGTAGGGCCATCAGAAATGGCACCAGCAGGGCCAGCTGTGATGGCGCCAGTGCCATCAGTACCACCACCAGTAGCACCACCAGTACAGCCAGTGGTGATGCCACCGCCACTGGAGTCACCAGTGATGCCACCACCACTGCCACCAGCAGGACCGCCAGAAATGGCACCAGCAGGGCCATCGGTGATGGCACCAGTGCCAACAGCAGCTCCACCAGTGCTGCCATGAGCAGAGACTCCAGGGATGCCACCACCATCACCACCAGTGTCACCAGTGCTGCCACCAGCAGAGCCCCCACCAGCAGACCCACCAGTGATGCCACCACCAGTAGGACCACCACCAGTAGGGCCACCAGAATGGCATCAGCAGGACCACCAGAGATGGCAGCAGTGCCACCAGCAGAGCTGTGCCCAGTTTCCCACCCCGTGCCCGTCCCACCAGATGGACAGGACGAGGCTGCAGGGTACAAAGTGCCTTTATTTCCACCTCTGAGGTCCCCAAGCTGCGGTGACCCCGAGTCCTCACGTCTGCAGCTGCAGCAGGACGGGCGCGGGGGGCTCCGGGGGCTGTGCCTGGCGGTGACAGCTCTCCAGGTCCCCCAGCACCCCAAAGAGCCGGCTCAGCCCCTCGGGCAGGGGGGCATCTGGGGGAGAGAACCAACAGTGAGACCCCACAGCCGCCCTGGGGGGCACCCCCGAACCACCACAGCCCCCTCTGACCCCTGGGGACATGGTCCAAGCAGAACATCCCCAATGGGGTCCCCAAAACCCTCCGTGTCCCAACTCACCTTCACGTCGGGGACCGTCCTGGGCGTTCTGCGGCTCCTGCAGCTCCCAGTACTTTTCCCTGGCGAGAAGAGAAGGAGAGGAGTGGCCTCTTGGCCGGAGCGTGGTGGGATGCAGGGGGTCCCCGAGGGGCAGGGGCTCACCTGAGGGCCCCCCGAAGACCCTGGAGGTGGCTGAAGAGCCGCTGAGCCTCCCCCGTGGGGTCCAGGGGGTCGCTCCAGTCCTGCAGGGTGACGCCGTGCCGGGTCCGGTCGCAGCCCAGCCCTATGGGGCGGCAGGGTCACCATCTGGGGGGATCCCTCCCAGTCCCCCTGTGGGGGTCCCGGGGTCCCTGCCCCTACCTGTCCTGTCCCGCTGGTGGCAGCAGCTCCACTTGTCGCCGCGGAAGATGCCGGGGTGGTAGGAGCGGAGCAGGCGGGGGTTGTTCCCGCACACCTTGCGCAGGGCTGACAGCCACTGGTTCAGCTCGTTGACACACTGCGGTTTTGGGGACAGTGAGGGGGACACCCCCGGGCTGTGGTCACCCCTCGGGGTGTCCCCCACTGCCCCACACCTTGCACTGCAGGTAGGCTGTCTCCTGCTGCCCGCCCGGGTCCGTGTAGACCACCTGCATGACGTGGGAGCTCCCGAAGCTCTTCTCCTCCACCTTCTCTGCCGCGAGGATGTCGGAGAGGGCGATGGCTCCGAGGCGCTGATGGAGGGGACACGCACGCACAGGGGGTCAGTGGCACCCCATTGCCACCCCTACCCCCGGCACCCCCTTACCTCAGCGCTGGGGCTCTTGCCGAAGCCGAGCGACTCCCCGGTGAGGCAGAAGTGGAGTTTCTTGCCGGCAGCGGCGGCGAGCAGCGCTCCCTTGCCCCGCGCCTTGTGCACCAAGAGCAGCCCCTCCTTCACCACGGCCGGGGTGGGGCCCAGCGGCCACCCCTCACCCTCCTGCTCCCCCTGCTCCTCCTGCGTGCCCACCAGGCGGGTGATGAAGTCCCTCATGCGGGCGATGCCCTGCTGCAGGGCGGGCAGCAGTGGGGACAGCCACGTCTCCTTGGCCCGCCCGGCTGCCGGTTCCATGTTTCCCACCAGCTGGATGGCCTAGAGACCCCCGAGGGATGGCGGTGTGACCCCCCAGCACACCCAGCCACCCGCAGGCACCCCAGACACCCCCTCTCCATCCCACCTTGGCCAGCAGCAGCAGCGTGCGGCTGGTCCGCGCGTCCGCGTGTGTCTCCCGCAGCTGGAACAGCTTGGGGGTCATGACGGCTGGCGAGAAGAAGCGGAGGCAGAGGAAGCTGGTGACGGCCACAAATTTGGCATGCTGTGACCACCGAGATCGGGGGGTGAGAGGGAGACAGCTGAGGGTCTGTCCCAAAGCGGGGCACCCCCAGGCACCGCACACAGCGATGCCAGAGTGCCCAGGGTATGGCCCCACTCGTTGTTCCCCATCCCTGAGTGTTGCCCCCACGGCCAAGAGGGGACCCATCACCCGAAGCACCCGGTGAGCCCTGTCCCCTGTGGATGCCCCTGTTTGACCCCCCTGCCCCAGCCTGACCTGGTGCTGCGGGAAGCGCTCCCTGACGCGCTGGAAGAGCTGGCGGAAGGCGGCGCGGATGACGGGGGGACACGCCGGGGCCGACCTGACGATGGCATCCAGCAGCTCCCCCAGGTAGGACTGGAGGTGCTGGCAGCCCTGCTCGATCACCTCACCCTCCGTCTGCACCCGGTGCAGCCCCGAGCACCTGCGGGCACCGTCACTGTCACCCCCCGGCTGGGGACACCCCTGCCCCGCCATCCCACGAGCCCCTTACCCGACGTCTTTGATCTCCACCTTGCTGGGGTCCAGCTCCACGTATTTCTTCTCCTCAAACACACGGGTGATGGTGGGTCCCAGCACAGAGTGCAGGTATGGCATCCCTGTCACCTGCCCGGGGACAGCCCAGGGGACAGGGATGGGCCACAGGTTCGGCAAACGACACCCCCAGGGTCACCCAGGGGATTGTATTTCTCCAACCTCCCAGCCCCAGGGGAAGACACAGCCCCACCAGCCCTCCCAGTGGGAAGCAGCCCCTGGGGGACATGCCAGAGCCAGAGTGACCTGGGAAGAGCAGGGTTTGGGAAGTGTGGCACCTTGAGGAAGGACTCCATCGACTTCGAGGCCAGGGAGTTGCTCCGGAACAAAGTGTTGGGCTCACCTGCAAAACAAGAGAGGGTCCATGGCCTGGGGGATGGCCACAGGTCACCCACCAGGCAGCTTCAACCATGGGGGGCATTCCCAGGGGCTGTGCCCTCCACCCCTGGCCATTTCTCTGAGGGTTACAGGGATTTCCAAGCCTCAACCCACCTGCTTCTCCACCAAACTCAGCTCAGGAGTTGCTGGGATGAACCCAGCAGATCCCTACACAGAAAACAGTGTGATGGCTGAACCTCAACCATCACCCCAAAAAATTCCCCATAACAAAGTCCTGGAGATTTTGCAGCCCCAGAAGATGGTTGAAAGCCTCTAACTCCACTCCCCACTTACAGGGCTTGGCCAGTTCCAGTTCAAAGAGCAGGTCCAGGAACTCCTTGACCAGTCCTTGGCCCAGGAAGAGTTTGACCAAGTTGACAGCGACCTCCTGCCGGCACTCAGCCGTGGTGGTTTCATCCAGGAGGGTGACCAGGTGCACTTGGCCATCCTGGAGGGGAGAGGCACCATGGTGTGATGGCCTGAGTCAGGCACAATCCCAGCACAGAGCGAGGGGAAGGTGGGTGCTTCAGCAGGGCTTGGCTTGGACCCCTCACCTGGAGCCCCGACTTCACCTCCTGGCACAGGAGCTGGACCAGGGGCTGGTAGCAATGGGAGGGCAGCACAGTCTCATCTCGCAGCCTCACCTGCAGCTGCAGCGAGCCCAGGCTGCCACGGTGCCTGCAGGAGCACAGGGTGGGGGGGTGAGAGGTGGGAGAAGCACTTCACCAAGCAGAAGGTGGCCCAACAGCCTAGGAAAGCCTGGGCAGGCAGGTGTAGGAGCTGCTCCTCCAAAGGGTGATGCTCCCCAGGAATAACACCCTCCCATATGCCCCTGTGGGTACTGGGGCCACCCTCAGCACACCCCAAAGCCCCCGTGCCAAGACTCACTCATCCTCCATCGGCTTGGACTTGTCTGGCTGCAGCCTGAACCACCCCTCCTCCTGCCCAGCCGCCTCCAGCCCCTGGACACTGAACACCACCTGGGAGGGGAAGGCAGGAGAGGGCTGGATGGGCAGCTGGGCAGGATCTCAGCAGCAGTGATGGGGTTTGGGGGCTCACCTTGCCCAGGAAGTCGTTCCTGCCCACGAGGTCCCAGTCCCACACCTCCACACACAGCTTCTCCCCAGCAGGCTCGGCCAGCTCGAACTCAAAGGTCTCGTTCCAGCGTGGGTAACATGATTTCTTGACCACCTGCAAAGGCAAACAACTTTGTGTCCCCTCCAAGGGTGGATCCCACATCCCCCGGGGACACCACGCTGGGGACCCCAGGGGACAGGGATGGCTCCAGGTTTCCTCATGGGATGATTGCACCGGCACTGCCGGCAGACTGAGGATCACAATGAGCTGAAATCAGACTCACAGTGCTCTCCTGTGTCTTCCCGTTGTAGCGCAGGCGGACAAAGGGATCAGAGGCTCCATTCCTGTCCTTCCTGGCCAAATCCCTGCCAAGAAGAGTGGGACTTTACCAGCAATCTCCCAAAATACCTATGGGAACCCAAGGCACCCACTCCCCTCCTTGGTTCCTCAGCAAGCTGAGATGCACATCCCAAAGACAAGTAGATGAGGTGGACCCTGCCCCAGGACCCCCATCAGCTGCGGCATGGTGAGGAGGATACTCCTCACCCGAGGGACTGGATACACCAGGAAACTGAGTCATGGAGCAGCCCAGATTCACCACCCATGCCCTGGCTGCACATGCAGCCCCTGCCACCCCCTGTCCCCTCCTCACCTGGCCTCCAGCACGGAGCAGTGCAGCCTCTGGCTGCCCTGGCTGCCCAGGACCTCCACCCGCAGGTGGATCTCCCCCTGCACCTCCTCATCAGGGTCCACCTCGCTGAGGCTCATCCAGCCACTGTATCCTGTGGGAAAAGGGGAGACCCCCATGGAGGGGTCGTTGAGGGGCCCTGGGGACCAGCTCATCCAAAGAGTGGGAGATGGGTCCCTGCTCGGACCCCCCAGCCTCCCTGTCCCCTACCCTTGGGGTGCTCCACCAGCATGTCCCGGGTGATGCAGACCTTCCCGATGACGTCATCACGGCTGGAAAACAAGAGTGGGAAGCAGGACACCGAGTGGGATCACTGCCCAGGCAGGACAGTCCACACTTCAGAGGGTCCAGGGCTGGGGCCATCACAGTGTGTCTGTCCCCATGGAGCAGGTCAGCCACCCTCTGCTGCCAGCTGGACATCAACCTTGGAAATGCCCTCACCCCTTTGTGTCCCAAAGCCCAGGGTGGCACAGCCAGGTGGGGATTCTCTGGGCTGAGCACCCACAGGGAGCCAAAGCCACCACCCTCCAAGACTCCCAGCTGAGCCTTCACCATACCTGAGTGCATCCTCATCCATGACATAGATGGAGATGCTGTGGAAACTGGGCTGGAGTTGCACCTCATATTCTTCCCCCCAGAATGGGGACAGAGTCTTCCACACTGTGGCAGTCCTGCAGGGCAGGTGGCACTGGTGACACAGGGGACAGGGGTCCCTCGCCAGGGCACTCCCCACCTTCCCAGCCCTGGGACATTCCCAGCTTTGGGAGACACGTGGCTGGGGGCAGCACCCACAGTTTTGGACTTTCAGCTGGAGCAGGGGATGAGTCCCTGTCCTTGGCCTGTCTTGAGGTTCTGAGCTGGCAAGGCACGGGGGTGACTTACAGGGGAAGGGGAGTCACAACCTGTTAGACATCCCTGTGTCAGAAGGAGTGTCTTAGCCCAAAGCAGGGAATAGGAGAAGTAGTAATAATAACCATAATATTGTGCCCACAGGAGGGTAGGTGGAGGAACCCACCAGGAGCCAGGTGTGACTCCATGCAGGGACCTGGAGCCACTCACCTGATGATGGCCTCATCATCAATCTTCACGATGCAGTATGGGTCGCTGCTCCCTGTGCTGGAAGGACACAGGACAGCTCTGTCAGTGCCACCAGACATGGCCCTGGCCCCCCACCCAACCCACAGGGATCTCATGGTCATGGGGGGGCAAAGCCTTGAGCCCTGATAACCCCCACTCAGAGAGGGGACCGTGGAGGGACACCCCAAGGCTTTGGGGTGCCAGGGGACAGAGGGTGCCAAAGGCTTTCATGGGTGGATTTGGCCACAGCTGAAGGCACATGGTGACCTTGGCTTCACTCCCAGCCTGGGGACACACATCCCTGACCGTGTCCGGCCACTGTGTCCTGCTGGCAGCTACAAGTGGCTTTCCTCTTCCACATAGGAAGCCAAGGAACAAACAAAACCCACCCCTTCCCCAAAACAGCTCCAGGCACCCACAGCACAATTTGACACGCCAGGAGTGAGGCCACAGCAGCCTCCTCCATCCCCGGGGTGCCCCCAGATCCCCAACACCACTGCAGGGATGGGAACACCCCTGGGAACACTCTCAGGGATGCAGAGGGTGTGAAGGGGAGGCACCACAATGCTCTGACCTCCTTTCCTCTCAGAGATGACCCAAGTCATCGCTGCCAAAAAATAATCACCATTTTATAGCTTATTACCCCAGTTCCTCAGGATCAGGGGCAGGGTGGGGGCTCTGGCCAGGGATGGAGGAGCCAGCAGGACCTGGGTGCTGGCCAAGGCGGTGCAAAAGTTGTGGCTCCCATCCCACTGGCACAGAGCAGCCTGCTCCGAGCATGGATCCTCATTAACACCCATCCCAGTGGCACCATCAGCCAACTCCAAGTGTCCTGGAGAAAGGGGGGCTTGGGTGCCTCGAGCACAGAGTGATTTCCAAATCCAGGGAGGCTGAAAACCAGCTGCTTGGTGGATTGAAAAGTTTTGGGTGGAGACTGAAAAGGTTCTTGGGGGGATCAAAAGGGGTTTGGGGGGAATCAAAAGGGGTTGGGAGGGGGGACTGAAAGGGGTTGGGAGGGGGGGCTTGAAAGGGGTTAAGGTGCTCTCTGCCTGCCAAACACGGCTGCAGGGGGTTTCTCCGGACTGTGCATCCCGGGTACCACAGCAGCATCCCTAACCCCAGGCACTTCCATCGTTTAGCCCTGCGGTGCTGGCAGTGCAGCAGGTTGCCAAGAGCCCTTCTCTGGCTCCGGCTCCCTTTCCAACCCAGCCACTCTCCGGAGGGGATTTTAAGGAGAGCAGTGGATGAAGTGCCATTAAGTGGAGCTCATTGCTCGCGATTCCTGCCTTGTGCAAACCACCAGGGATGCGGGGAGCAGGCAGGCGGAAAGGGAACAGCTGCCCGCTCCAGCTGTGCCCGGCAACGCGGGGCTGGCTTAGGTGGGAGCTGGAAAACCTTGTCCCCAAGGCGGGGACGGCTGGGACAGCGACGTCCCCTGGACACAGAGTGCCAGGAAGCGCCTCTTGTGCCGCTCAGGCATCGTGTTTTCCAGGAATTCAAACACGGGGTGACCAGGACGCATCCTCGGCGGCCGCGGGAGGTGCCCAAGGTGCGATGGGGTAAATCCCCTGCACCCCATCCCTGTCCCGGGGTGTCGGGGAGGGATTTATGGTGCGTGCTGGGCATCCTCTGACTCCCAGGCAGCGCCCAGCCGGCTCAGGCACCCAGGCTGGGTGCAGGGAAGGAGCTGGAAAGGGGAAGGCTGGGCTTCGGAAAGAGGAAATGAGAGCGGTATAGACTGGGGGAAGGGGGAAGGAGAGGGGACTGGTCCCCGCAGCCACCGATCCGGCAGCACGAGGAGCTGGGGCACGGAGGGATGGAATTAAAATTTAACTGATGGAGGTAGCAGTGCTGCTCTGCCCTGGCGGGGGGAGAGATGAAATAGATTAAAAAAAGGAAATTAAAAATAGAATTAAAAAAAAAAATGGAAGAAAAATAACATCATAAAAGAATAAAATAAAACGTGGTGTGATAAAAGAAAGAAGGGCAAAAATAAAAGAAAAGAAGGGTAAAAATATAAATGCCGGTAAAAATAAAACCAAAAAAGGGGGGGGGAAATAAAATATAAAAGGAAAAATAAAAGAAAATAAAGAGGAAGAATAGGAGAATAAATAATTAAATAAAAAATAAAGTAAAATAATGGAGTGAAATAAAAAAATGAAATAATATAATAAAAGAAAGATTAAAGCTACTAGAATTATCTATTATAATAAAATAATATATTAAATAAATATATAATAAAATTAATTCAAATTAAATAAAAATCAATTTTAAAATCAATACTAAGGTAAATAAAAAAATTAAAATCATAAAAAAAAAAAATCGAACAGACCATTTCCCTTCCTTTCCTGGGATGAAGACGCCGGGAGGATTCCCCAGCGCTCACCTGGGAAGGGGATCCCTCTCCCCGTGTCCTGGAGAGGGGGGACAGGGCAGAGCCCACCCCGGGCTCGGTCCGGCTCCTGGGACGGGGCGGCACCGGGAGCCACAAACCACAGCAGCCTCGGCCACATCCTGCTCCAGCCACCCCCCGTGCCAAACCCCACGGGGGTCTGGGAGTGCCACATCCCCCCTGGCTGTGGCAGAGCAGGGTCCGACCCGCCAGTGCAGCCGGGACACCCCGCATGGGGAATTCCCACAAGGAAAGCAGCGATCCCAAACCCCGTGCCAGGGCAGGGAACTGGATCCCCCGAGCCGCTGTGCGGAGGGAAGGGGGCCAGGCACGGCCAAGGTCAGCGGGGCTCGGGTTTCCCTGCTCTGCCAAACCCAAAGTCCCTGGGCTGGAAAGCTCCGCTCCGGGCGCTGTGGCACGGTGGTTCTGCACAGCGCGCTCCCTCCAAAACCCGCAGCTTCCCGAAACCCAGAGCCTGCCCGCGCTGGGTCAAGCTCCGGCAGGGAGTTGTGCCAAGGGATTTAAAAATCAGTCCCTGACACACGGGATTTAAAAAAAAAAAAAAAAAAAAAAAAAAAAAAAAAACACGAAAAAAAAAAGAAGTCATTTTTCTTTCCTTGTTTATCCTCTTTTTCCATGACGGCTGCAGGGATTTTTGCCGGTTTTCCGGCTGTCGAGAGCAGCTCAAGAGCTTCCCGATGCCTTGGGGGCTGAGAGCGCCCCGGTGCTGCCCCCACATCCCACCCCACCGCTGGTCCCCCCCACATCCCACCCCATAAGGATCGGAGCGATGAGAGCCACGCCGGGATTTTCAGGGAGGGAAATCCCGACCCAAGGGGCGGCCGGACGAGCCCCCCGGGCCGCAGCCAGGTGGGATGGATCCGGGGCTGGGAACAGAGCGGTGACAGCGGCAGCCCCTGCCCCTTCAGGGGAATGATGGGGTAGAGGGTCCTGCTGCGTGTGGGGGGACTCTGCGGTGGTCCCTGCGTGGTGGGGGCAGTTCTACCCCGTGGCAGCACAGGGGGAGCACCCCAAAGCTGGAGCTCTGCTTGGGGTACCCTAGAGAACTGCTGAGGGCACCCCACAACATGGGATGCTCCTGGGGGTGCCCCCGAATCGGGGGGGACATCACAGCACTCCCGAGGGAGCCCCCAAAGGGCCGAGAACTGCTGGGGGCACACAAAGCCATCCTGGAGGGAACCCCCAAAGCCAGGAGGACCCCAAAGCCACGCTGGGGGGAACCCCCAAAGCAAGACAACCCCAGAACCACCCTGGAGGGAACCCCAAAGAGCAAAGGGGACCCCAAAGCGACCCCATGGAGAACGCCCAAAGCACACGCACTGCTGCGGGGACACCACAAACCCACCTTGGGGGGAACACCCAAAGAAAGGAGACCCGAAAACCAGCAGAGGGGAACGCAAAACCACAGCGGGCAGAGCCCCCAGAGCAAGACAACCCCAAAACCACCCTGGAGGGGACCCCCAAAGTGCATGCACTGCTAGAGGGACCCCGGGCCATTCTGGTGGAGCCCCCAAAGCAGGGGGAACCCTCCAGAGACTCCCGGTGCGTGGTGTCCCCAGCAGGGACCTGTTGAGGGGACACCCCGCAGCTCTCCCGGGGCAGAGGGGCCCCCCAAGACCCCTTCCTGCCCCCGCGGGGGCACTCACATGTCCTTGACGGGCAGGTTCCTGCCCTCCACGATGCGGATGGAGAGGACGCTGCGCCGGGCCATGGCGGAGGGGGGGGAGCGGAGCGGAGCGGGGCGGAGCGGAGCGGAGCCGGACCGAACCGAGCCGAGCCCGAGGGCGCCGAGCGCGGCCTCGAACCCGCGGCCCACGGCACAGCGCCCATGTGCGGGCCGGCGCCGCCGCCCACCAATCAGCGCGAGGGGGCGGGGAGAGGGGGCGTGGCCTGGCGCCCGTGCGCGGCGCCCATTGGCTGGTTCTGTCGGCTGTCGGCCAGGGGGCGGGGCCTAGGCGCGGGGGGCGGGGCCGGGTCGTGTCCACCACCCCCCCTCCGCCCGGCCGGGGGTCTCTCGGGGTCCCCCCGGTCCCCCCGCTCTGTTCCCCTCCTCGGTCCCCCCCGGTCCCTGCTCGGTCCCCCCGCTTTATTCCTCCTCGGTCCCGCTCGGCACCCCCGGTCTCCCCGCTTTATTTCCCTGCTCGGTTCCCCCTCTTTGTTCTCCAGCTCGGTCCCACCCAGTCCCGCTCGGTGTCCCCCGACCCCCTGCAGTCCCTCTCGGGCACCCCTAGACCCCAGTCCCGCTTGGTCTCCTCCACTCGGTCCCCCCCGGTCTCCCCGCTTTGTTCCCCAGCTCGGCCTCCCCCAGTCCCGCTCGGTCCCCCCCGGCCCCCTCCAGTCCCTCTCTGTCCCCCTCGGGCCCCCCCGGCCCCACCGGTCCCGCTTGGTTCCCCCCCCCTCGGTCCTCCCGGTCCCGCTCGGTCCCTCCGCTTTGTTCCCCAGCTCGGTCCCCCCCCGACCCCCTCCAGTCCCTCTCGGGCCCCCCCGGTCCCCCTCAGCCCCCTCCAGCCCCGGCTCTAGGACAGTGCAGCCCTGAGATACCCAGCCCGATGTGCCCGCCTGGGTCGGACCAGACCCACCACACTGGGCCACCCCCGGCCCTGGGGAGCTGCAGCGGGGGCTGCTCCGCGCTGCCCCGCACCCCCAAACCCCGCCGTCTTCTCGGGTTTTTTTCACCTTTTTATTTGTTTTTGGTTTATAGAGCACGGCGCCTCCCGGCTGCAGCACCGCAGAGGCACCGCTGGCGTGTCTGGGGGGCTCGGTGCCCTAAATACCGGCGGGGGCTCGGGGAGCCCCCCGTTCCCTGCGAGACCCGCCTGGGCTCGAGGGCTCGCCCGGCACCCAGAGCTGGGGCTCAGGGCTGTGCCGGCCGAGCTGGTCCTTGGCATTTGCGTCGTGGGGACACGCTGGGGACACGCTGCCCTGTTCCTACAGCGCTGCCCCTCTGCCTCCCCCGCACAGAGGGACAACACGGGGACAAAGCGCGCCCCCCTGCAACCCCCCCAGCAGCCTCCCCCTGTGGCAGCTCCAGCCCCGCACACGGTCGGGGCCACCTGTCCCACCTCCACAGCACCCGCGTGGCAGGTGCCACCCCCTCCCCGAGCCTCTCGAAGCCTCTTTGCAGGTGAAACAGCTGCTTTATTTCGGGGCGCGGGGCGTGGGTCGGAGGGGACCCGCGTTTGCCGGATGGCACCGTCCCTCGGCTGCGCCCACGCGGATGCTCCGCAGGAGTTAATCGCTGGATTTGCTTGGTTTCCCTTGGCCGGGCTCCACGGAGGCGGCTCCGGCAGCGGGGGGGCAGGTTGCTAACACCCCTCGCAGGCAGAGCAAGGACACCCCGTAAGGGCGCTGTGACCGGGGCTGGGTGCGAATGTGATGCTGCCCTTTGCGCTGCGCCTACGGGGGAAAAGGGTGGTTATAATACATGTGTGTGATGGATATAGGTACGTGTACACACGCCCTGCCTCCACGAGAAGGGGCACAGCCACCCTGCAGTGAGATCTGTCTTGTCCCCAGCACCAGCGGGGTCTCATCCTGCCCGGGCTGCAGGATCAGGGCACTCATATCCCACAGATCAGTATCAGCAGCCCACACCGTAGTGCAGGATCAGGAATGATGGTTGAGGTCATCTCTAGCCTCTGGTACAGGACCAGGCCCCAACTCACCCCAGACCTCTCCCCACCAGTGCAGGATCAGCCCCCCATGCCCCAGAGAGGGATCAGGGACATACCCTGAAATACAGGATGAGGCACCCCAGGGTGCCCCTCTTGGTGTCTCATGGCTCTCAGGGGAACATCAGGAGCACCTGAGAAGGATTGGGCCAGCTCTGGGTAGGGGAGACCCTGCTCTGGGTTTGTATCAGCAAGAAATCACTGTGGGGTGAAGGGGAAGAGGGACCCTCCCCCAAACCCACTCTCCATCCCCCCATGGGGCATCCCAGTGCCCCTCAGCATCAGAGCTGTGCTGGTCAAGCTCCCCTCGCTGCCCTGTGCCCCACAGGGGGCTTTTCCCCATTCAGAGCGAGCACAGGTGGCACTGATGCCCCAAATGAATGTGACACCACATCTCCCACTCCAGAGAACCTCGAGCCGCCTCCTGCCCCCCACCCAGAGACGGGGCTCAGAGCCCAGCTTGGGGGCACAGGAACAGGGCCATGGGGCTTGCCATGGGGCTGCGGCAGGCGCTGAGGTTTTGGCAAGTGCCATTCCCGGGTATGGGGTCACAAACAGGAGGCGGAGACCGGGCACAAAGCATGCGGAAAAGCCTTTAATGTCCCGCTCCATTGCCCCAGTGCCGGGGGGCAGCTCCGGCCGTGCCCGGGTGGCGGTGGGCTCATGCCGTGGGGGCAGCCGGGGGTGCGTGGGGAGGTGGGGCGGTGCCGGGGGGCGGCGGGGGGGCTGCGGCGGGGGCTCAGAGCCGGGCGGCCGGCTGGTCGTAGACGTGGTGGGTGTTGTACCGCCGCACCGACACCGCCTCCGGCTTGCTGAAGGTGCTGCTGCCGCCGCAGGAGTCTGAGCTGGGGAGGGAAGGGGGGGTGAGGGATAAGGGTGGGGACCGCAGGGTGGTGGCATCACCCTCTGACGCCGGTCCGGCGTGCCCAGCACCCGTCACGGGTCCTGGGTGGGACGCGGTGGTGGCACTCACCCCCAGAAGACGAGCATGGCCACCAGGCCGGCCAGGAGGATGGCGAAGAGGATGGAGAGGATGGTGGTGAGGGCGATCATGCCGGCGCTGTGCCCTCCATTCGTCGTGGAGATGCTGTTGGGTGACTTGGCTGGGGAGAGAGCGGGAGGAGAGGGAGCAGGATGCAGGGATGCCCACCCAGGGACGGCTCAGGGGCTCCAGGTGGGTGGCGATGTATCCATGTGAGCCAACACGATGTGCCACCACCGCAGGGTGCCAGCGTACCCGAGTGAGACCCGCCCTGGTGCCCTGCCTCAGTTTCCCCATCTCACAAAGGGCCTCACCCCAAACCACTGCTCAGCATTCAGCCCTCCAGCACCACCCCACATCCCCCAGGACCAGCCCACGCCCCCCAGGAACAGCCCACACCTCCAGGACCACCCCACGCCCCCCCAGGACCACTCCATATCCCCTCCCTGATGGCTGCGGGATGGGTGTGGGTGGCAGGATGAGCATCCCAGCAGCAATACCTGTCCTCAGCATGATGGGGTTTGACCAGTCTGTCTCGGCCACGGGCTCGGAGCCCTCCAGGGCAAGGAACTTCACCCTGGGATGGGAAGGGAGGTTGGCCATGGCCCCGTGAGCCGGGGGGCTGCCAGCAGCCCTTGAGGGGGGCACGTCCCTGAGAAGAGACTCACTGGTACGGCCCGGGGCCAGGCAGGGGACCATTGCAGGTGGGTCTCATCGGATCATCGGTGCAGCTTGTCTCGCTGCCGACGCGCAGCACCGTGATGTCCCCGGCGGGTTTGGGGCAGGGGTAGTTGGCAAGGGTGGCATTGAGGGTCATGTAGGCGGGGACGCTGTCGGGGAAGTTCTGGAAGGCGCTCCCGGGAGTCCCCGGCTCCACGCTGTTGTTGAAGGTGGTTGCGGCTGCAGGGATGGGGATGGGGGTGAGGGGGCACCCGGAGGGCACAGGGAGCCCTGCGCACCCCCTGCCCTGGGCCGTTCTCACATACTCTTTTCCAGGGCCACCACCAGCCAGATGTCGGCGTTGCCGTACTTGTTGAAGACGCAGCGGGGCTGCTCCAGCACGAAGGTGGAGGCGGTCGTCAGCCCCTCCAGCACGGGGCTCTTGGTCAGGTATGGCGTGTAGTCCACATGCTCGACTGCGGTGAGAAGCCAAGGGGGTGCGGCAGAGGGTGCAGACCCCACGCTGCAGCCCCTGAGCGGTGGCTCCGACCGGTCACGGAGCCGGGGGCTCGGGGTGGGGACAGGAGGGAGCTGAACCCTGTGATCTCAGCCCCTGCTGCCTTCCCACCCCCCGTTTTGGGCTCAGACACGTGTTTCGTGAAAAGAGAAAGCAAAAACACACCATGTTCCCGCCCAGCGAGGAGATACTCCACCCCTGTGGGACCCCCGGAGAACCCAGGTCCTTGACAGCAGGGGCACTGAGGGTGACACCCGGAATAGGGGGAGCATCAGCTGCCCTACACCTGCAGGCTCAGGGGGTCTTGGTGCCCGTGCACAGGACAAGGGGAACCCTCAGAGGACCCCACACTGTGCCAGCCAACCCAGGTCAGTGACACCAGGGACGCTAGAGGTGGCACCCAGAATAGGACCCAGAACAGGGAGGGCATGAGCTGCCCTACCAAGAGCTATGCCAGGACCTCCAGGCTCTGGGGTTTTGTGGTGCCTGTGCAGAGGGGACCCCGGCAGCTCCGAGGGGGATCCTCAGCCCAGCCCGATGGACTCACCCGTGCCGTGGGCTGCGGGCAGGAGCAGCAGGAGGAGCAGCGGGAGCATGGTGCGGCCGCCGGAGCGCCGAGGGCAGGACTGCGGGTGGCTGAGCTCCGCGTCCCCGTGGGACCCGCCTGTGGTCCCCTACCGCCCACATTCCTGCTCGGGCCGCAGCCCCGCGGCAAACAGGTTGGGCTCGTTTCCCCGGGAGCGTTTGTTATGTCTGAGCGCCCGCCGGCGAGGCGTGTTGGGAACTGCCCCGCTGGTGGCACGGGTGGGCGACAGCCCAGCACCCCGGCAGAGAGGGGCGCTCCGGGGTGATGTGCCCCACAGACCCCACCAGTGACAGCATGTGCACCCACCCCCGACACCAAGAGCCACCAAACCGAGCCCTGCGTTGTTTTCGGGGGGGGGTTCAGTACCCCCAATTCTCGCAGCTCCCACCCTGCGGGGCCGAGGACCAGGAGGAGGCAGCCACAGATGCAAAGACAGACTTTACTTGGCAGGACACTTCACTTCTAGGGGAAGTTGTCCCTGCCCACGGCAGCGGGGTTGAAACGAGACGGTCTTTAAGGTCCCTTCCAACGTGAACTGTTCCATGTTTCTATGACAAGGAGCAGGGGGGCGGAGGGCAAAACAACCCAGCCCTGGGGGGCTACACCCACAGCCGAGGGGCAGGGGCTGTGGCAGGGCCGGGGGGATGTGGTGGGTCCGGTAGGATCTGCGGGCAAAGGCGCTGGTGCCCAAATCCCGGTGGCACAGGGAGCCCCACACCTTGGCACTGCAGAGAGAGAGATGCAGAGGCATCAGGTGGGATCCATGGGTTAGGGCCTCCCGTGCTGACCGTCCCCAAGGGGCCCTTTCTCCTGCAAACCCCCAGTTTAAGAGTTAAAAGTCTTTTTAAGTCTTAAAACCATCTTTGCTCCATCTCTTTGCTGATGGGGCCGAGTCGGGGGTGTTCTCCTGGGGCCCCTGCGGACACATCCCCCCCGAGCAGCCCCCGTACCCCAGGGCTCCGAGCACAGCAGTGGCCAGCACGGTCCCCAGGCTGGCCAGGATGGAGATGATGACCACCACGTCACTGCCACGGCGTGGGGGTGCAGGGTCGATGGTGCTCGGGCTGAGGGCTGGAAAGAGGCGGGATGAGAGATATGGGGAGACACAGAGGGCCCGGGGTGATGGAAAGGAGGAGGCTGGAGCAGAGGAGTGTTTCAAGGATCACTTCTCCCCCCGTCCCCGGGCTTTGGGGTGATGGCATAGGGCTTATGCTGTGCCGCATGCCAGGACCCCAACAGGGAGGGTGTGGGGACCCGCGGGGGGACGGCAGTGCCACCGGTACCTCTGTGCAGGAGGATGGGGCGGGACCACCGCGTCTCCGCTTTGGGGCCGTGGCAGTCCATCAGCAGGAACTTCACCCTGAGACGGGAACGGGAGTGACACCGGGGGGACGAACACACCCTGGGCAGGGAGTTTGGGGGTTCTGGCCTTACCTGTAGGGCCCTGGGGAGGGCAGGGGCCCGTTGCAGGGGTCCTGTCTGCCCTGGTCTCGGCACGCCGTGTCACCCCCGACCCGCAGGGCGGCCGGGCTCGGTGCTGAGCAGGCATACTCGGCCGCCGCTGTCTCCAGCGTCATGTAGGAGTGGGCAGTGGGCAGCTGCTTGTAGAGGGGCACGTCAGCCCGGGAGGGGGGGTTTCTGAAGGTGGCTGTGGCTGCACGACACGGATAGAGGGTGGAGAGGCTGCGGGGAGGGCGCCCCATCTGCCCTGCCGCGGGGAGATGCGCTGGGGCAGCAGGTCCTCACCATTGGCAAAAGCCACCGCCAGCCAAACGCTGTCCAAGGCGTTGGCGTGCTGGTCGAAGACGCAGCAGGGTCTCTCCAGTGCGAAGGTGGTGGCAGTGACCTTCCCCAGCAGTGCCACGGGGGACACGCGGGGCACGTAGGGCAGCCGGGCTGGGGGAGTGGGTGGTGAGCAGGGGGACCCTCTGCTCTGCACCGCTCAGCAAGTGACCGACCCCAGCCCCAGTCCATGAGAGGGTCCACCAGTGCCGGTGTTGGCACAGGGGGGGCTCACGGGGTGCCACGGACACAGGACTGGTGTGGAGACCCAGCCCAGCCATGCCCAACCCCACACCCCTCCCTGGCACAAACACCTCTCAGCCCCTCCGGACCCCCGTCCCCCTCTGCCCTGTCCCCCGGGGAGTCACCCAGGCCCGCGGCCGCGCCCGTCCCAGCCAGGGCCAGCAGCACCCACGGCAGCTCCATGGTGTCCTCCCGCTGGGGCTGGCTGTGCCGTGTCTGCTCCGCTCACCCCGTCCCTCTGCCGAGGGGACGAACTGCCCCCGGTGCCCCCGGAGCAGGGACCGCCCGTCCCAGGGAGCCGGACCCTCCCAGCCCCACATTCCTGCACCGGCTCTGCCGGCCCGGCCAGACCCCGAGGGCAGAGAGGGGAGCAGCTGAGCCGCCCGGGTCACCCAGGGGTCCGGCCGGACCCCGCAGCACCGGGTGGGCTGTGAGGACCCGGGGGAACGAGCCTGTGATGTGAAAGGCGGCACTGAGGCACGGAGGAGGCACCGGAGCCGCGTTCCAGGATGGGTTGGCAGGAGTCACAGGCTTTGCTGGTGCTATGGGGACATCTGGGCAAGAGGTCCCGCAATCCTTTTTACCCCACCAATACCCAACTCCCTGCGGGTTCCCCGTGCCCACCGTGCCCTGGGAGCCAGGGGTGAGCCCGTGCCAGACTGGTTCGGGTGCAGCCAGCCCTGCCCCGGGGACAGGGAAGGGCTCCAGAGCATCACACCCCAACTCACCCAAACCCCGGTGTTCGGGCGAACGGTCCCACCCAGCACCGCGGGCACGGAAGCGCCAAGCTCTGGGGCCACCCCAGGATGACATTTCCCCATCCATCCTTCCCCCTCCCTAGGGAAAGGCCCCTCATGCCCTTGGGATGGGGCCAGAGCCAGCGCCCCGGAGTGGGAGCTGCCCCACGACTCGGGAGCCCCCCACGGCCACTCCTCGCGGGTGCTCCCCACGCGAAGGGGTTGGAGTGCTCCTTCTCCCGTGTTTGCCAAGGGCAGCGGCTGCCCCTCCTGCGTGGGAGGGCATTTCCCCCCCTTCCCAAGGGGCCGGCACCGCGCCTTCAGATTAAGTGGAAATGGGGCATTCAAAGATTACACCGTCCAGCTGCAGAGGCGAAAAACAGGCGCAGATGCAGCCTCCATCCCTCCTCCCTCTCGTCCCTGCCTTATTCCCCACGCCGACCCAGCCATATCCGCCCCGGGGACCCTGCCAGCCCCACAGCTGCTCCCCCAGACTCCTCCCTGGCACTGCCCGCGGGGCGAGGGGCAGGGAGGGTGACGCGGGGTGGGTGACGCAGGGGGACAGTGAGTCACAGTTTCAGCTGCCGGTACCCAGCATAGCTGCGGGGTCACGGCTGAGCTAATAATAACCACCCTGCGGCAGATGAGACACCACCACGGGGGGCCGGGACAGACCCCACCCCCTCCCTGGGGCTCCAGCTGGGCATGGGGGACACAACTCTTTCGGTCAACCTGTCCAGCAGCATAATAAGTATTTATTTCAGGGTCTGTCCCCTCCTGGCTCCAATGGGCACTACAGCATCATGGCTGTGCTTTCACCCCACGAGATTCAAAGCCATCTCCCTGCACAGCACTGTCTGAGCTCCTGGTTCTGCTCCCTTCCACTTCTTGGATCCCCCCTGCCAGGGGGGCTAAGCCACCTCGGGCCCACCAGAGCCATGGCAAAGATTTTAGGAGATGCCTCACATCCAAAGATGTGACAGCCAGGGATGAGCTGCTGAGCCCGACCAGCTCACAGCCCTGGACCAGCCCAGACGCAGCTGATTCACACCTCGGAGCAGCTGCTGGAGATGCCTTGGGCCAGGCTCAGCAGGAAATTCTTGCTCTGTACAGGGCTGGGTGAACTCTGCTCAATTTTCGCTTCAATTCACTGTTTTGATTGCTGTGAGAACATGATCCAGGAATACAAAGAATAGGTTTGAACTCAAAACCTCTCCCTTTCGCAAGCAGGGTGGGAGAGGAAAAGAGAGAGCCCAGATGTGTAGAGCTCAGCACCACACAGACATGTACCTGCAGATCCCAAGGAGATGCCATTTCTTCAGCATCCCCAAATTTCACTGGATATTTGAGGGGTTTCCCCCTAGAGTCTACAGCAGAGGGGTAGCAGGAGGCTGCAAACACAAGATGGACACTGGGGAAAGCTCCTGCCCTAAATGGCTCTGAAAAACCTTTTAGTATTTATAATAGCAGGAAGAAAGCTGCCCTTTTGCTACTCCACAACGTGCTGGTCCCAAGACAATGCCAAAGCAGAGCTGCCACAAAGCCCAGCCACATCCCAGATTTCCCAGGAAGGAGGTGAAATGGCAGATGGCACCAGTGCCAAAGGAATGGATTTAATGTACAGCTGGGTTCAGTGGCCACAGGGAGGGGAACAGCCAGAAAAGAGCTCTTCAAAAGACATCAGCTCCCAGCCTGGGGACACTGCACAGCAAACCCACCCAGACAAGGGCAGTATTCCATTTGCAAGGTGCTAGGAGTACAGGAGCATGCTCCCAGCTGGAGAGCATCACTGCTGGCACCTGGGCTGGCTGCCACCAGCTGGTGGCACCAGCATCCCTGCAGCAGCAGCACAAAGCACAGCAGCTCCTCCCTGCAGAGGCTTCACCGTGCACAAACAGCCCCAAATTGCTGCCATTTCACCTGAGAGAAGAGGAAAAGAGGAACAGGTTCTGTCAGAAGGGTGGGGGATGAAAGGAGAGAGGCTGGCAGCTCATGGCAAGAGCAGGGGGCTGCACCACGGCCACAGACCACCAGGATCCTGCAGCCAAAGCACTGACAGGATGGAACCTGGGACCAGCAGAGATCCATGTCCCTCCAGCTGAGCTGAGCTTTCCCTCCTTCCTCCTGGCTGGATTGAGGCTCCTTGGATCAGGCTGGTACCCAGAGAGTGCCACTGAGGGGGAGGCATCCCAAGCCCAGAGGCAGCAGGAAGGCAGGCAGGGACTGGCTGTGGAAATGAAGAGTTTATTGGGACCAACCAGAGATACAGGGCAGGAGGGAGGCAAGAGATCTCTCAAGGAGATGCTGTTTGCCAGAGGGAGGCCCCCATTTGCTTTCCTGGTGGTTTCATGGGAGCAAGGCACTCCCCTCTCCCCATCCTGTCCCCAGGCATTACCAGAGGAAGGTCCTGCCTTCCCCAAGGGGATCTGTCACATCAGAACTGCTGTCCCAGCTGCTCCTGGCCATGGCCATCAATCCCACCCAGAGACACAAGTGCAGCTTCTACAAAAATATCCTTCCCTCCCCCCAAAAATATGAAGAGCTGGCAGGGCTCCTGCAGAACTGTTATTGCTCAGTGTGACGGGTGGTCAGACACAGGAATTTAAGGCATCAGGAGTAAGTGCACTAGGTGGGCTCCCAAGATGTGCACGGCACAGCCAGGTCCCCATGGCTCACTGTCCCAAGCAGTCCTCAGTGACCCCCTGGGCAGCCAGCTCTGCCAGCACATTGTCCAGGTAGTTGGGGTCAGGGTAGCCATGGCCACTCAGGTTTGAGTCCATCTCAGTCTTGTGGTGGATCTCATTCCACACCACCGTGTTGCTCTCGCCGGTGGTGTTGGAGGTGCCCACGGTGAAAATCAGGCGTCTCTTCCAGGCCACCTTCAGGAGCTCCAAGACCTAGAGGGGGGAAAGGAAAACCAAAGGTAGGAGCAGCAGGTAGGAGACTTGAGCCATGAAAACAGCTTACCAGAAGCTTGACAAGCTCAATGCCATGACATAACATGAGAAGAGTGATGGTATCAGGGTACAATACCTTACCTTTCTGCCCTTCTCGTTGTCTGGTAGGTAACAATAGCGAGGAAACCCTCTGGCTGTGTATGGCATCCCAGGGTTGGGGTGCTCAGGGCCCTGCAAGGGATGAGACACTTGGCATGGACACACCCATCTGCACAGGAGTTGGGTCAATCCTAAGTAGCAGGATTTAGGCTCAGCAGCAGAATTTGACATGGGCTCATCTCAAACCAACTCTTCCATGTAAAGGCAGCTGATGAGTATGAGGTATCTGACCCGGTTCTTATGGGACATGTGAATATTACAGGCTCTCCAAGAGTAATCTCATGCTGGGATACAAGGCCATATCTTCTAAAATCTAATTAAATTCCGGTGGGAGACAGCCCCAAACCATAGCTTTTTCCACATGGTCTGATGACACCTTTAAAAGACCACACAGCTCAAACTTTTGCAGGCTCACTGCCACCACTGAAACCAACATGGGCTGTGAAACCACACATTGGGATCTCTCCCACCCTGTGAGCATGGGCAGAGTTTCCTCCCTGCTTCAGGCAGATGTTAGTCTTTACTGCAGGTGCCCAGGTGCTGTTAACTCTGGGGCTGCTCAGAAAAAGATCCCTGACGGAGGAGACCCATGCACATTGAAGAACAGCTGATGCAGCTGCTGGCTCCAGGCACCACAGGCTGCTCAGTGATGGGCTGTCAGCAGGTACTGCACTGGATCCCAGAACTTTTCTGGGAGGCTCTCACCCCTTGTGCTATCCATCAGCATGCTGTGCACTCACCTGGATGCCTCTGCTGATGTGATAAACAATCTGGATTGTCCCACAGTCCTTGTGGCCAGGGAGGGACTGGGGGAAAGTGGAGACCTCCATTTTCCCTTTGGGCTGGGTCCCAGTTTTCTCTCCATAGATGGTTTTACAGGAGGGGCACTGCAAACTGCCATCCTGCCAGGAGAGAGAAGCCAGGATCAGAGCTCCACAGCCCAGTCACCAGGGCATGGGGGACCTGGTGGGGATGAGCCAGCTGGGTACCTTGTTCCCGTTGGAGTACATGGCCAGCATGCAGAGCATGTGGAAGGAGTGCTGGCAGCTGGTCAGGCGCCCCACTGCCTCTGGCCTGATTGTGCTGGACTCACACGTGTCGCTGTAGCCGGAGGGGGAGGAAAGCTTCTCCATACAGATGATACAGTCCTAGAGGAGAAATCACCACACGTGAGCACAGGCTGATCTCCCAAGGACTGACCCACCAGGGAGGCCATCAAGGAGATGCCTCAGGGAGATTTGCCTTCTGCTTTAATCCCTCCCTGTGAGGTTTATGGGCACAAAGACAGGTTTCCTTATCTGGCTGGTATTGGCCCACTCCACTTCCTGTGCTGTCCAGGAGGTGGAGAGCTGCCATCAGTCAGCACGGATGAGTGGGAACCGAGTATGGTTGTCTTGCTTCTCTGCAAAGCAGACACAGTGCAGGGTTTGATCTCTAGTTTTAACCTCTGAGCACTGAGAGACCAAAACCAAACACCCTCCTTCCCCTCAGGCCCTGCAGCCAGCTCCAAGGGAAATGGGGAGGCACTGTCAGGTTGAGCTATTCAACCCACACTGTGCTTTCTGTGTCACAGTCCTCTGACCAGGACAAGTCACCTGTTGTCACATGTGGGGCTTCAGGCAGTGCTGAGGCCTCTCTACCTCATGCCAATGGTGCCACTGCAAGCAGCACTGTCTACCACACAGGATGCCCAAAGCAGGATGGTCCTCAGGCATCACTGTGGTCTTCATGACACCCCAGAGAACTCTGGGCAAGCTGGAGTTGCTTCACTGTCCTCTCACCTCATCAGCAGGAGTGCCCTTCAGCTCTTCCAGGTACTTCTTCACCACAGCTTCTGGCTCTGTTGGTGTGGCTGCACAAGAAGAGAGAGATGAGAAAGAAGAGAAGTCAGACACACCATGCAGTCTGACCTGCACATGAGGGGTGAGCTAGAGAGAAGGGAGACAAGCAGGCCACTGGCCAGGATGCCAAGGAGAAAGGTTGGGTTAGAGGGGGAGAAGAGGCTGCTCCAACTGATCCCTACAAGCTCCACAAAGGCTTTGCTATCAGCAATGGCTCCCACCAGGAGTGAGTGCCAGATTAGAGCACCTGCTGGTGCCCTGTGCCATGCACCCAGGGGTCTGTCTGTAGCTCCAGTTCTCCCCATGTACCCCAAGAGGTGCCAGGCACGTCCCAGCTGGACTTCTTGTGCATACCAGAAGCCAGCTGGGATCAAACTCAGTGGTCTCAGTAGGACAGAGGATCACACAGTCTGTGTTGCCAAAGGAGAAAAGGCATCCCCACATCACCCCAGCTGGTGCCCAACAAGGACATCCAGCAACACACCAAGCTTCAGGTCCTGTTTTGAGTATGACAGAACAAGCTTCACATTCTTGGCATGAAACAGTGGCCTTTCTCCTGAGCTTCCCACACACTCATATCCAGCAAGACACAGCGCAAGTCACCCGGGTATATAAAACAAACCAGCTTTTAACACGTACCCTACTTGCAGCACAAGACACTGGTATCTTCATATTTTCCCAAATATAGTCCCTGATCCCATCCACCCAGGCACGGGCACACAACCAGCCCACAAACCTGGTCCTCTCAGAAGCATTATGGGATGAAGCAACAAACATCACACGACACCCAGAGCAAGTTATCACCACCTCTACTTCCAGCCCATCCTCTTGGAGCTGCCCAGTGAGACTTGACTTAAGCCAGAGAGCACCCCAGGCCTCTGCATGGCACCTGGTCCTTACCAGTCATCAGGCCTGTCACAGAGGCTGCCAGGCTCTTCCACAAGCCTGGGAGAGGAAACATTTGTACAAGTGATGTTATGACTCCACCTGGCAGGAGGCAAAGAGAGAGACTGGTCACTTGGCTTGGGGGGACCTCATCCTTCCTTCCCAAATCCAGTTCTGGGGGACTGCAGTGCTGTGACAAACAGGTCAGCCAATGTGTAGCTCTTCCTTCTCCATTCTCCTTCCTGGCTGGAGTAGCTCTTTCTTCTTCATTCTGCATCCTGGCCAGAGGAATGCTTTAGGACAGAGAGTTCTGCTGCTCCAAACTCCACACTCCCAGAAGGACACAGAGCATCATCATGTGCAACAGCTGAGCATTGGAGATGTGGCTGTACCTGCATGGCACAAATCTTCAGCGCTCCCCATCCATTTAGGTGCTGCTAAACATGCAAAGGCCTGCATGGCACAGATCCTCTACCAGGTAGAAACCTCTCATTCCCTAGAAGGCCACAGAAGAAAGTGAGGCAGAGAACTAACTTGGGTGGAACATCCTTCAGCTACAGAAGACTGATGAGCTGGACTCGCCTAATGAAAACATGGTCAGAAAGATGAGCTATTTTCAGAAGGGGATTCCTGGCCACTCCTGAAACACTTGGTTTCTGGCAGTGGTAGCAGGAGGAAGGGATGACTGAGCACACAGAGCAAGAAAAGGAGCCCAGAAGGTGAAGGGATGAAGGGATGCTCACTCTGAGTGCCGATGCCGAGCAGGAGAGATGCCTGACACTTCAAGCAGAGCAGGGCTATGAGGAAAACCCTCTGGAGACCCCAAGTCAGGAAGATGGCAACAGGATAAAGCATTAAGCCAAAAAGCAACACAGAAGCAGCTGTTTCCCACTTCAGGGGCCAAAATCCCCTGGAAAAGCAGTTTCAAGAGCTGCTACAAGAGCAGAAGACAAAAAGGAGCCTGGGCAAGACTCAGCCTTCCCAGCTCTCAGGCCAAGGGCTCAGCAGTGCCAGGAGCTGCTTCAAGGCCTCATCATCAGATCTCAGTGGGAATGTGGCTTCTTGTCTTGTCTGTTCCAAAGCAGGTAAATGGGTCAAGGAATCCTCTCTCCTGGGACCTTGCTTGCACACCATGGATCAAGAGTTGCCAGCCAGGAATGAGTCTCAAGGGGACATGATCAGTCTGAACTCTCAGCTTGGTGCTTACCATGCCTTAATCCAGGCTGAGTGTTTTGTGATGTCCCAGGCTGGCAAACACAGGGTTGCAATTCCCACATGTCAGCTGGAACCAGGCTCTGGTTTTAACCACAGGAGACCTTCACGGTCATGTGGGAGATGGAGGCCTCACTTTCTTCTGCTCTGCAGGTTTTGGAAAGGACTCTGTGAGCAGGACTAGCTGCTACTCACCCTAACTCCATCCACCCCCATGATGACCATCATGCTCTCATCCCTGACAATCCCGTGCTGCCTGCCAGACTGACCAACAAGACCTTCTCCATCTGACCTGCATTTTCCAGGTGTCTCTTTCTGAAGTGACCTTTTCGTCTCCTCTGGCTTTGGGCTGGAGGAAGCAATGCCAAAAAGATGCACAGACAAGGTGCAGACAGCGAGGGAAGTGCGTGGAGAGGGTGTGTTACTGCAGCAGCAACACCTGCCTGGCACTTGGCAGAACGTCCCAGCTCACCTGCTCCCACCTGCACAGACCTGAGCAGCTCCAGAGCAGTTCACCTAGTTCAGGGTGGTGGGGGATACCCTTTCCTTGCAGTCCCTGGTGACTTTCCTTCTTTGTAGCAGCTCAGAGAAATGAAGAGAGAACTCATCCAAGAACTGGCCACGCTCATTCAAATGAAATCAATGAAAGGAGACAAAAATCCAGTGCAGGGTTGGGCAAGAGAGGGGCATGAAAGTTCTTGGGGTACAGCAGGGATTTTAAGCCAAGCACATGGCACTACACCACCTCATCAGCTGGCATTAGGATGGAGCTGGGGCAATCAGACAGGCAGAAGAGAGTGATGCAGCCCTCACAGCCATCCTTAGGAAATCCACACCTCATGGATTTGCACTGTGGCATCTCCAGTCTGTTCCTGTCACTTTGCTGTGACAATGCTCTGATGCATTTAGAGCCACCAAGGCTGCCTGGAGAGAGAAAGGGCCAGGGAGCCCAGATGCTTTAGAAAAATCTGTCCCCAGCTGCAAGGATTTGAATGTCCAGTCCCAAAGAAGTCTTTTGATGCTGACAGCTTGGTTACAGCATGGGTAGCAAAGCCCACACAGCCTTCCTTTCCTTCGAAGAGAGGCTTTTCCTTGCACAGACCAGCATGCCTGTCCAGGCACATCCCAGCAGCATGGGGGGAGCCAGGAGGCAGCTGGGTCCACGGCACGAGCCATGTCTGCTCCCACACATGAATCACTTCCTTACAGGACACTTTGCTCCATAAAGCGTTTGCCTCCGAATCTTTGTTCTAGCCATCCCTTGGGATCTTCAAAGCCTGTTCAGTCCCCAGAGTGTTCTGGATTCAATAGAGGATTGGAAATGCAATAGCAGAATCGACCGATGCTGTTTATCACCAGCTGGCCAAGTGCTGTGCTACGGATTTATCCAGGATGCCAAAGAATGTTTACCATTCTTTCATTTACAAAGAGAAGAATATCAAATTGTTTATAATGCTTCCCCTTCCTCCTTGTAGATAATAAGCTGCTTGCTGAAGCAAGGGCTTTCCATGGGCAACGTTTAACAGATGTGTTTTGAATCCTTGCTCGGCAACCAAATGCTTGCAGCAGTAACGTGTCTCCTTCTGTATCCCAAAATGAGCCATATGGTTTCCAGCAGACTCTTTTTGATATCCTCTGCAGGCCAGACACAGGTTGTTTCTAGTTATTGTCATGGACTTGCAAAGGCTGGATCAACCAGCCTCAACCCCTGACAGGACTGTCCAGAAGTCAGGAAGGTGAGAGGAGTTTGGTGTTAAAAACAGGTTTCTCCACATTCAGCATTTCAGCAGGATAACCCAGTGACCAGGCTGCTCAGGTAAGAGCATCCCTGTTACTGTAGCCTGTCTCCTTTCCCATGGGAACAACGAGGTCCCTCAAACCTGAGGGGGTTCCCAGTTCCACAGGCACTTGCACAGTCCACAGACCCAGCTGCAGACGGACAGACATATGGGGAGTAATCAGAGTCAGTAGGGATTAATACCCCTTGCTTGGCAAGGAAGGATGAGTGTGCTCATCTCCTCTCCCTCCTTACAGCAGCCCTCCACATGTGCCTGCCCACCCCAGGATGGATGTGCAGGGAAAACTCCTCACCAAGTGCAAGGGAATGGTGACCCCACCATCCCAGAGGGTAACAAGTAGCACAGCAGACCAAAGCCAACACCTCTTTCCTTCAGTCCTCTGGAGGTCCCTGTGGAGTCTGGGGAGCCATGTAGTGGCCAGTTGCATGGCCAAGCAGCACAGTAGTGCTTGGAGAGAGTAAGACAAGCCCCTGAGAGCAGTCAGGGCCCAGTCAGTGCTGCTGGCAGGAGGCAGTGGCTGCAGCATCCTGAGGAAGCACAGCACGGTGCCAGCCGGCAGGAAGGCAGCACCGATCCATCAGGATGGCAGACGCTGCCAGGCCGTGTGCCAGGATCACACAGAGCCTGCCTGGAGACTACAGCTTCCCCAGACCCACAGCACGTGTCTGTGCCAGAGACATCACTGCCAGAACAGCAACCACGCTAATGAGTCCTGACTAATTAGCGCCTCTGTTTAACACATCCCAACTATCCGCCCAGCCGGCTGCAATTCCATCAGCGCTGCCTCAGCCCGTGTGGGGCCTGGATTGGCAGCAGCAGGAGGGAGGGAGAAGAGGCTCAGGAGGGGCATGTTGCACCCCCCACCACCTGGTTGTATTCAGTGTGCTGCTGAGTCTACTCCTGGATCTACAGCTCTTGCTTGAGATGGAAAATCCTAGAGGGGGGTGGGGATGGACACATGATGCAGAAATTCAGGACACAAAATAGGCCCATCTCTGCCTGTTGGCAGCTTCAGGGTCTGTAAAGGCAAAGAGACCAGTCTGGCCAAAAGTCAGGCTCAGGACCTGCAGAAAAATGTTCCTAAGCCCTGAGGGGCGTTGTACAGACACAGTTTGTTCCTAGGAGGGACTGAGCATCTTCTGCATCCCAAACCCCCAGCTAAAGGAGATCCTGCTTTCTAAAACAAGAGGGGGATTTTAACAACCCAAACCACTGAAAGGTCCCTCTTCTCATGGGTCAGTGTGGGAAAGGGCTAAGCTGGTGGTCTCCTCTTGCAGCACATGGATGGCTGGGACAAATCCTGCCATGCCAAATGGAAGGAGGAGCTCCTTGATGCTCTTTTCCCATCCCACCCCTCCGGAGGTGTTCCAGCCCCAGCAGGTGGCATTGGAGAGCCGGCAGGGAGGTGGCAGCCTGCCCTGGGGCTGAGCCAGCTGCCCACACAGCCCCGGGGCAGGTGCCAGCACTGCCCCAGCATAGCCTTTGGCCCAGGGCAGCCCAGCAGGCACACCAGTGTGCTCCCAGTGCTGCATCCAGCACTGAGGAACTGGCATCTCACGGAAGAGGACATGCTAAAGGGGTACAAAACACCCAGCACAGCTACCCCTTTGCTCCCCCCCTGGCAGACACCCAACATAGTGTGTGTTGCTCTCATCCCCAGCCCACATCCCATCCTCCTCACTCCCTGTTCCATGCTCTGCATTGCTGCTTTTCCCACCCCACTCCAAAGTCACAAGACACATCCTCCTGTTAACATCCTTTACAGCATCCTGGCTGTTTGCACCCACATTCCCTCCATGCCATGGAGGGCCAGATGTTGTGAGTGGTGCAGTGCTCAGGACCAAGACCCCATGGAGAAGAAACCAGCAGCCAGTCGGGTTGCAGAGGAGCAGGGCGCCGTGTCTGTGCCACACTGTGCCTAAATACAGCTATTTCATGTCACTAACCAGCAGCAGGTGACCAACACCAGTGCAGGCCTAGCCCTCATTTTTTTGGGCTCCTCTCTGGGAGGGCTTGGCGTGCCCACAGCTCCATTTTAGCACTGTCTCCAGGGCATTCCCACCACTCAGCCCTCATCCCTGGCCGTGCAGGGCTGCTTGGATGCTGCCCATGCCAGGAGGGGAGCACCAGGAGCCCCACCACCTTGCCAGCTGGCTCCGTGGACTGAAATCCTCATCCAGCCCCTCTGTCACCCACCTCCACTTGGCTCTTCTCCTTCACCTCCCATTTTCCTTTGCTGCTCCTGTTCTTCACTGCTGCTCCTGCCGCCCCTGCTTTCTCCTCCCCCTCCATCACACATCCTACTCCACATTTGCTCTCTCCCTCCTTCTCACAGCTCCCTCCATAATGCATTTCCACAAAATACCTCCCTCCTCATTTAATTTCTGTTTTCCTTCCTGCCTCCTTCAGATAACTTTGGACTTCATGGACTACAAGGAGAGAGAAAAATGTACCAAGAAACTCCCTGGACACACAGGGGCCTCTTCTCCTCCACCTCTGGGCTCTTCTCTTTCTTAAATGTAAGCATCTCAGTGTTGAATACTTCCCATGCCTGGTGTCCCCCTTCTGCTAATCCAAAGGGGGACACACAGCAGATCTGGTGGTAGTTGATACACCTGTGCCAAGGTTGGCAAAAAACCTCTACAGATACACCAGGCTGGATTCACATGTGCTCCTGCAGAGTCCCAGGGCTGCTACACAGATGGAATCCAGGCTCTAAACTGGGAGCCCACTGGCTCTGCAAAGGTGAGAGATGCCAGTGAGAAAAGAAGAGGAGAAATGAGGGCCCTACCCTGGAGGTGGCTCAGCTCAGCATGAGGGCTGAGGTAATCCATCCCCTCCTGCCAGGGCAGGTCCACCTGAGAGTGCTCCACACCACTTTCTTCCACCCCAGACATGAGGTGGAAAGAACAAATCCCCTGCAGTGCAACCTAGAAAGCCCTGCATGACTCAAGGGCCTGCTGGTCTGGCAGATCCTTGTCATCCCATGACTCAATCATGACAAGCATGGCTCACAAACATTCTCTTCAGAGCACATACGGATTCAGTGCTCTCCTTGATGATCCCTAAGCTCCCAGAGTTGTTCCACCAGTGACTCAGAAGGTCCTGGTATGTGGACACTCAGGGCTCCCCAAGAGGGTGCAGCAGGATCACGGGCGAGTCTGACATGCACAGAGAACAGAGCCGCTCCAGCTTTAATTATGGACGGAAACAAGGAAGCAGAACTACCACAGGACCATCTCTACTTTATCATCTTATTTTACAGCCTGTCAGAGATGGTGCAGGTCAGGGGAGACGTGTCCTGCTTCTCCTCTCAGTGGGACGAACACCATCAGTCAAACCAGAAGAGCCAAGAGGGTGGAGGGAGAGACAAGAGGAAAGGAAGAGGCAGAACAAGTGCAGAGAGATAAAAAGAAGGAGATGGAAGCAAATATACCAGAGTTTGAGCAGGAACTACCTTTCTTGGACACTTTCCTCCCCTCCTTAACTGAGCTGTGTTTTTTAGTGGCTTTATGGGTGCTGGCAGCTTGCGGCACACGGGTGAGGTGCACGGGGAGTCCGGCGGCTGACATCAGAATAGCCGTCATGCCTACAGTGGGTACGAGATCAACATGCAGAAGGAAACAACGGGGAAACACATTCATTAAAAAAAAATTAACCTTTTAAAGAAAAGAAAAAAAAAAAAAAAAAAGATAAAATAAAACAAAACCCAAGCCCTTGATTCAGAGGACATAAAACATCCAAGAGTCAGCACGAGGACAGGATCCAGAGGTTTTCAGAGGGAGGAGCCCAGGTAGCAAATTAAAGGAGGAAAGTGTGGGCATACATCTTCTCTGTGATCCTCTGTGCTGGTGTGTGAACAGGACCTTCCTCTTTGCCTTGGCTTTAGGGCTCCTCAGGCACTGAGTCTGCTGTGGTGCTGAACAGTCCCGCTCACCAGAGCCCTGAAGGATGAGGGGCATCACTGGTATCCCCTAAAGGTCCTGCGTAGCTGCTCCCACCTAAAGCTACATATTTCAACAGTATCACACCAAACCAATCCCCAGAGTGCAGCTGAACTGCCTTCAAACCCTGGGGCAGGAGCTGCCCCACTCAGCCCACACCCTCTCCTCCTTGGCTCTCTGGTTTTCCCTTGCACTCCCAGCTCAATGCAATCCTTGCCCTCCCCCATCTCAGCCAGCTGTATCCATGGGATGCAGTTTGATAAAGCTAATGAATCATTAAAAAGGACAGCCATTCCCTGAAGGTAAAACTGGCACACAGACAGCTACAGGACTGATCATGCTGATCAGAGATGATGTTTGCTGTGAAATGCAGGCTGGTTACAAATCAGAACATTTTCAAAGTACCATCCTGCTCTCACACTTACAGCCAAGAAAACACCTGCTTTTGCTTTCCCAAGAGCAACTTCCCACCTGCAACAAACAGCACCAGAACTAAAAAAGAAAATACATATACAAAAAAAATGCTGATAGCTGCAAACCAACAGCAGAAAACCTAAAAGTCAGCATTTCCCCAAAAGTCACCTTTGATGGCAGGCCACACAAACCACATCCTAACATTCCTGTCAGCATCCTGCTTAGTAATGCATGGCCAAAGCTGAGATTTCCAAAGGTTTTATTTTTGCAAGCCTCTGTTTGGCTGGGTTGGGAAAGGAAGATTCTAGAGCACAAAACAGGACAAAAATGAGGCACCTTGCCCACACATGATTGAAAACCAAGTTCATTAGAGGAAGCATCATCTTTGTATGCAAGTGGTAAGACTATTTTCTGCCTCAAATATGCAACCAGTCAAGAACCTGCATCCTGTGACTAGAAATCCCCTGTGCAAAGCCTGTGTCAGTGCCCCACAAGCAGAAATACACCTACACAGTGCCAACCACAATTTGTGCCTCCTTCTCCTAAGGTCCAAGCACAATTCAACTTCTTTCCTGTACCCAAAGTCGAGTAATTTTACTAAAAATTTCCCATCTAAGGGTCAAAAGGCAGACAGAAGGAGTTGCACAACACAGGGAGAGGGGCAGAAACAGAGGAAGGAGTTTCCCCAGGGTTACCCAAGAACTTCTGGCAGTGCTGGTCTGGCCACAAGACCAGGCTACTGAATGGATGGTGAAACTTCCAAATGGAAATAGATCTGAGGTGCTGCAGGGCCACAGGAAGATCTTCAAAGCATAGAAAGACTGGGTTAGTATCCCTTATCCTACTGACAGCATCGGGCCCTTCCCAGTAGGCACAGTCAAGGAGAGTCCATCAGATCCAGCAATTTCACCATCAAAATATCTTCCTTTAAATCCTGAACTAAAGACTACAACACTATTGCATGCTCTCGACCCTGGTCTAAGCCAGCAGTCCACTACTTCCAGGAAGCCCTAAGGAAGGACTTAAATGTTCCCCTAAACAAAAGCTATCTGTTTTTCCCCATGAGTATGACTGAGCACCTGAAGCCCAGCAGCAGCACCAAAGCTGCCACTTCCACATGCACCAGGCAGGTCCTTTCCCCTTCCAGCAGGTTGAAGGACAGCCAGAAGTACTCCCAGAAGAGCAGTACCAACTCACTCTGCTTAGAGAGCCTGGAGGAACAACATTCTTGAGAAACATGGGAGCTGCTGCCCCCGCCACATCTGGGGAGATCGTCTCAGTCTGACCCCACTGAGACTGCAAAATACAATTCCCAGAATTGGTGCAGAAACTGAAGTTAAAGTTGACTCTAAAAATGCTGTTTCTAAGCAGTGCAATAGCACTGATTGCACAGACTGACATTTGAAAAGCAAGTCCAAAGACTAACAGGGATTATCACCACCCACGCACAGCTGACTGATAGGCAAATGCAAAATTAATGTGTTCTTCTGAAGAGATCAATACTGTCTTGCTAACATTAGCATGCAGAGCCCATTAAAAAAAAAAGAACACAGCAGAAGCAGAGGCTGAACAACCAGCTTCAGACTCTCAATATTACAGGGCAACACGTTGCCTTCAAAAATGAGATCAAGCAAAGAGCATGAGCCACAGAACCTTCAGGTGAGTTCAGCTACCCTCTAATACAGCCCCTCTTGTACCTGGACTAGCATGTCCAAAACTGCCTGCCTCATGAATCATCACCAAAACACCCCAACATTTGTTCCACAAACCTTCTTTTGTTTTTTTTGGGTTTTTTTGTTTGTTTTTCTTTTTTTCAACTCACAACTTGTTGCAGGCATCCATAGAGTTATGTCAGGAGCAAGTGTAGCTCTAGATCTGGATAAATTCTCACTGAACACACAAGGGGCAAGTTTGAACAAGGCAAGCTTGCCCAGACCAAACCTCGTTTGGATACCACATGTTCCTGTGAGAGTTCCTGCTGCTCACAGGCTTTCAAGCCCAGGAGCCTGAAAAACATTATTAAATATGTTCACTTTCCATATGACACTTTCAATATGACACTTTCCATTGGACACTGGGTTTCTTCCCTGCAAGGATTGCAGGAGTGAGGAGACAAAGCCTCATGAAACATCCTTTGGCAACTGATCTGCTGTGAACACCTACAATAACCACACTCAGAACTGCCTTTTTATTCTTCCTCAAAGCATCTATTTGGCCAGAAATACGTTGGTGACTCCTTGGGGTAAAATTATTTTCACTGGAGCTATGACAACATCCACCAGCTTTCCTCAGCCTGCTGTGTAAATAATGGACTTTTGTAATATCCTGTGCAGAAGCTGAGCATGGGAAAAACACCCTGACATAATATAACGAGTGTTGAGGACACATTTACTCACATCCAGCCCAACATGCCCCTCTGGTCACCAGCTCTGGCTACTGACCTGCATTTGCACAGGGCAGAGCTTACCTTCAAATAACATGAGATCTCAGAAAAGCATTGCTAATTCGTGCAATTATATCCACCAGCAAATCATTATGCTTAGTATGTTCCCAAATACCCCAGCTCCAGGAATCATGTGAATGAGAAATACTCCTTTTCACTTAACAAGAAGCTCATTTCCAGCCTTCATCTCAAAAATAGCACCAGAAGGGCCTTTACATGAGTACCTTGCCCATCTCTCAAGCCCCAAGGCACACCAGCTAAACTCCATTATTCTCAAGAAATGTTAGTCCAGCTGATCCTTAAACACCAGCACTGTGGTTAAACATGCTTAGCCCTCTCTTCTGGCTTTTCACTGTACCAACCAAACACTAAAAGGGAAAGAGAAAGCTTAAAAGACAAGTTTTCACATGCACTTTGAAGTATTAAAATAGCAGAAAGCAAGGAAAAAGAAATTATGGCTTTTAGTAGAAAACATGGTTTTAAAGTCAGCTTCACAATTTCTGAGATCCCAAGTGGTGTTTTCAGAAGACGTGGCATTGACAGTGATACAAATCCCTTGCTCAGATCCCCAGGCACTCATCACACAAACGAAACACAGCCTCTCACTCAGACCCACAGGATTCCTCATCTCCTGTGTATCCACCAGAAGTTTCCTCTGCATCCAAGAGATGCACCTGCAGCATTTCTCAACATCACCCATGACGTTCACGGGTTTTATCTCTCCAGCTTCAAACCAGAGCCAAAGTTGCTGAGGCACCCAGGGATGGAAACCAAGGGCTGTGAGACTTCTGGACATGTTTTCCAAAATAAAATCTCCTTCAATCACATCCAAAACCTCCCTCTCCCTCACAACATCAGAGCTCTAGAGATCCCAGCCTTTTCCACTGACGCTGAAGGAAGCAGTTGTGCAGTGGGGACTGGAGGAACAAGAGGGGCCCAGATTTTGTTAGAGAATAACCTGAGTAATGAGTAACACGCACATCATGATCAGGATTTTAAATATGCACAAAATACCTCTTCCCAGAAGAGGTTTTAGACACAGAGAGAACAGCGTAGAGGGGAAGGAGGTGTCCCTAAAGACCCAGCTAATTAATATTTCAATACAACTATTCTTTTTTACCAGAACTCCACTGCTTGCTTTTTACCAGAAATATCCCCAGAGACTTATTTTCCTTCTGCTTCCTAATTAACTTGTATTAATCTTTCCTCTGGTTCTATGTGACTTTGAGGATGGACTCAAATGCAGATTTCCCTCCTCCCTTGCACCTCTGAGGTGTGTTACTCTTGGCAGAAGGCAGCACAATGCCCATCAAAGCCATGTCCTATGAAGACCTGGATCTGAAGGAGACACCAGCCCCAGGGATTTGCTTCTGCACTGACCACACTCAGCTCTGCACTCTCCTGCATCCCAGTATGCATTTTGGAGAGTTAAAAAATATTAAAATTAATAATTATTCCCTCTTTTCCACCCCCAGACTGCAACAACAGAGATATCGATTACAAGTGTAATCATTTTATTGCATTGAATGGTGGCAAATGGCTTATTTTACTGGGCTTTCCTACAGCCTCTTACATCTAAATGTGACACTACATGGCATAAATGGACTGTGTGTATTCACCTCTTCCAAATCCACAGTGGGTGATTTGTACTTGGAGAGTGAGATCACAGTTAACAGCATAACAGGGCCTGGATTCACCAGGGCTCTTCAGTTCTCTGCTGTATTTACCTTTCTGTGATTAAGTACCTCATTACACAGTCAGTGCTAACAGCCAGGGGATGAAATCCAGAGCTGCTACCAGTAAGGGGTTGTTCTGCTCAGGTAGACCAGGTCTGAGCTTGACTTTACACCTCGTTTCCACAGCCATTTGCTAAGAGGAGACAGATGGGCTGCATGCTGTCAGAGGACACCAGTGTTAGTCTTCATGCAGTGCCAGTTTGGCTACAGAGACATGCAAGGCACAATTTTATGACTCTGCTAACATTAGATGACTGAAAACATCAATCCTGGGGACCATTTTCAGGCAGGGTAAAGCCTGGCACTCGAGGAGAGACCAAACACCATCACCTTTACTGGAATAAAGTAAACGTCATCTTGAAAAACAAGAATGTAACAGTCTCTGCTTGCTCACAAGCAAAGTTTGGGGTCCCAGGAGCTAATAGCCTCGACAGACCATGCATGGACACGACCCAGAGGAAGGAGAAGGTTAACAGATATTCTGTAGTGCCTGAAATGGACACAGGGGAAAAAAAGACAACCAGAAAATACCAGACACCAGGTCTTTTCCACCTCTCTACCCCAGGCTACCACATTATGATATCCACGTGTGTGTATGTACAGCTAGGGTCAGTACAGACAAGACCAACACCCCAAGCCCCCCAGCACCACCACACCAGGGCCCCAGGGTTTGGCACTGGCTGAGTCAAAGCAGAGCAAAGGTGCCAATGGCACAGCAAGGCTTCCACTGAAAGCTGCAAGCACGAGTTGTCTTTTTCAAGGCAACGCCTTTTCAACTTTAACAGGCAAATCTACTCTGAAAAGAAACATTGAAAACTGGCACTTTGATCCCTCCCACAGTCCTCAGTATACTTAGTATTGTGTTCATAAGTTTGGATAACAAGCCAACCTGTATTATGCTGCGACAGGAGACAATGTCTGATTCAACTTCTGTCTCCCATTCCCCTAGGACAAGGCATCACAGTCCTCTTTAAGCTAAAGACCACCTAAGCTTTTTAAATAAAACCACATTAAAAAAAGTCACATTAAAAACCACACACAATCTCACACCACTCCACCCCTTGACTTTAAAAAAAGCAGCAAATAGCAGCTTTTTCCACATGCCCTTTCCCTTGAGACTTGATCATGCACGTGTACCAAGATGAACAGCCATGCCTCAAATAATCCCACTCGTTTTGAGAGCCTTGGGACAAGCACTAATGAGGAAAAGAATTACTAAGGTTTATCCATCCTATTCTCCCCCAAATTTGCCCTCTTTGCTTTTCTGAAAGGTCTTTGAGTCTCAAACACTAAATGCCAGCAACATTTCTGACTCTCTCTAAAATCCAACAAAGGAAAGTAAGTGCCACAGAGAGGCAAACCTCTCAGTCACCTAATCCTAAGGACTGAGCAAATAAAGCAGAGTAAGGTTCTTACCTGCCAGGGCCTGGGTCACCTTACTGGGTTTGGACATCTTGACAGGCAGGTTTGGGGTACTGGAGAGAGAAAAGAAAAAGGGACAAGTTCAACTGCATAGAACAACCACTACCAAAAAAAAAACAGTGAGAAAACTCCCTCCTGAGTGTCAGGGCCCTGCATATATTAACAGGGAATAATTGCTCAGATGAGACCCAGCTGGGACTTTCCCTATGCACCCTTCTCCCACTGATCCAGAGCCAGAGCTCTCTCTTAGGTTTATTTATCTCCAAGATGGGCTTCAGTGCTGTGCTGTATGTAGCTGCCTTCAGCACCATCTCCTCCTAGCTGGATGCTGGGCCTGACTCACCCCTTCTTCCTGCTGGACACTGCTCTTGCTGCTCTCCCACAGAGCTTCCTGTGAGCAGCCAACCTGTACTGTGCATCCAAGGGGAATGTGGGAACAAGGATGGAAAGGCTGAAAGAGACTTAGAAGGGTTTGGCACCCCTTTCTGTTAGAAAATCAGGAGGATTTGGACACCAATTATCCTTTTCAGGTTCCTCACCTACTTGTTTTAGCAGTATTTCCCAAGGCTGGCAGCTACACCTCAAGCAAGTTTGGGATACATGAGCAGCCATGGCCATGCCATGACCTGGAGGTAGGAATTCGGACAGAAAGGGGGAGCAGCAGCATGAGGAGGCCACTAGAGAAGAAAGCAAGCTGGATCCACATAAGCAGAGCAGGAACATCTGAAATCCAACATGCTGGCACAGAGAAGCCACCCACAGACTAGGTCTCAGGTGGCACATGTGCCTGGGATGGATGAGGCTCATGTGCATCAGCTGCAGTTAATACACAGTGAATTCTGACAACTATCTCCAAGGACTCCCCAAAATTACATCAAACCTGGCCAGCTTCTTAGGAATTCAGAGACCCAGATGGTCAAGAGCACAGATCTCATCCACTATTTAGGGGGAACCTTCTGTCCAGCTGAGATGCAAGAGCTGCCACTGTGCCCAAAACAGCACCACAGAGGTTCCTCCTTTCAGCCTTGCTAAAATCTTTGCCCACATTCCTGTGACAACGACCAGAGCTGAAAAGATTTGTGAGTGACATGGCCATCTTCCATGCTCTCAAGAACGAAGCACCCCCACCTCTTCCCTCTCCTACTTGCCAAAGTTTGGAATGGGCTCCTGCACGTGCGCTGAGCTTCCTGAAGAACCTGGGGCAGGACCCAGGGCTTGGGGCTGCACTGGCTGAGTGAAACCAGTTCTTCCAGACCCTTATAAAGCTCTCCAGACCTCAGAGGTTTCCCTTCTGCCTCTTTCAAAGGCTGTGCTTTCCCTTCTGGTGCCCCCAGTTTTGCAACGTCTTCAAATGATGCAATGGGTTGTTCTGGGTGCAATTCAAACTCACTGAATACAGGGGAAATCCTTCACGTGATTTCAAAGGGCTCTGGATCAGATGCCTTTATGACTTTTTCTTTACTGATTCACCCTCTGTCACAGCTCATTCTCAGGTATTTCCCTCTTCCTACTTTATCTCATCCCATTGCTTCATTTCTGCCCCCTACGACCCTCCTCAGATGATGGTAAGGACCAGGGCTGCTCTTCAGCTGCAGACATGGAGGGTATTTGAGGACCAGATAATGAAAAGGGACTTGAGAGAAATGCTCCCCAAAATCACAAGAGGCATTGGACCTTTCCTCATTTCCTCCTCCAGCTGAGCAGCCAAGAAAACAACAGGGAGCCTGGGAACCCCCTGCAGCCCAGCTGTGACCCTGTACGTGAGAGATACACGTGCTTTGTAGGCACACCATGACATGCAGGTGCTTTCACTTCCCCATGGAAAGCAAAAATATAATAAAGCACAAAGCTGAACCTTCTGCTGTGCCAGGAAAGCAGATGGGGGGCAGGGGACCCTTCCAAACGGCTGAAGTACAGGGTCATTACACTTGAGGCTGGAGAAAGCAAACCCAGGGCTGATCTGGGAAGGGGACAACTGGTAACCAGGCTCTGAGAAGATGGCAGAGATAATTCTTAACTCTTCTTTCCTCCTTGTGAGGCTCAAGTTCAAGTCACCCAGCAACTAGAACTTCTTGTCCTGGTTCCAGTTCAGTTAATTTTCTCCCTAGTAGCAGGTACAGTGCTGTGTTTTGGATTTAGGATGAGAATAATGTTGATAACACAGGGATGTTTTAGTTGTTGTTGAGCAGTGTTTACACTAAGTCAAGACCTCTTCTGCTCCTCACCCCACCCCACCAGTGAAGAGGCTGAGGAGGGGCACAAGAAGGTGGGAGGGGACACAGCTGGGACAGCTGACCCCAAGAGACCCACGGAATATTCCAGATCATATGATGTCATGCTCAGTATAGAAACCAGGGGGAAAACTGCTGCTGGTCAGTGGATATGAGCAATTGCATTGTCCACCACTTGTTTTGTACATTTTAATTATTTTACCATGATTCTTCTTCTTTTCCTTTCCTCTTCTGTCCTGTTAAACTGCCTCTATTTCAATCCACAGTTTTTATTTTTTCCTTCCAATTCTTTCCCCCATCCCACCGGGGGAGGATGGAATAAGCACGGGCTGTGTAGTGTTTAGCTGTTTGCTGGGTAAAACCCGGACAGAAGTGAGAAGAGCCCTTGAAATTTGCTAAAGGAAACAGATAAGCAGTTGATAAGCTTGCAAGTGACCAAGTTTGGGAAGCTATGAGTGCACTGCAGATAAATTACTACCCATAAGCCAGGAAACAGTTGTTGATCAGTGGTGTAAAGGCAAAGCACCTCAGCTTTGACTGCTGGGGGCTTTAAGCCAACTGATGTGATGATGGAGAAACCAAATACTTGTTATTTCAGAAAATACACAGATCCAGTTAGCAGCATCCCAGCTAACAGCACCGTAGGATGTGCTGACCCATCCACTCGACACCGTGGGACTGCACTGGCACAGCTGCCACGCTCCCTGATTTCTGTTACAACTGCAGAAAGCCCAAAGCCTGATGAAATCAAGGGAAATCCACACTGCTTTGAGGTACCACAAGGCTGCCTGGGCAGGTCTGCAGCCACAGTTTGCGGGAGGAAGTGTTGTCATTCCAGAAAAGATGCGGAAATGCTACTCGGAGCCTACGCTGTGTCTGAAGTGGGATTTTTTGGAGGAGGAAGGGGAAGAGGCAACAAGGAAGGATATTGCCATTGTAGTGTAACATGGGCTGTGTCTCCAATCTGAGAGCAGCATGAACAGACGTATTTAACCCACCAGCTCAGATTCAAATAACTCCATTATTGTCACATCAGCACTGGCTTCTTGGAAGAGAGCTGGAGCCAAACTGGGCTGAGGTCCTGCTGACTTAATGAAAACAGGCTCAGTTAGGAGAAAACTTGATGCAGGTAGGCTGGTGGGGGTCTTGGGTAAGGGAGAGCTAGAAGGCATCAGTGCAAGAGCAAGCACTGCAGTGTGGAGAGATGAGAGGGATGCACTGAGGCACCTGCTCCTGCTGCCTCTGCTGCCCAAGGAGATTTGTAGGTAGGCAGTGTCTTTGACTCCTAGCCAAGCCTTCAGGCTGGGCTTGCAACACCTGAAAGTCAACACCCAAATTCTCTGAATGTTTCCTGGTATTGTTTCCTCCTTTCTGGCCCAATTTTGTCCTGCTGGTTTGCTGCAGCTCCTGCTCTCCTGCTGCTCTGCATGCTGAAGGTTACCAAGTGTAAGAGGGATCACCAGGTTGCAAATAAACGGATGCAAAATAAGACATTGTCCTCAGAGATTCAGCAAGAAGATACCCTGAAGATTTCCCACCAGTGGTTCCCAGGCAGTCTGCTATGGGAGGCAGACAGGGCAGACTGACATTTCAGCATGACAAAACCACTCACTTCTCCAGAAATTCTAGGTTCAGCAGCACCAGTGAGATAGCAAAGCACAAGGCCAGCAAGGACTGTGTCAACAGCTTGGAATCCAGGGCTGCTGCCACTTCAAACACTGGATGGCCAGGTTTGAGCTGAACATCACCTAAGCCACACATACACAATATCCTAACAGAGCAGAAGCAGGGAAGCCTGTAAGAACTCACCCTCTCCATCTTTCTTCCTTCTTCTCCCCCTGCAGACAACCAGCAAGCCATGTTACCTCTGTGCCATGGCATCTTTGTAGCCCTCTGGACAACAGCCAACACATCTCCTCACAGATCAGGGCCACAGCCAGCCCTGTCTGACATTAACACCAAGTCCTACCACAACACACAAGAGTCCAACCCCCTTCCCAGGGCTCATCAACACTAATGACCACACAGCAGTTTCTCCCCCTCCTTTCTTCTCAAGAAGAGCCCAAAACCCAGACTGAGTGTCTCTAAAGAAGGACCTTTAGGTGCACTGCACACATGTGGCTACATGGATCCATGTTTTTGCTCCTGGCACCAAAGGGAGGAGGAGATTCCCCTGCTGCCACTCAGGAAGAGCACCCAGTGGCAGAACCACAATGCCTAACAGGGCTGCAGGACAAGTCACAATGGGCTCAGCAGAACCAGCACCAGGAGAGCCCCACCCTCCCCACTGAGGAGCTTTTGGGAATGCCTACATTGGACAAAGCTGGAAGATGCAAAGGAGAAGAGAGAAAAGGAAAAGCCCTGCCCAGATTATGGTCCCTCCTGATCCTACAACTGTGGGTTGCTCCTCTTGGGAGATTTAGGGGTACAGCACCAGATACCTAATACTGTCAGTATTCTTCCCCAACCCTCAAGATCACCATTCTCCATGCTTTTATACAAAATCCTGCCCCCCTGAGCTGCCTACTTTAATTGTGGGCACAACCTAAATCAGCAGCCAAAGCCACATAAGCTCAGGGGGGGCCAGCAGAGCTACAGCAGGGATTTGCCTGACTGGGACATTCATTAATATCCCTTGGAAGATTGCTTCCTACAGCTTTAGTCACTTATATTACTAGCAGGGCACTCCTTACTGTGTTTCAGGAGTGCCCTACTCTGTAATTAGCCAGCACAGTGCAGGGAACAGGGTAGTTCTTGCCCCAGGGATGGATGCTTTCCCAGGTGGGGTGCGAAGGATTGTGCCAGGAAGTGACTGGGATGCTGGGGAGCTGACCCCTGCTTCCCAGATACAATTAACAGTACTGAGATAAGGACAAAACCCTGGCCATGGCACACTCCACCTGCAGATTCCAGTGCTGTCTGTGAGAAAGGCCAGATTCATTAACTGTGTTTAATACATGGGAGGAAACTAATGCACCAAGCAGCAAAATAACTTGCCCACACGTATTTTAACACATTAGCAACAGAGCCAAGGATATTAGCATCTAGTTAAGCCTTGGCACTCTTCTCTGGGTTTTCCCTCTTTGACCCTCTTGAGAGCAGGAGGAAATTAAACCTGCATTTTGCAGTGCAGGAGCTCCGCCTGCTCTCACACAGCATCCGCCCTCCAGCAAGCAGGAAATACATTTAATAACCATCAGTGCCACGGGAGCCCAGGCATGCCTGTGCTAGCAGCCCCTTCTGGGGGCTCTCCCTACCTGCCTGCTAGAAATAACTGTCACAGCCACCCAGGGAGTCAGGCAGCTTTCCAGGATGAACTGCGCCTCTTTCTCAGCACTGCAGGACAGAGGTTTATTTCAGTGCTGCCATTTTTAGTTCTGTTTTCTAAAGAAACTGGGTGTGCACAACTGCACTGTCTTCCAGTCTCTCCCAACCATCTTTTGAGCTCTTCTGCCAGTTGAAGCTCAGCTCCAACAGGCAGCTGGATCATCCTTGGAAGATTTGTGAAGATAAGCAGTTTAAAAGTCAGTAACCTGTCAGGGCTGCTTTGGAGCCAAAGGCTGGGGTTGAACACAACACCACCCTTATTAGACACCAGAGGATCTCCCGTGGCCCACTGCTCACTTCCCTTTGGCCTCTGAGCACAGGTCAGCACAGGAATTGCACATCACAGCTGAGTGAGCAATGCTGTACACTGGACATACACAGAAACACTTGGTGGGATAATTAGTGGAAGATAAGTAGTCAGAAAGGCTGGACTATTGGGTGATGCAGGACAGCGACTGTGAGGGAAGGGGAACTAACCACCGTGCCATGTCCAGCTGAGGGGCAAAGACAAGGAAACTAGGGGATACAATAACCCAGGAATGTTCTGGGCTTAGGAATTAAATGAAACACATTGTTAGAGTTTGCTACTCAAGTTTCCCCTAATTCATAGAAATTAAAGGATTTTCTGCTGAACATGGCTTTCACAAACCCAAGACTGTAACTCCAGCCAGGAGCAATTACACCCACCCAGCAGCATTTCCGACCCAACCCCAGCACAGGGGTGACAGGGAAAAGCCATCCTGAGCTGTCAGCTGGGGATGAAAAAGCCCCTTTCACATAAAGCACGCTACTGGAAGATGGAGATTGCCCCCCTGAGTGCACCTGTCTGTCAGGGACAAAGGAGAGTGTCCCTGGCGAAACTAATCCCAGAGGACTGGAGATCACACCCCGAAGAGACAGAGCCAGCAGGCAGGGGAGAGGAGCTCAGTTGGGGATGTGGGTTTTACAGAGGGTGCGTGTCACACAGGTCTGACAGCACTCACATGCTCCCTTCCAGGTGACCAAAGAGCTGCCACCTGCCCCGCATGGCATGTCCTGCTGTCCTCAGCACAGACTTAACCATACAATCCCTTCACATCCCACAGAAAGCCTGGTTTGGGCATGGATGACTGCCAGGACACCAGCCACCTCACCCCCTGCACACCACAAACAGCTTAACTGAAAAACAGGTTGAAATAGCCTGACTTCAACCAGCCACAGTATTGCTGGGCACCTCCAGGTCTCCTCCTGGCCATCCTTCTCTTCCTGGTTGGCAGTGCCTGGGCCATGGGGTCAGTTCATGGTGAGGAGCCCATGAAACCCCTCTCTGGGCATCTCTCTCCCAGCCTCCCTCCTTCCAGGACAGCCCATCCCCCCAGCAGCAGCACACAACATACCCAGACCCTGATCCGCTCCAGACACGCTCGTGGGGCAACTGCTGCAGCATCTGCTTCCTTTTTAATCTTCCTACCCTGAGAGTCACTGTGAAAATCACGCCGAGGCTTTGGGGAAGGCTGGGGGCTCCAGGCAGCCCAGTGGCCCCACACACCCTCTGCACCTCCTGACAGAGGGGGAGTTTGGCAGCTTCTTCAGGAGACAGCAAGAGCCTTACAGGGAGCTCCTGCAGGCAGTGCTGAGGTCTGATTTTCAGCCCTCCTCGAAGGTAACAGGAACAGAAAAGTACTCTGGGTGCTGAAAGCACCACGAAAAATCACCAGGTGCAAAAAAAACACCACAAAAAAGACCATGAGAAAGAAGAACAGGATGTGAAGTCATTTCACTTGAATGACCCAGAACAGGGAAAGTCCTGATACGACACTAAGAAAAATACCTCAAGATTCAGCGTCTTGCTTAAAATACAAATGAGATTCAAAATAAACCTCAAACCCCTGTGCCTCATGTAATTAGCAGAATGTGATTCTAACACTCTGCTAGATCTCTTATCTCTTCACTTACTTGGGGTAGCTTGGACAGGTAAGCCAGGCTTGGCAAGTTCCCCTGCAGTTTCTCAGGGGCTCACACAGTAGTTCAGCAGCTGGATTATTCCCAGTGAAGTGAGTGTAAGGCTCTGCACACTTCCAGCCACTCACAAACAGAGGGAGCAGTCAGCCAGCCCTTGCTTGGTCAGATGCTCAGTGCCAGCATTGCCACAGACAGATCTCACAGCCCTCTGCTAGCAAGGGCTTGTGCACAGGAAGAGCTGAGATCCTGGAAGTGGGATAACTGACCATGGCTTGCTCCAGCAGCCCATGCCATGAGGAGAAGCTGAGCTGTCAGACCACAAGCCTCTGCTTTTCATTGAGCTGGCAGCAGCCAAAAGGCCTGAAAAGGGTGGAGCCCTTCCTCACACACCAGTAAGGTGCAAACACAGCCTTCCTTCAGCTCCAGCTGCTCACTGATGGGAGCTGAAATCCAGGGCTGCAAGATGCACACCAGTTTCAGCCCTGTCAGAGAACAGCCACGGTGAATATGGATCCAGTGGTATTTCTGCTCTGCATCAGCATTTAGCCTGACAAATAGCCCAAACACTTGATTCTCACAGAGAATTCACAAGGTCTCAGCCACACACAATGAATCTTGTGGTCCCTCCTTGAAGGGGAAGAGCTTTGAACACAGAGCAGACCTCCACTTTATGTTTACTGCCTAATTTGAATTAATGTGTTTACAAGTCCCTTTTTCATTCACTCGGACCTTCTCAAAGTTGTTTTGAAGCCTAACCCGAAATACCACTAATCACTATTAATTTTCTCCAACCTTCAGAATCTCAGCCTGTCTGATTTCTCCAGTGGTTCAGAGAGACTGCTAGACAGGGACTACACTTCAAGAGGGGGATAAAAAGAAGCAGAAAGCAGAGAAGCCTTTTCATCCACTGCACTGGATACACAGGAAGAAAACATTCTCTTTTGGGGAAAAAACCTCTTATAAAGTCCTCTGGGACAGAGAGGCTCCTACATAAAGCAGACCTGAGCAGAGCAGATCTCCTGGATACATTAAGGTGAATTAGGGTCTGTACCTGACTCCGTTAGATGCAGACAGTCCTGTGCTGGGGCCTCCAGCTTGAGAGAAAGCCAAGGGGCTCTGTGCATTGAGTCTTGGTGTTGACCTTGCCCCAGTCAAAGTCGGTTTGTTATAGGGCACGAAGCCGACGCTGGAAGAACTTACTGACGCTGTCCTACCGGAAACCTGATGTGTAGTGGAAGAGTTGGGAAAGTTTACCATGGAGTGGCGGTAGCGTGTGGTGATGGGACCAGTCCCACTGTTGGGCCAGCACTGCTGGCAAGAACAACCCACCCCCGTGTGAAGGGGTGCTGGGGAGGTTGTCACCGGGTACGGGGCGTCCAAGCGCCGCTGAACGCTGCGGCGGAACTTCGTGGTCTTATTGGTCTGGACTTGAGCCACAAAGTCAACTTCATAGTTGTAGCCCAAGGGTCCGAGATCTACTCGCTGGTGGTTCGTGGCCCGGGCTTGCTCCAGGAACACGCAGACGTTCATCTCATATGGGGACCACCCGCCTTCGTCGTTCTGCCACTCCCAGACGATGCCCTGCCCGGCCGCGGAGTCCCCCGGGAAGACGTGCCTGCGGACAGCCCGCATCGTCCCTGTGTGGAGAAATAAGCACAATCATTCTGAGAGCAGAGAATTAAGGAGGATGTTGTCTCAAGGATTCGTTTCTGCACAGATCTGTGGTGCCTACATGAGGGTGGCCTTACTCACCCCTCCCTCAACAGGGGCACTAATAGACCTTCTCCTGACAGGGCTGGGTTTGGTCATGTCGCTTAGAGAAACGCAACACCCCGAGATCCCTGTCCCTGTGCCAAATCTGACTGTGGGCTGGCAACAGGTTCAAAAGCTGCTGGGAGGAAGGGTGGGAAAGGAGGGAAGGAGAGAGGATGCAGACGCAGACACACCCGAGCACAAAGGCACAGTGATCACATATGCCTTCCTGACGTTAAAAGAAAAAAAAGGATAAAAAAATCAGGCTGAGGCACAGATCTGGTTTAAAAAAACCCAACTCCCACAGCCTTGACAACAGAGTAACTATAGAGACACGACACCATCGGGAAGTGCTTTGCAGGAGCACTTAACGGGCTGAACACCCACTTTGCTACACAAAGGTCCAGACAATTTTGATCCTGGAGGAGTGGGTGAAGTGCCACAGGGGCAAGGACATGGACTTTGGAGAAAGGACAAACAGGGCCAGCTTCTCTAGGCTCCTGACTGCTGGGAGATAGAGCAAGACTAGAGAGAAGACAATGAAGTAACTTGAAGAGAGCAGCTGTTCAGACAAAGGGAGAGAAAGGACAGCGACAGCAAGAGCTCAAACTCCCTGGAAGTCTGGCTCTCCGGGATGACTTCACTCCTGGGTACTTTATCCCTTTCTTCAAAAAAGCAGCAGCCTAACCAGAGGGTGGGAACCCACCCAACAGGACAGAAGCCCTGCAATTTCTGCAAAAATGGGTTCCTGCAGCAGAGTCAAAACTTCTGCTGCTGTGAAAACCCTCAGCATCACTCCATACAGAGAAAGAGGAGCAGGAAATGCCACAGGGCAAGCAAGTCTTGGGATGCAGGAAGAAGGGGGTGAACAGGGGTGCAACGAGTTGTTATGACACAGAAGGATTTCAAAGAACAGAACCTAGAGGAAAAAACCTAAATAAAGCTCTAAAGAGGTAATGAAAGTTATGGCACTATGCTCCAGGACCCCAGGTGAAAACAGGCACATCTACAAATATCCACACCTAAAGCCTGAGAACTGCCCCAGGATATCACTGGTGACTGCGTGGGGTGTAGGCAATCCAGGCAAGCTTCACCCCCAACAAGCAGATTCCAAGGAACAGGGAGAACAGCCCACATGGGACTTTACACTGCCAAAACTCAACTGCTGCCTGTGTTCAGGCTCTGCCTGGCTGAATGCTGGATTGAGGATCTTTGCCTCACCCTGCTGTTATTTCTACCCACTAGTATTGGGATACTTTGGAAACTACTACAGGGTGACCTTCCCAGTCTGGAATTAATGGGAAGGCAGATGAAACAGCCAAAAGTAAACTCTAACAATGACTGCTCCTATCCAGCAAGTCCTGCAGTTTTAGAAACACGAACCCATGGTCTCAAAAGGTGGGTAACTTCTGAGATGAACCCCTGAGCAGGAGGACTGGGGATGAGACTGGGCTGGGAATGAGATGCTGAGACAAGCACTGCATTTAGAGATGAGTGCAGGGAATGTGCTTCCAGAAAAAAGGAACTACTATGCAAGATGTCAGAAATCCAGTGGGACACATCTCAGAGAAGATCAGCAAGGCTGCCACTGTTCCACTGCCAGCTCAGAATGTAAAAGGAGCAGAGAGGACTCAAGGAGTCTGAAAGCAACCTGTGTTTGTAACACCCCCAGACAGCAGCAGGGACAGCTTTTAAGGAGTCAACAAGACCAGAGCCATGCACTTGGAACACATCCCGCTTGCCCCCAGGCTGGCAGGGAAACTGGCATTCCTCTCCAGGGTGGGCAAACAGCTGTGTTGAGAGGACAACTCCTGCTGCTTCCTTGCACTGACTCCCAGCTAATGTGCCTCGACCAGCAGCTGAAACCCACAGCTAATCCTGCCCACAGGATCCCCCCGCACAGCTGTCATTCCCTGCTGGTGGGGACGCTGCTCCCGTTAACACTGGCTTCCTGTTATTCTCCCTGGCTTCCTTTGAAGAGCCTATTTATCTGTCTAATAGCTAATGAGCAGAATACAACAGCCTATTTTTTGCACTGTTTAAAGATTTTTCATGGGGATGTTTCCTGCAGAGATTCTTTTCTCCAGTCCATGACAAAGTTCAGCTGGCGGCTTGCTCAGAAAGGTTCATGTTTAAGGCAGAGCCTTGCAGAGAGGAAAAGCTTTGCTTAGAACTGGGCCATGGAAAGGGGGTATGAGAGTATTTCCAGTAGTCACGTTGCAGAGCACACAGGTATTTATGGAGGGAGGCTCACAGCCCTGGCTGGCCCCTTTGATCAGCATCCCTCTGGATCAGTGGGAAACACTGCAGGAGAGCTGTGGAGCAGAATTAGCCTTTTTGTTATTAACAATTCAAACTCAGATCTAGTCCAAGGAAACATGACATCACACCAGCCAACATAATTTCCAGAATTGTACTGGACTGTCCCCCAGAGATGACCAACTCTGAAATACCCTGCAATGGATAATGTTCACTGGGTGCTTTGAGATCTTCCACAAGGCTCTAGAGAGATACTCTAAGGAGAAACAGCTGCACTCATGGAAAAGAATGTCCCATTTACACTGGGAGGCACCTTTTACCCTCCCACAGGCTCTCTGCTCACCTTCACCAAAGAACTGAGGACTGCTGCCCACATGTTGGAGCACTGGCTGAGACGGCAAGAAGCTGGAAGGCTCCTTCACAAGTTTGGCAGGAAAAAACTGGAAAGAAACAGCTGCTGATGCCAGCTCTGGTGGTCCATGTTGTACTGCTCAAAGCCACTGCCTCAGCTGGGCTTCCAAGTGCTCAAACAGGCCATGCTGAGCACACCTGCCAAGGCAACTGGCTAAGAAAGCTCCTCACCTCACCCAGGACACCATTAGAAAAAACTAACCCTCAGGTCACCAAGTCAGAATAAAACCAGAGATGCAGCTGTGATGCTCACATTTGCTCCAACTACTTCCCTTTCCTGTCGGAATTGGCTGATCTTGCAGTTGATTCAAAATATTGCTCACTGACTGCTTCAACTGGCAAGAAACCAGCGCTGGGGTGATGCTCAGCTGCGTCCCAGGGTGATGGGAGAGATGTTGGCAAAGGGGAAACTGATGGACAGAGACTTTTCCAAAGGAGCCATTCATTCAGGGTGTGTAATTTGGGATCTCCCTGGATTTTCCAGGGATGAAGTGTATGCATTCCATCCCTGCCCCTTCTCTACGCTCCAGCTGCTCAGCACATCTGGAGCAAAAGAGGGCAGGAGTCATCTCAGAAAATTCTGAGCTGTACCCCCAGTGAGCCCACAGGAGAGGAAAATGAAAATCAGGTCTCAATCTCGCTATTAAGCCTATCCCTTCCTCCCTGGGAGGAAGTAAGCCAGGCTCACACAGCACAAGTGCAGGGAATATTCTGCTGCAGCATTTCAGTGTTGTGTGGGGGCTGCAGGCTCTCACAAGCAGCTTGTGTGGGGCAGCATGCCAAGGTAAAGCAGCTGGCACTCCAGTTCCAGAGGGAACAAGGGATTCAAGCAGGAGGGTTGGAATCGTAAAAAGGGCTTTTTTACGCAAGTGGCCTTGAATGGTTGTGGGTGGGGGGAGTTTCCAGCTCTTCGAGCTCTGGCTCACAAGCTTTGAGCTCTGGGGGTCCCGTGATGATGTTCCTTAAGAAATCCCTGCTGCCTGAACCCAGCTCCACAGATTTTCTCACACTGAGCAGCAGGCAGCATCAGGAGAGCAGCAGATGTGCCATCTCTCAAAGAACTACCCAGCGTGGCAGCAGACAGCACAGCTTCTTAGGGCTGTCCCACACAGAAAGAGCCCCCACTTACCCCTGAGCACACAAGCAAAACCCCACGGGGGCAGGGAAGCTCCCTTACCTGTATCCTGCCGGAACTGCGTCAAGCTTGGAATGTCGATGACGTAGGGGGCCAGGACGGGATCCGCACGTCCCAAAGGGATGCTGCTGACGAGCCCTGACCCCGAACGCCGGCCCTTCTGCTGAGAGGCCTGAATAACCTGCTCAATGTAGCTGCAGACGTTCCCTCGGTACGGCCTCCACCTGCCAAATTCATCCTGCCATTCCCACACCGCCACTGCTGTGGAGTTGCTGCTGTGCCCCGGGGCAGAACCGGGGAGTCCGGATGGCCCGGCTGAACTGCTTCCTGCTCCCTGAGCTGCTGCCATGTTCTTCCCTGAGGTCTGGGCACGACTGGAAGTGGCAGCTGCACTGGCTGGCCTTACACCATTTTCTCCTGAAGACCTGCAGTAAGAAATAAAGAGAGCACACAGAGCTGAGAATGATGTCCCAAATCCCTTCATCCTCCATTCACACCACACCAGCCATTTGAGAGGGAAACAAGCTCTGACTTTCACAAAGGATGTTCACTACGCATTTAGGAGAACACAGAGCAGCAGACTGGCCCCAAAACTTTCTGGCTGAGGGTGAGTGAGGTACCACCACCCACTCCCTGCCAATGCTAGCAACTTCTCTTGCTCATTTGGTGGCACCAAACACCACCTGAGTCACCATAAATCTGTACCAAACCATCCCCTAGCCACTGCTGATCCATGTCAGGCAGACCTGTAAGCCCTAACTGAGTTCAGACTCGCAGGAATGACTTGGTTACACAAGTGATTCTCAAACTCTTCTCACTGATCTGAGCTCCAGGGCTACACCATTCAGGCTTCTGACCGCTTAGCTCTGACCCAGGGTCAGTCCCGTGACTCTTTTTGTGCAGCACTGTTCATGCACACAAAGCCAGAAGACAATTCTTCATGCACAGTTTGCAAATCACAGCACACATACTGTTTTAGTTGAGTGTGATCCCAGCAAAAAATGGACAGGAAGGAGTACAGAACACCAGGAGGAACACAGAGTGTAATAAACAACCTGTGCTGAGGGCAGTGATCTAGTAGGTACTCAAGATCAAAGCACACCTAGCTGCAGCTTCTCAGGCTGGAAAGCAAGGGACTCTTGAAACAAGGGATAATCTGCATCAGACTCAAGCCAGAAACTCAAGCCCTTAAGAGATGATTTGCGGAGGAATAGAGAATGGGGTAGAAGCCCTAAGACATCCAGATAAAGACACAAAGGCCAGTGAATAAATTCCAGCAACAAGAGATCACCACTCTCAGCCCCCAAGGGATGTAAAAGAGTAAACCCAAAGCCATCACATGGTCACCAAGCTGCCTAAGAGACACCAGCAGTCTGATATTTGGCATTCCTTGTCTGTTGTGTCATTTCAGGGAATCCTGTCCAGACCATCTGGACACATATCTGTTCAAATGCTGGACAACCACTTGGAGATCCCCACATTGCTGCTCATGTGTAGGTGGGTATGGCTGTGAATGAGTGAAATTCATTTTGTTTTAAAATAAAGTTGCCTTCTCCCTCCCAAGGTCTCACGTCATTGATTGCTCGCTTAACTCCCAGCAGTCAGCAGGGAGCTGTGAGCTTCCTTCTTATCAAATGGAAAAGTTCAGGTCTCCCAAGAGGCAGAGCAGCAGTGGGTGGCTTCCACTGGAGGATGCCATCTGCACAGAGAATGACATCCCTGCCGGATGGGGGAAGATCCCACGCTCTGTGGAGCGTCCCATCCATCATGCCCGTGTGGCTTGTTAGCTCAAAAAAGACATAGAAGGAGAGCGAGCGAGCGCAGAACAGACACACCCACACGTCTGCATTTATAAGAGGAAAGCAACACTTTCTCCAGGAATTCAGTGTAAATTAGTTCATGAGCTGCTCAGAGATTTTTACACAACACCCCCAGCTCAACTGGTGTTGGTGACAAACCGCTCCAGATCACCAAGACTCAGCCCTGGTCTCTGCCACCAATCTTTTCCTTGTAATCCACAGCCCCCTAACACACCAAGGACAGTTATTTTACTGCCTGGAACTGCAAATTAAGACCTAAGGTATCAAACCCAACACCTGCCCCTGCCAGTTTGTTTTATGGCAGGTTTCACACCAACACTTCTCCACCTCAGGGACCACCAGCATGTCTGTGCTCAGCTCAGAACAGACTGAGGCAAAGCCAGGTTGCAGAATTTTCTGTCCCACCCACCTGCAACAGATGCTCTGAACCCCAAATACAGAACCAACACCCTTTTCTCCCCCAAAAGTTGTTGCCCAGTATTCACCAGAACACCCTGCAGCAACAAGCAGAGCAGAGGGAGTCTGTGAGGAGGGAGTCAGCAACTCCTTTTCCTTCCTTTCTGAAACACAGCAGCAGGAAATAGAAACAAGAAGACATCCCAGCAAAAAACCCACCTCCTCCCCGTGCCACAGGGTGAGCAGCTGGGTGACAACAGCCTATTGCTCACCCCTGGGATAGCAGCGATGCTGTGAATCCTGGACCACACGCAGGGGTACCCAGGCTGGCTGCACGTGAGCGTCGCGTGCTCCAATGTTCACTTCCCCATCAGAATGGAAAAATATTTCCTGCACTGGGACTGCTGGTCCAGAGGAGGAGCGAGGGGCGTATTTCAGCCTCCTGCCAGTTCTAGCTGAACTGCGTGAGCCAGCAGCTGTTTGCACGGATTGGGAAGCGAGGAATGCAGGACAGCCTCAGTAAGCCAAAATTACACAGTCCCTGAGTCCCTGAGTTAAGGCAAACAAGAGAAAGAAAAGGCCTGAAGTTGCAGTTCCTGACTCCTCTTGAGAATTCAGGAGCACACAACTACTAAAAGTTGATAAATTCAATTCTGGAGCTACTTGTACAGCTTTCAGACCACTCCCTTGAGCTGCCCTGTGCATTACACCATAGCAGAAAGAGTTGGAGGCAGAGCAGGATTTGGTTTGGGATGTGTTACACACCTCACCCCACATCTTTGCTAAAATCCCATGGACTAGAACACTTCACCTTGAGCTTTAAAAATGCCTTGAAAAGCTGAAATTCACACCAACCCTAAAAACTCTGTTTATTCAGCAAACAGTCCTGGTTCCAGTCAGAAATCCTATGGCCTACCTTGCCCCAAGTGAAAACAAAACCCTGTGCAAACTTAAATAGTCTGGTCAGCTGCCCTTCACTTTGTAGGTAATTTGTAACGTGGGCTCAGAGCTTGAGTTTAGATTTGTCTGGCTGGAACTTTACACCCAGCACAACCTCCAAAACATTTGCCCACATGGCTTTAATCTGGGACTTGGACAGGAAAAGAACGAGGCATTTCAGCTGTGCTTCCCAACAGTTTCACTCCCTGCTCCTCAAACTCCAGCAAATGGTGGTAGAAAGAGGGGGAGAGGGAATTAAGGCCTTTGAAAGCCGTGTTTAATTCTCTTCTCCTTCCAGAAAGCAAAATTTTCTTTTGCTTTAAATGCAGGATTTTAAAATTCATGGGTATGAGAATGATTTCTAAAAATGCAAAGTCCCTTTTTAAGTTTCTGAACTGAAATTGCCAGCACTGATAAAAGTTTAAATGAAATGTGAGTTGGAAATGGAGTCTTGGGAGCCCTTGAGCTGGGCTGAATTAAAAATAAAAATCACCAGATTGGTAGAACAGAGACTTTTCAGCAGGTTGCTCAGCAAAGAGGGTGCCCAGGAGGGATTTGTTAATACCACTTTGAGAGACAGAACTGGGAGGGCAACAAAGATCCCATGGGAAGAGATTACACAGGGATTAGGAAGGCACATAAAGCACAGGGATGCCACAGAGCTGCAATAACATGTGACCCTGTGCAGGGTGCATGACTGGGGCAGCTTTACAGGTACCCTGTGCCCCCTTGATCCCAAACCACCAGCTGAGCTGCACTTCTTGGAGCAGTACAACCTGAGTTGTGAACAGTAATGCAACAGAGTTGGAAGCTCTTGCCAGGTAACTCACAGCTAAACAAACCTATCCTTACACGAGCACCCAGCTCTGGTTAGCAGCAACCAAAGAGTAAGAACAGAGCATGGCAACAGAGAGGGGATCACAGCAATAACTCCAAGCAGAGACTGATCAGTCCTGCCCTCTCCCAGTCTCTGCTGATCCTCATGGCACAAGGTGGTTGGGTTAACAACCAAAAGAACAGAAGAAATAAAGCCGGCTGCTCCAAACCTGGACTGCTTCCATTCAAAACAAGCTTCAAGAGAGTTCCCCTCAGAAGGGGAAAACAGAGATGGCAACTGAGGCGGAAACAAAGCGTTTGCCTGTCAGCTAAGCAGAGGGATGATTTCAGGCATGGATGAATAGGAAAGCTGAGGTATTGAGGAAAAGTACACCTGGACACGGGATCACACCTGGACACGGGATCACACTGAACCCTGTGCCCTGCCCATGCACTCCAGGGTCCTTCTGGGCACCGGGGCGGGTTGTTTATTTGTGGGGAGACCGCTGACTGGTGTGATGCGAACCCAGCACATCCTGGAGGGCTCCTCCAGCTCCCCAAGGGCCTCGGCTGGCAGCAGGAGCTGCTGGAGCGCCGGGAAGGGCCGAGCCCGGTCCTGCCTGGGGCAGGCGGTGACTCGGGGTCCCCGCACACCCACGGCCACTGCCCCGGTGCTCCTGCCGGGCCCAGGGCGAGGGAGCCGGGGCAGGCCCCGCTCCCGGCCGTGCCTCGCTCCGAGCGCCCCGGGCGGGCCGGGCCGGGCTCGGGGCGGCCGCAACGGCCCCGGGAGAGCCCCCAGGGGCGGAGCGGAGCTGGGAGCGGGGGGCTGCTGGCCCGGGGGGCCCGGCACGGCCCGCTGCCCTCGCCCTGTCACTCCCACCCCGCTGCCCTCACACCGGTCTCTCCCGCTGCCCTCAACCCGTCCGGGCCCGGTGCTCTCATCCCGGTCTCTCCCACTCCAGGTACCCTCACCTCAATCAACCTCAATCTCCCCACGCCCGGTACCCTCACCCCGGTCTCTCCCACCCCCGGTGCCCTCACCCGGTCCGGGCCCGGTGCCCTCACCTCAATCTCCCCACCCTCAGGTGCCCTCACCTCAATCTCTCTCCACCCCCGGTGACCTCACACCGGTGCCCTCACCCGGTCCGGGCCCGGTACCCTCACTTCAAACACTCCCACCCCCGGTACCCTCACCCCGGTCTCTCCCACCCCAGGTGCCCTCACCTCAATCTCTCCCACCCCGGTCCCTCCCGGTGCCCTCACCCGGTCCGGGCCCGCCGCCGCTCCCGGCTCGCGCTCCCGCAGGTTCCGCGCGTGCGCGCGCGCGGCCGCCCCGGGGGCGTGTGAGGGGGCGGGGACAGAGGGGGCGGGGCAGGGACAGAAAGGGACGTGATTGGTGGAGGCGAGTGAGTGACATGGGAGTGTGTGTGATAGTGTGAGAGTGACAGTGAGTGAGTGTGATACTGTGAGTGCGATAGTGTGAGTGTGTGATAGTGTGACTGAGTGACAGTGTGTGACTGAGTGACAGTGAGTGTGAGAGTGTGTGTGTGACATAGTGAGTGTGAGTGAGTGACAGTGAAAGTGGGAGTGAGTGTGAGAGTATGTGATAGTGAGTGTGATAGTGTGTGACTGTGTGTGTGGTAGTGTGTGTGAGTGTGATAGTGAGTGAGTGTGAGATTGTGTGTGTGTGACAGTGAGTGAGTGAGTGTGTATGTGTGTGTGTGTGTGTGGACAACCCCAGCTCCCTCTGTCACTCCTCACAGGGCTTGTGCTCCAGTTCCTTCACCACACGCTCCAACACCTCAACATCCTTCCTAAACTGAGGGGCCCAGAACTGGACAGAGCACTCGAGCTGTGGCCTCACCAGTGCCCAGTACAGGGGCAGAGTCATCTCCCTGGTCCTGCTGGCCACACTAGTCCTGACACAGGCCAGGATACCATTGGCCTTCTTGGCCACCTGGGCACACGCTGGCTCATGTTCAGCTTCTTGTCAGTCAGTACCCCCAGGTCCCTTTCTGCCTTTCCTGCTCTGTGTACATGTGATACCCTGAGTGTGTGATAATGTGTGTGATAATGTGTGTGCAAGGCATACTGTGTGAGTGTGGGATAGTGTGTGATGGGGTGCATTAAAAGTGCAGCCTCTAATACAGTTTAACACCTCTGGATGCTGTGGGAGCTGCTTTCTCCATGCTGCCCCATCCCAGGGGGACGTGGAGGTGACCACCAGAGCCAGATCCAGCCTGGATGGATCAGTTACTCACTATGGCCTGGAGGATTTAATTTACATCCATGTAAATCCAAAGCAAAGCCCTGGAGATGCCTGTTCCTTGTCTGAGCAGGGATGAGGGTGGTTAAACACAACCCTGTGTATGCAGATCTCTCCAACAATAGAGTGCTGCTTCCTCCCAGCTGCTGCACCTCCATCAAGCCCTTCCAAAATATGTGTGTTTATTTAGGGATTCCTCTAATCCTGGAGCACCTTGCAGAGAGTTGGATCACTTCATGCTCTGTTAGAGGGAGGTCAAACCCCACCTGGATTTTACCCTTGATGAGTGCAGAAGTCAAGGTCCCACTGAGACATTGGCAGCACTGATCATAGAACCAGAGTCATGTAGGTCAGAAAAAACACAAGATTATCATAATTCCTTCAAAACCAGGAAGCATTCACCAATCCTTATCAAATTACTTTCAACCTCCCTGGACTTTACACTCAGCAACACTGATTCACCCATGACATGATACACCTGCTCCCAAAGGCCTATAAAATAAAGGACATTATTCTTGGACTCAAGTTGTAGCAAAAATAACACATAGAAGTACTTTATGCTGCAGGAATGGAGAGATATTCTAAAACTCATCTTCCGGGGTTAAACACATGAGAATTGCCTTTACAGAGCTTATAAAAGGTTGGTTTTCTGCCCAAAATGTACAGCACCGAGCACATAACCACAACAGCTCCAATGAAAACCCTGTGGAGTTATTCCCCCACAGCTCAGCCTTGTATGCAAATGCCCATGGATTTCTCTGTTCCAGGATGGATGAGACTGTCACGCACTCGAGTTCAAAATACTCACAAAGTACTAATAATTGCCAAAAGTGATTGATAGCCTGCTGTAATGTGTCTGCTTAAGCAATAAGTTTCACATTTACAACTCAGGTGCTTAGGATTCCTGTCTCCTACGGCTGTAATTAGGAACTGGAGAGCAATGCAAAGAGGTTTTTTTTCCTGAAAAAGAGGTAGGAATGCTTTATAAAGCCATGCTGGGAGCAGACTATGGGATCCATGTGGTTGCATGGGTGGACAGGTACTAAAAATCCCCTAAGTAGGAAAAGGTTTTAGGGAGAATTGGGTGGTGAAGAAGGGGTTCTATCAAGTCTGGCAGAGCTGCATGGCTTGGCTGGAAGACAAAGGGATGCTCCAAGTGAAGAGTCCTGGCTGGTGAGGGAGGCTGGGTGAGGGCTCTGGGCAATGCTCCAGGGCTGAAGGGTGCTACAGATAAGGGCCACAGGGTGGGGGAGAGCAGAAGTGCACTGGGTGCAGCTTCTGGGAAAAGGAAAGGGCTGTAACATGGGAATAAACAAGCCAGGTAGTTGGCTGAGCTGTGGGAAGAGTCTAGAAGTGCACTGGATTTATTTTAATTTTTATTTTTGAGCAGGGACTTGTGATCTGATCTTGCATCAGGGTCCCTGAAAGGCTCTGCCGGGCATGGTGGATGGCTGAGGTCCCTCAGCTCAGCACTGCTGGTCCTCAGTCACCCTTTTCTCACACCTCTCCCTCACTTGTCCTGTGTGCTGTGATGGATCAGCAACCTGAAAGGGGTTAGCAGAGCCCAGGCTGGACCTGTCAGACCCCACTGCACAAATTCCCTCAACTATTCTGTGTGAATAACACCTGCAAAGATACTCGATGCTCTCTGAGCTTGAATGTGAAACTCAGTGTTCTGCTCTCCCTAAGGACCCTGTTTTTACAGGGATGCACACCTCAAAGTCTTCACTTCATGCTAAAATATTGGATATTATATTTCATATGATTTTCATCTTATTGAGCCACAGATTTTAACACGGACTCTTGTGGGGTTTTTTTTCAGCTGTATCCCTTATTTTCCATGTTCTTTTTTCCCACACCCTTTTCTGCATGCTTCCCAAATCAGTATGCAAAGCAAGGAGTCCTCCAACATGGGATCAACTCCTGTCTGATTCATCCACACGCTAGGGTAATCAGTCAAATATTTGCCTTCCCCCTGTTTCTTTTCTTGCAGCAGGGCTGGAAGGCTGTTGAATTAATTTCTCCATGGCTGCTCCATCTTGCAGGTTTTGAGCCAAGGTCCTACACTAATGTCTATAAAACCTGATGCTTGAGGCTCTGTTAAATTGCCAGGCTTAGCCTGGTGCTCTGGGGAATAGCCTGGCCACTCAGGAAACTGCCTGTCCAAGCCCTGCTGGGATTGTTGCAGCACTTTGAATTCACAGCCCACTCGATTTCAGATTAATTTCCCTGAGCAGACAAACCTAAAGTGACAGGAATTAGGAAGAAATTCCTCTGCAGGCAGAGCATAATAGGTGAAATTTCGTTTCATTTTGCTCTGCAGCAGCTGCTGCTGGTTCTTGCTGGGGACTCATTACACAAAGCAGGGATGGATTTGGTGTGGGCATCCCATTCCTGCTGGGGGACCTTGCTCTCTGACACCTGGGATTTACCTGCTGATGTTCCTCATCCCTGCTGGTAGTGGGATATACCTCACAAGCTCAGCTAAACTCCCTGTGCCCCACTGTCTGCCTTCTCCAGGGAAATGAAGGAATCATGAATGCTTAGGGTTGAAAGGGAACTTAAAGCTCAGTTTTTTCCACCTCCTGCCATGGGCAGAGACACCTTCCACTAGCCTAGGTTGCTCCAAGCCCCATCCAACCTGGCCTTGGACACTTTCAGGGATGGGGCAGCCACAGCTTCTCTGGGCAACCCATGCCAGGGCCTTTCCACCCTCATCATAAAACATTCCTTCTTGATGTCACCTAAATTTGCCCTCTCTCATTTTAACCCCTGCCCCTTTCCCTGTTACACAGACCTTGTTTAAAAATTTCTCTCCATCCCTACTTTTGCTAAATCCAGCCAGAAAACTCTGGAGCCCTGTCCTTTGGGTTGAGTGCCTGTCTCCCCTGCTCTGGCCAGTCTCAGCTCGCCATTAGTGTTAATTATGGCCAGGACTGGTCCTGCTTTGCCTTCTGCCTGCTGTGCCCACAGCTCTGGCAGGACCCTGGGGGTTCCCAGTGGCGCTTTGGTCTCCCTGCCCAAACCCAACATCCCTCCCCGCAGCCTCAAGCGCCTCTCCCTGAAGCTGGTTGCCACCTAGTGCACACTCAGCCGCCTGGCAGCCGACGAGCTGATCCGTCCCTGCGGAGCTTTCCTGGAGCTAAAAGTGTCCCTAAAGGTCCCTTCCAACCCAAGCTGTTCCGTGGAGTGCCAGGCTCGGGGGCAGCATCTCCATCCCGCACGGATGTCCACCCCGTCTGTCCTGTCAGCCTGAGTGTCCCCATACAGGTCATCACTTCCCAATCGACCACTTGGTGTGATTTGGGCTCTCTAGAGTGTGTTTAAAAGCAGTGAGGCTGCAACACTCCCATCTCACACCAGCAATGGGGTGTCTGGATTCCCCAGAGCTGGCAGAGGCACCAGCAAGTGCTGGTCCCAATGGCACCTCGTATAGGTATATAAACATATAAATACACACAAATATATGTGGCTGTTGTCCCACTGGATCCCACTGCCGGGAGCCTGGTGCAGGGTCAGGTTTCACCCCTTGGAGGTAAAGACAGGGAGTTAGAGACATATCCTAAAGGTCATCCCCACAGTGAGTGCCCTTGCTGTGACCAGCGTGGGGCACTGAGGGGACCCAGCTCCCCTCTTTCCCTCTGTGATCCACGCCTGCTCCTCCACAGCTCTGGATGCCCCCGGAGCCCAGGACATAGGTCGGCTGCTCTCTGGAGAGCCTTCTGTCAGCACTGAGTCCTTGGGCTGCTCTTTCTCATCTGGCTGAGGTGGTTTCTGCAGCACATTGGGCAGGAAGCAGATTACCTGGAGGAACAAAGGTGATTTTGTCTGGGGAGGGGATGGGTACCTCTCTCGGAGCTCCAGCTTGCTGCAGCTGAGTGCAATGCTGGGGGCTGCCACTGCCCTTTCCTCAGCCCTGCCTCTCCCTCAGTATTTATAAATTGCCAGAAAATGCCTTAAAATTAACACCGAGATGTGTTACAAGCACAGCTCCAGCTGCACCGAGGCAGAGCTCAATGTCAGGACAGGAAACCAAAGTGCTCTTGTACTGCGTTTACATCTTTCCCTTCTCCTGAAGCTGCTGGACACAGGTTGGTTTGGGGGTGAGAGCTCCTCTCCTGGGACCCCACCTCACAGGATCCCATCTGCTGCTCATGCCCCAGAGCAGCAGGAGGAAGGGAGGAAGGAAGGGTGGCTCATCCCATTGCAGCATCCTTCATGTTGGTGCTCCCCAAAGCTCAGGAAGCAGCAGGAAACCCCTAAATGCCTGGTGATTTAGTTCAGCAATCAGCAGGGGAATCCTGTCATTCATTATAAGGCAGCTCACAACAGCAACTGGTGTCCTGAGGATCAGCTCAGTCTCCTCCTTCCTTCCTGACAGCAAGAAGATGCCTTTTGTTTCAGTTTATGGCTTTTTTATAGGAATCAGCTTCTTCTTTACATCCCCATAATAATTCTTGGCCCTGGCATAGCACATACAAACGAGTTTATCTCTCCTCTGTATTTTCCCAGCTAATTGAAAAGGAAAATCTGTTTTTATTATTGTTACATTTTTGGAGGCTGTGTTTTCTGCAGATTTGTGAGCCACTTGTTTTCCCCAGCTCCCACCCATGACCGAGCTGCTGCCAGAAAACAGATCTGCTGGAAATGCCACCCGCTGCCATAGGAAGCTGTGGTAGGTGCTGCTCGTGGCACATGGCAGATGCTGAGTGGATGTGGGGATGGCCCAGACCCCTCCAAAAGCCACTCTCCTGGGAGCATCACGGATGTCCCTGACTGTTCCTGAGTGTCCCTGCCTGACTAGGCAGCAGGTCCATCACGAAGCACAAAAAGAGCTTTTTCTCCCTGGCACACATGAGAACGGTCTTGCTGTCCTGTGGAATTTTATAATTAGCCTTTCTTATGTTGTGGCTGCTCCTTGAATAAGGCTGGCTGTGTTTTCTTTTCCTCAGAGCAGTGTAATCCCACAGCCTGATGCTGCCAAGTCACTCAAAGCACATGCAGGAATGATGTAGACATGGAAAACGTCTGAGATGGTGCTCAAGTGGCCAGAGAAATCCTGGATAAGATGGAAAGCACCTTCAGGCTGCTGACCTTATCCCTGCACGTCCACATTAGGGCAGCTTAAGCTTCTGTTCTCCAAAGCCTGGATGTAGATTGATGCTGGAGTTGATGATTCCCAGGCTGTGGGCTGTGGCAGAGAGCCAGGACAGCAGGGAGTTTGTCAAAATTTAGGCAAAACAGACTTAAAAGGCACCTTTGAAACTTGCACTCATGATCTGGTTAATTAGAACTTTGCTGCTACTGGGGAATAAAAATGCCTCATTGCTAATTACTGAATCCCTACAGGAAGGTAATGGCAGAAGCAGTTGGTGACAGTTGTAGCCAAAGCCGGCTTTGTGAAGAGTTAAAACAAGAAACACAGGCATTTTAGGGTGTTTAGAAATCTGGGCTTTGTGCAGGAGTGAGCAAACAGTCCAGCAGCAAGAGTCATGATGCAAATGCTGCCTCTTGTGAGAGGAAGAGCAGGAATCTTGTGGCTCATAAGATCAACTTGTTCAAAGCCAAAAGCACACCAGGCTCCTGAAATTGATAGGGAGTTTAAGATTTCGTAGACTGGGAAACCCAGTAGGTTTTGAGCTTCTTTTTTCATGGTCTTGAAGGCTGTTAAGACCCAAGAGTCTCACATTACCCAGCTTTTACTTGCAGTGATGGTTAAAAATGGTTAAAAGGCTATAATGGTTAAAAAATTATTAAATACACACAATTCCTTTTAAAACAGAAAGGTGCCCCAGTTGAGAGCTGAAGGAGACAACATGAATGTGTAGAGCAGGAGGTGGAGGAGGTGAATGGGAAAGGTTTCCAGCACAGGACATGCTTCATTGTAGGCTAAGAGCACAAAGATGTGCCAGGTCCCTCTAATATCCTCAGCAGACCTGCCTTGGATGGCCAGGCAGGAAAAATCCTGAAAAAAAAAGACCTCTAAAGGTAACTTCTTTCCAAGGAACAGGCAGGGAAGACCATGGTCTGTCTTAGGAGCAGGTTCACAAATCCCCCAGGAGAGGCAGGAGGTTGGGACCGTCCCCTCCCACTGCATCCCAGTGCTGGCTCAGACATTGACAGAAATACTTCCAGCCAGATGGTTATTGCTGACTTCCTCTCCAGGTGGGCACTCAGACAGCTGAGGAGGGAGCTGGGAAGGAGCTGAAAAGCCCAAATCCTCTGAAAAAGCTTCTCTCTTCCCCTGAGGCGTAACCCAGGCTCCGCCAGCACCCAATTTAAGGATGTGTCCCTGCCTGCCTCCCTGAAACCCGAGCCATTCCCTCCCTGCCATGTCTCCTTAGCGGTCTTCCCTCTCTTCCCTTCTCTGTCCTTCTTCTTCTTCCCCCTCCTCCTCCTCCCTCTCTTTCTCCTTTGCTTTTGGAATGACCTGCCCCAGCATGGGATGCAGGGCTGCCATCCTGCTGTAACCCAGCAGCAGCAGCCCCAAAGGTGCAAAGAGATGACGGGCTGGACCTGTTCTGTCGATGGATGAGATCCTTTGTCTTCTCTCTTCTTTATTTTTTTTAAATTTTGTAAACAAGATCTCACCCAGAGAAAAAGTTCCTTCCTTATCCCCATGACCTCTTACCGGGAATATTAACTTTAATCATTATTTTTTAATTTTTTATAACTAACTGGCCAGCTCTTTATTTCAAAAGAGGATAGATATTTCTGGGATTCGATATACCCACCTTTATACTGGAGAGAAATTATCAAACAGGTATGTGGATTTATGATGCTTTTTTTTAGGTCAGGGTGATAATTACAAATAATGATCTGGCAGGGTGGTGGCGGTGGAAAGACTGTGATTTCTCCTGAAGTTATTGGAATAGTTAAAAAGTGGAAAAGTGACAAATAGAGAGCGGGGGTTCACTCCAGCTGTGGCCAAAGGGTACGAAGGAGACCAAAGGGGACTGAAGGACTCGTGGGGTGTCACGTCCGGGTGGGAGGAGGGAGTTTTCGCCATGGGCAAAGAGCTGGTGGGGCACAGTATGTCTGCTGTGGTGCATTATTTGGGGTGAAAGCAGGGACTTTCTGTGCCCCACGTCAGAGCCCTCATCCTCCTCTGCGAGTTTTGCAGCAGCCCCAGTAGGCAGCACTTGTGCAGGATGGGGGTGATGTGGGATTTGCTGCTCCGTCTATTGGGGGTGGTTTTACAGGACACCTGACAACTTGAAGGACCTCGGTTTGAAGGGACTTCCAGAAACTCACACCCAGCAACCCTTTAAATCATAGAATCATCACAGAATCAACAGAGGCGTTTGAGTTGAAAAGGATCTTAAAGCTCACCTCAGTTCAGCCCCCTGCCATGAGCAGGGACATCTTCCACCAGCCCAGGGTGCTCCAAGCCCCATCCAAACTGGCCTTGGACATTTCCAGGGATGGGGCAGCCACAGCTTCTCTGGGCAATGTTACAGGGATCTTTTGCTTTGCTGCAGTGCCACGACGACTAATGATGACTTAAAAGCCGTTTTTAATCTATAGGCATTCTGAACGGGCCCCAACATCGCTGGATGCAGGGAATGGGGATCAGTTTGTAGCTGAGCCCCAAGCACTGGGGTGAGGGTGGAGAAGCAGGTGGAAGAGCACGGGCAGAGAAGGAAAATCAGGTTTTCCCTCTTTGGGGTCGGCCGTGGCACAGCACCTCAGTGGTTAATGCCCGCTGCCACCCTTCCAGGGAGCAGGAACGCGCTGGCTCCGGCACAAAAGCGGCGGGCGATGACAATGTCCCTGCGAGCAGGACGCGATGCCGGGGTTTGGCCGGGGCGGGGCGGCGGAGGGGCCGTCTGTCCGTCCTGCCCCTCCGGGCAGCGGGGAGGGCCGGGGGGACAAAAGGACACTTTATTCGGCGCTGCAGGAGGGATGAATGGAGTATTGAAAGGCACCACCTCAGCGAGTAGATTGGTTTTCATGCCCCATCACTGAGCCGTCTGTCTGCTGGCGGGTCTCCTGCAGAGGCTTGGGATGCAGGAGATGAGCAGAGACATCAGCGAGGAGTAACGGGGCCGTGTCCCATTCCGTGGAGGCTCCACCCCGCACCTCCATCGCCTCTTGCTGATGCACATAAAAGCTCTTGGTCCACCGTCATCTCTCTCTGGTGCAGGCGACAAAACCAAAGCCTTGACCTGGAGGCTCTGGACTCCGCTCAAGCCATAGTCTTGAGGGACCTTGGCTGGGTGTACGCCAGCACACGATCCCACCTGGGAGCTCGTACCCTGTGTTTCTGCATGGGAAAACCAGGAGCAGGAAAAGGCTGGATAAAGGGTTTCCACGGGAGGGAGGGTTTGGTCACTGATACAGCAGATTTCAAGATCCCTTCCCAAGTTTCTGAGCGGCAGTAGATGATAGTGGTCGGTGTGCATCCCTTAAGGAGATGGTGTGTCTCATGCAGGCTGGAGGGATTACTTTTGGGTCTGCTGAGCTCAGCCTGAGAGCCTGGCTTTGCGTGTGAGAGCATCCTCACGATGGCACTGCTCCACCAGCACACGCTGCCGTCAGTCTGACTGCTGGCACCGCTGGCACCGCTGGCATGTGGGTCTGGGCTCCCAGAGGTGTTGTGGCCAGCAGGACCAGCCCCCGTGCCCCTCCCGAACAGTCTGTGAGTGAAACGGAGCTAGAAATCCACGCCTTCGGCAGCGATTCCTGCAGGGAGCAGTAAATGAAGGGGAAATGGAATCTTATGATATTTAATCTCTTCCCCATTTTCTGCTGACATTCCTTTTTGCTTTCCATCTCATCCCCGTGGAGTTTACATCTCCATCCCCCCGGTGAATCAGGTTGTCCTATAGACTCCAGAAATTTCTGTCTTGCCACAGAAATGCCTTTCCTTGCTTTTTTTTCCCACTGGATGACAAAAGAGCAGAGACAACAGAGGCCTCTGGCTTCCAGTCTCCTCTTGAGGGTGGGATGTGGCCCTTCAGCTTCATCTTGCCACTCATAAAAAATAAATATCTCTTGTTCTCAATAAATCCTATCAGAATTACTTTTCACGTGTCTCCTGGTCACTGCTTCTGGGAATACTGAGGAGGGACATGTTCAGAGGTCCTGCATGGTCCTTGGTGGGCACATCACTACTAACTTCTGTCTGCATGTTTCAGGGACAACCTCCTCTGGATACCTGTCTGCGGAAGGACCATCGTGCAGCAATGACACTCAGTCCTTGTCCGGCCACCCGGCGCGGCACGGGGAGGTCGGACATCGGAATGCTGCCCTTTTCCTTGACGCCAGCCATGCTCCTCCTCCTCCTCTTCCTCCTCAGCCCCACCGGTGAGCTCCGCGTTGGGCGGTGGGAGGGTTTTTAGGCACCCACCATCTCCCTCCGGCTCTCAGATTTGTGGGCAGATTTTGTCCATGAGCAGAACGATCATGGTGTCCCCAACAGCACTGAGTGAGCACAGGGGATGGAGGAGCACTTTCAGCCCTTATCTCTCCCCGTGACTGATGTGTGATGGAAAGATCAGCATCCAGGGCAGCAGGAGAACGGGAAAAGCATCTGCCAGCACAGGGTCCCGGGGCGGACAGCAGTGATGGGAAGATGCTGATGGGCAAAGGATGCTCCTGGGGTTGCTCCCCAGGACCCGTGGGACTGATCCTGCCAAAGCGATGGGTGGGATGCACACCCATCATCTTAGGACAATGGTCCCTGCTCACTCCTGGCAGGTACTGTCCCGACGGGAAGCATTTTAATCGCACTGGGAAAAGCCATGCCCGCTCTGGAATGAGGCAGAGCAGTTATCCCGGTGTGACTGTACCCGTGTAATTACCGCCAGGCGATGGGGAACAACACATTCCTGCCTCAACAACCCCGCTCGAAGGCACTGCCAGACAGAAAACTGGGGATTCAGGTGTAGTCAGACACCCTAACTGAGTTAAATCAGGTTTTGCCTTCCCACTCCCTCAGCTGGAGATTCGAGGTGTGGGGACCCTGGGGGGACCCGCTGGCTCCGCCGCTGTCCCCAGCACCGCCAGGCTCTCCTGGTTCTCTTCCTTAATGGGCACAGATTAGTCGCTAACGAAGGGCGATTTGTCCTCCCATTTGGGGGCTTTGTTCAGCACCGGTGTTTACTGGAGCGCTTTCCCTTTTTGTTTTGGCTTTGTGAAGCTGGATCAGAGAAACACGGAGGGCTCTCTCTCTTCTCCAAAAAATACAGTTTTCCCCTCGATCCTCATTATGGTAGGCATACCAGGCATATTTCTTTCAGATCTCTCCTGACTTTGCTGGAAGATGCTCTTAAATGAATATTTCAGAGCTTTGATTTTGACTTAAAGGGAGATGAATATTTATCACTGTCTTTTTATCCACTGCTTTTTCGGCACTGGAGTGGACTAGGTGTTAAAAATCAATACAAACCAAGATGAAACACTCTCCCTAGAAACCCTCACATCTCCACATTTTTGGTGCAGAGGTGAGCTGAGTAACCTCCCTCCCGTTTTCCAGCCCACAGGGCTGCCATGTCCTTCCCTTTTCTCTCCTTCAGAGCCTCTCTGCTCCCTTGGTCTTGCCTGTGTAATTCCCACTTCTTGCTGGCATCGCAGCATCCCTTTCCAGCCTGCCTGGTCCAGCTGGGGAGGGCAGGGATGCCCCACCATGGCCGGAGCTCCCCGGTTGCTGATGTTCACTCCAGCTGCAGGCAGCATCCCTGCTAACTCATGGATGCATCTAGACAGTTGCCTTATTCTTATTTCTCTTGGGGCTTCTAGGTCTTTCTTTGACAGCCCTGTTTTCTGGCTGACTTAATGGTCTCCCAGGCAACGTCCTAGCAAGGAAAAGGGAGGTGGGTTCATCTGCTCGACTGTCCCCCCAGGCTCTCGCTGCCTCTCACGGCGGTGACATCCGCCTCCAGAGCAGCTGGGATTGACCTTCACGTCATTGCTCGTAGGCTGAGTGTGAAGCAGGACAGGGCTGGTCCAAGGCAGGGTGAGGAAAAGAGGTGACAGAGCCACCACGGGCGTTTATCAGCCCCTGGATGCTGTAATTAGCATGGAGGCATCGCAGAATCGCAGAATGGTTTGGGTTGGAAGCGATCTTAAAGCTCACCTCGTTCCAAACTTCCTGCCATGGGCAGGGACGCCTTCCACTAGGTTTGGAAGGATTTTGGAAGGTGTCACCCATGGGAGGGGGCTGTGCAGACACAGACTCAAGTCTGAGGTGCCTCAGATGCCTGAGGAATATCTGCTGGGTTAGGGTGAGGGTTCTGGCATCTGCCAAGAGCTTGTGAACTCCCAACGCACACACAGGGGCAGCAACAGGGATGTCCATGAGGTCCAAACACCCGTCCCCATCCACTGTCCCCTGGATCACACTGCTGTGACCTCCTGGACAAGCCAGAGCCCTCAGTGTCCTGTGCTGGCAGCATCCCAGGGGACACCCCAGATAGCCCAGCACTGGAGCTGAGAGGGTTTTTGTGCCCAAATAACACCCAAACTGGAAGAGAGGCACAGCCAGGTGTAGGGAACATGCTGCCAAGAGGAGCTTTGGCTTTCCCTTTGCCCCTTCCTAAGCATTCAGACCCTGGGTGTGGGGCTGCCGGCAGGGCACTTCCAGAGCCCTCATTCAAACCCAGCTGCCTGGATGGGGATGCATCCTTCATCCTGCAAAGGATTGACAAAAAGATTCCCAAGACCTGACCTGAGGCAGGACCCGCCTGGGGTGGCTGCTGCTGGTCACAGGGCTCTCCAGTGTCACACACATGTCATCCAGTGCCTCAAGCACAGTCCCACCACAGAGCCACAGTCACCCATGTGCTGCTTCAGTTTCCCCACTGTGAGGCAGATGAAGTGATGCTCATGAGGGAAAAGGTGTTTAATTTTTCCCTTACAAACCTCAGATCTTTCCAGGAAAGGGAAGGGTCCAGGTCCTGCCAGGTCCTGGCCATGTCCACCCCATCCCTACTGCCATCATCCTTCAAGCTGCATCCCTCCTCTGCTTGCTGGGGAGAGCTGAGCTGATCCCTTCTCTTCTTCCTTGCAGGCACCACCTCTGAGCCTGAGCTATTGCCATACCCAGGTGAGATTTTTCTCTTAAAGTCACTTTTCTCCAGGAAGTTTTGTAGTTGAAAAATGCATTTTTAATTAAAAAAAAAAAAAAAAGGATTTGGGGGTAATTTCAAGAAGGAAGCATATCAGTTTGGAACAAAAAGTGGCGAGAAGAAGCTAAACTCCTTGTACAGAAAGAAAATAGAGTTTCTTTATGATCCCTATTCCATTTATGATCCTGAGAGGGGAATTTTGCCACCTCCTGCTGAGTCCCTGTGCCAGGTACCATACACAAGCAAATAACTCCCTTGATGTGGCAGGCCAGGGGCACTTCCATGCCTGCTCCCTGTCACTGGCAGCTTGAGAAATCATCTCCATCCCACCAACTCCCATGTGGGATCAGCTCCAGACGCATTTGTTGAGGCTAATAAGAGTTTGCTAATTGCATCTTGTCACTTGTCACCCATTGTATGTCTACACATAGTGCTACAAGTCTGCTTTCCCCTTCTCCTGTTGGGTTATTGCCCATCAGGAGGTGAGGTAATGGGATGATCATAGAGTCACACAATGGTTTGGGTTGGAAGGGATCTTAATTTCACCTCATTCCAACCCCCATGACATGGGCAGGAACACCTTCCACTAAACCAGATTGGTTAAAGCCCTGTCTATCCTGGTTTTGATATTGCTGCATGTCATTCATGTATTGAGATATGTTGGGTCTCCATGTCCTCTGCTTCCAGCAGATGAAGGGAAGCCCACGTCTCACCACCAGGTGGGCTGCACCAAGCCAAGAGCTGCCTTGTGATACAGAGAAGGGTCACCAGTTAATTTAAGGAGCAGCGATTTGGGATAGTTTTCCTCCCTGTAACACCCACTGAGTGTTTGTCACCTCCTGGCCTGTTGCCTGCTGAGGGACCTCTCTGTGCCTGTCCTCCCAGAGATAAGGCTCTCCAACGGGCCCAGCCGGTGCCAGGGGCGTGTGGAGATCCTCTACAATGGCTCCTGGGGGACGGTCTGTGACGATGACTGGGACATTGTGGACGCCAATGTGGTGTGTCGCCAGCTGGGCTGTGGCCATGCCATCACCCTCCCAGCTGCCATGACCTTTGGCCAAGGGAGTGGGCCCATCTACCTGGACAACGTGGACTGCAAGGGCTGGGAGGCAGCGTTGAGCGAGTGCTGGAGCCACGGCTGGGGCATCCACAACTGCTACCACTACGAGGATGTGGCTGTCGTGTGCAATGGTAGTGAGGTTGGGTTCCTTGGGGGCGAGGAGAGCAGGGGGTTCCTGTGGGGCTGCAAAGCCTTGAGGGCTGCAGATGCCTTGGTGGAGCCTGAGAGTCGTGTTTCAGATTCTGTGCTTCTGATCCTGGGTCAGCCAAACCTCCTCTGCATCCTCCCTCCACCCTTCTCCTCAATCCAGGTCATGTCCCAGCTCCACATGCTGGTGCTCCATAAGGTGACCAGCCTGTTCTGTGTTCCTTGTCACTCCCAGCTCAGGGACTTTGTGAACTCTCCAGCACAATCCTTGGGGAAGAGCACATGCCCACCCACGCTCCTGCCTCTGAGTCAGTTGCTGCCCCACTGCTCTTTTCCCTTCTGACTTGTCTTTCTTTAAATTGCTGAGCTTTTCGGTAGAAAATGTTCCCAAAGGTGAGAAAAACAGTGGAAAATGTTTGAACTTGGCAAGTGAAAGTGGAACAGCTCCACGTCGACCCCTGTGTACCCCACACATGTTCCTCCTGTGTAGCTACTCAGGGTTTACTCATCAGCCAGGCATCAGTGAGCAGTGAACGTGAGGCTGTGCAGACCCAGAGCAGCTGCTCAGTGAATTCCTGTGTCCTCCAGAAGTGGGGCTTGGAAAAGGAGGGAGGAAAGGCCAGGGATGCTGGATTGGCTGGTAGGCTGGACTAGCAGTAACCAGAAAACAGAGAAAAATGAATCATGGCACTGCTGGAGAGAAGAGGTGGAAGGGGTGAAAAAGGAGGTGGGGGAGATGGGTCTGAGGGCAGGGGAGTGGCTTGAGCCATTGGCAGAGACCTCTTGTCAGGGCAGTGCAGCTGCAAACCCCTCTTTCTTTCCCTGGTGGGGCTAGTTTGGTGCAAATCCTCCTGGAGCAGTGGGGTGGGAGGGATCCCTCCAGCTCCGGGGGGAGCAGCAGCAGGTGCCACCTCTGTGCTTCCCTTTGCAGAGTTCTCACCCACGCAAGCCAGTGAAGGACCGACCACCAGGACCCTCACAGCCTCGGTACAGGATGGGGAAAGTAAGCTGCTCGACTGCTGCTTGCAGGGGGGACATCCTGGCCAAGGGCAGAGTCCCCCACTGTCACCTGCTGTCCCTCTGTGAAGCCCAAACTCGACGGGGAGACCCCCAGGGACCCCATCATCATGCTGGTCATGGCCAAACCCTATCCCAGTGCTTCCCAAAGCTGTGTTGCCCTAAAGCACCACCCTTTTCCTGCTCTCTCTTACTCATTTTCTTTGCCACCACGGGCACTGCCAGGTCCAGGCTCGGTGGCATCACTGTGCCAATGTGCAGGGACACAATGTCCTTCTCACCACGTGCTGCCACCCTCCAGGTGACGGCAGCATCCGCCTGGTGAGCGGACCCGACACCTGCCAGGGCCGGGTGGAGATCTTCTACCGCGGGAACTGGGGCACCGTCTGCGACGACGACTGGGGCCTGAGCGATGCCAGCGTGGTCTGCAAGCAGCTGGGCTGTGGGCAAGCCCTGGATTACAAGAGCAATGCCTACTTTGGCTATGGAACAGGACGCATCCTCCTGGACAACGTCAACTGCGACGGCAGCGAGCCCTTCCTCTCCGCCTGCTACAGCCTCGGCTGGGGCATCCACAACTGCGGCCACCACGAGGATGCTGGGGTCATCTGTGCAGGTACCAGGGCAGGGAGAGACACAGGGACATCCTGGTCTCCCAGGAGAAATGGCCTTGGAGGGATGCTGAGGTGCCCAGGGTTGGCCAGGGACCGGGCTTTGTGCTGTAGGAGCATCCTTGCTCCTTATCTGCCCTCACCCCAGTGCTCTGGAGCAGGATGCAACACTGCACAGAGAGAATGGGACATGGCCGGGGTGGTGATCTGCAGGGGAAATGCATCTGCCATCCTGCTCTTTCCCTCTGCCATTTCTCTGCTCTGCTGGCTGGAAAACAAGCTGACTGTGTCCGGAAGGAGCAAGTGGCTGCCAGGGGCCAGGCACGATGCCAGGCCCAGCCTGCCTCCCCTTCCCCTCCTGAGATGATGTATTTCTGCTATTCTCTGCTGATTACTGTTTATAATGTTAATAATCCCCCTGAATTCCCTCATTACCATGGTTAATGATGGGAGCAGTAAGTGCCAATGCTTTCCCTTTCCCACTATTAATGGACAAAGGGGCTGATGCAGGAGAAAAGGGACAATTTTCTCAGTCTGGTCCTTTCCTTCCTAAACATCCCAGTCCCCTCTGGCACCTCCCTTGGGCATGGACCTGATGGCACCACCATGCACAGCCCTTGCTCAAAGGACATGGCCCATCCCCATCCCCACAGCCCTGGAGCACTCAGACCACAGAATCATAGAATCGCAGAATTATAGTATCAATTAGGCTGGAAAAGATCTCTGAGATCATCAAATCCAGCCACCCCAGGTTTTTCTCCCAAAGTCAACACGTCCACAGCTGTGCAGCTTCTTCCTGCATGTCACCTCTGTCCCTCTGTGTCACTGCAGGGCTGGACACATCCACCATCACCTCATTCACCACCTCGGTGGCCTTGGACTCTGAGGAGACACTCACAGCCACGGCCACAGGTAGGAGGTCGGCAATCATTCAGTTGGGGTCTTGCTCAGGGAGGGGACCGTGCCCTCTGTGTCCTGCTGTGACCCAGCACAGTCACCCTGGCTTCCTGCCATGCATGGGTGACACTGGGGAGGTGACATTGCCCATGGCAGGAGCTTGCCATGGGGCAGCTGTGGTGCTGGTGGCTGCTGGCACTGACTGGAGGAGGGGCAGTGGGTGCTGGATCTGGACCCCCCCAGTGCCTGTGTGTCCTTACACTTGTCCCAGCAGTGACAGACAGCAGGGACCAGCCATCCCAGGCCACCGAGGTGGTCACCACCATGCTCCTGACTGTTGAGCAGGAAAGTAAGTGTTCACCTGCTGTTAGTCCTGCATGGGGGTCCCTATCCCTGGGGGGGATCACCCCACATCCCCAGTGCTCACCCCACATCCCCAGGGCTCACCCCACATCCTCAGGACTTACCCTATGACCCCAGGGGCTCAGCTGACATCCCCCATGCTTCACCCCATGCTCCCAAGGGCTCACTCCATGCCCCACAGGGGATGTTCCCACGTTCCCAGGGGTTACCCCATAACCCAGGGGCTCACTGCATGCCCTGAATGTTTTGCCCCACATCCCCAGGGGGCTGCACCCACATTCCCCTGGAGTTACTCCATAACCCAGGGACTCACTCCATGCCCACATTGTCCTGCTCCATACCCCCTGGGGGTTGCTCCCATGTCCCCACGCATCACCCCATAACCCAGGGGCTCACTCCATGCCCTGAAAGTTTTGCCCCACATCCCCAGGGGGCTGCACCCACGTTCCCCAGGGGGTTGCACCCACGTTCCCCAGGGGTTACCCCATAACCCAGGGGCTCATTCCATGCCCTGAAGGTTTTGCCCCACATCCCCAGGGGGCTGCACCCATGTCCCCATGCATTACCCCATAACCCAGGGGCTCACTCCATGCCCAGTGTCCTGCTCCATACCCCCACACATCACCCCGTTACTCAGGGGCTCACTCCATGCCCTGACGGTTTCGCCCCACATCCCCAGGGGGCTGCACCCACGTTCCCCTGGGGTTACCCCATAACCCAGGGGCTCACTCCATGCCCTGAAGGTTTCGCCCCACATCCCCAGGGTGCTGCACCCACATTCCCCTGGGGTTACCCCCTAACCCAGGTGCTCCCCCATCCTCCCTGGGGACTCACCCCACACCCCTGGAGGGTCAGCAGGGGACACCGGACGTCCCTGCGGAGCCCTGCGGTCTCCCCACGTCGTGGTGGCTGTGCCGGGGCCCCCACGCAGGTGGCGGCTTGCGGCTGGCGAACGGGAACGGGACGTGCCGCGGGCGGGTGGAGGTGCGGCACGGCGGCACCTGGGGCACCGTCTGCGACGACGACTGGGACTTCCCCGACGCCCAGGTGGTGTGCCGGCAGCTGGGCTGCGGGGCTGCCCTCGCCGCCACCGTCCTCGGCTCCTTCGGCTACGGCAGCGGGCCGGTCCTGCTGGACAACGTGGGATGCGGCGGCGGCGAGGCTCGCCTGGCCGACTGCTTCCACCTGGGCTGGGGGCAGCACAACTGCGGCCACCACGAGGATGCCGGGGTCATCTGCCGAGGTGAGAGGTGGGGGGAGCCCGCTGGGCGACCAGCTGGTGGCCAGGTGGGAGAGAGGGGGTCTCTCTTTCCGTTTCAGCGGAATGGAAAAACAATGAGACAACGGGTGTAGGGAGGGTTTTGGTCGTGCTCAGGCTGGCTGCGAGAAATGGGGTGTCCAGAATGGGGTGGTGGGTGATTATGAGCCCCCAGACCCTGGGATTCCTCCTGCCCGTGGAGGAATAGCAGCAGCAGTGGTCGGTGCTGTGGTGCAGGTGATGATTGGAATGTGAGTACCACCTCTGGTCTCCGTTTGTGCACTTCCCTGGAAGCACAGTGGCTGCACATCCCACCCCACATAACCCTGTATCTGTGCCCAGCCATCCCACACCACTGCTGGGGTGCCCTGACCTGACTGGGGAGGGGCACAAGTGTCCCCTGAGTCACTTTTCCCACCCCTTCCCCACTGCACCAGGTGCTGATGATGCTGGAGACCATTTCCAAGAAGCCACTGCTACAACCACCACATTGGTCCCAACTCGTCCCACAGAGGGTAGGTACTGAGGTGTCACCTGGGCACCCTGTGCCAGCCCTGGGGATGCTCCACGCTGGCACAGGGTGGAAACAGAGGTGGCTCAGGGAGAGGCCCAAGCTTTGGCAGTGCCTGAAGCATCCACCTGGAGCAGCCTACAGGAGGGGGAAAATCTGGTGGCACCATTAAGCCTTGGCCTCTCCTGGTGCCCTCAAGGCTGGTTCAGGAAGAGGTGGCAAACCTCAGGTGATGGATCATTGGGTGATGTACCTTGGTGGGGAGAGGAGGTGATGGACCAAAGGGGCTGAGCCAGAAGCAGAGATTATTGTCTGTTCCTTCAACCTGAACATCCACCATGATTCTCTGGGGCTCAACCCCATCTCTGATGCTGACAAGTGCTCACCTCTCTGTGCTCCTGGCTGTGCAGAGGCAGTGGGGGAGCTGTGGGCAGCAGCAAACATCTGCTGAGTCTTGGGGAGACCAGGCTGTCCTGGGGTGGTGGAGAGGGGGATGCAGTGCTGGGGTGGGCAGGGGCAGCCTCACTCTGTACCCTTTGCAGGGTCCCTGCGCCTGGTGAACGGCAGCCACCGGTGCGAGGGGCGCGTGGAGATGTTCTACCTGTCCCAGTGGGGGACAGTGTGTGACGACGCCTGGGACCTGCGGGACGCCAAGGTGGTGTGCAGGCAGGTGGGCTGTGGGCACGCCATGGCAGCCTGGGGGGAGGCCCGGTACGGCCAGGGAACGGGCTACATCTTCCTCGACAACCTCAAGTGCAAGGGCCACGAGCCCTCGCTGCTGCGCTGCTCCCACATCCGCTGGGACGTCCACAACTGTGACCACTCTGAGGATGCTGGTGCTGTCTGTGACATCCTATGACTGCCAGCCTGCCGGGACCCTCCTGCAGGTAAGGGGGCACAGGGATACTGGGGGGAGCCTGAGGTGATGCCCACAGAGAGGGCTGAACCCTGACTGCTGGTCAGGGACACTCACTCTCTGCCTCAGTTTCCCCACTCACCCCACGAGGGCACAGGTTGAGCCCCCTGTGGGTGTTTGGGCTCTGAGGGTGGGAAGAGCTGGGTGAGGACTGGGCTCTCCTCAGCTCATAAAATACTGGCTGAAGCTTTTCCCTGTCAAAATGCCCCTTGGAAAAACCAAACCACTTTAGGTGTGAAATCTGGTTGGTTTCAGCATTTTCTTTTAAGAGAGGAGGAGAGAAAAATGGACTTTCTGCTGTGAAAATGACGTTAGATTATACTCAAAAAATGTAAAAAGGGGGCTGAAATCTCACCAGGATGTTCCAGTGGCTCTGCAGTGAGTTGCTGCTGTTCTACAATTTGCTTTGCAAACCCCCCAGAAATCCCAATACCAGCTTTTTCTTCCCATTTTTGCATCAGAAATACTAATTCCTTCCTCATTTTCATGCAGCAGAAATGCAGGCATTGGATCTCATGCCATCTGCAATCCTTTTGCCCATTTCCTGGTTCTTCTGCAAACTCTGTGGGGCTTTAGGAGAGCTCAAATGAGATTTCCCTTCCTGGGGGGCTTCAGCAGAACCAGTCCCTGCCCAAAAAAAATCCCCCTGGGGAGTGGGAAAGGATGGGGCTCCTTGTAGCCTCCCCATCCTTCTCCATCCTCTGCCATCCGGACGTGCTGGCTTTGACTGCTGTCCCATAAGCTCTGCAATGCTCCATGCTCCAAGGTGCCCAGGGCAGGCAGGGAGCTGGCAGTCAGGATACAAGCAGATGGAAAACCACAGGGAAGACCCCAAATCCCTTCCCAGGGCAAGGAAAGGGACCCAGGAGCCCAGTCCCTCCCCAGTGTCATGTCTTTGGGGTAAAGGCTGTTTCCCTCCCAGCTCAGGTGGAAGGACCCAGCCTGCAGTACCAGTCGCCTTCACCACCAAGTGTTTGATCCCTAATGGGACATCAGGAAAATGATCTCCGTGTTCTCATGGACGGGGTGTAATGGTGGGAGAGGGCTGGTGCAGCAGCTCAGAGCAAGTCCCGGCTGCTCCCTCTGCTGCACTCACTCCTCTGTGCAATTCTTTTGTTAATAATAGACTGTGCATATTCCTGGGTTGGGCTTTTTGGTTCTCCCCTTTTTTCTTATATGTGTTTGGGTTTGTTTTGTGAATAAATAAAAGCTCTTTGGAAGTGCTCTGAGACGTGGCTTGTTTCTCTGTCACCCCCTCAAAGCCCTGGGCAGGAGCAAATGGCTGGGGATGCCCCAAACCTGGAGGAGAAGGCTCACCTCTCGCTGCCAAAAATTGGTGTGAATCCCTTGCTGGCCCCCAGGCAGTCCTTGATTCCCACCCAGCTGGGGGCTCACCTTGGACCTCTCCTCACCCCAGCTCTGGGGGTACAGCCCTGAACCCCACCAGGCTCAGGGTTGGGTCCAGCTGTGGGTTCTTTTGGGACTGTCCCTTGGCAAATCTAGGCTGGTTTTTGGTGTTAAACAACACCCTGCTCTTCTTGGCTTTGGGCTTTGTGCTGTGAAAAGCAGGTCCTGTTCTCCTGGAGCTTCTCATTTCCACGACCTGTAATCCAGCAAGGAAAGGGTTTCCAGCGAGGAGACACAGCAGCCTCCTCCCTTGTCTTCCAGCCTTTTCTCTTGCAGCCAGCTTGGAATGGGCTGGGATCCACAGGGAACCCCCCAGACAATCCACAGCCAAGCTGGACATCATCTCCATGAGAGCAGGGAGTGACAGGCAGGGTGGGAGCAGGGTATCAGCACAGGGAATGCCCTGGAGCTGGGTACCAGTGTGGGGGTGCTCTGGAGCAAGATACCAGCGTGGGGGTGCACTGGAGCAGGGAACAAGCACTGGGAATACTTTGGAGCAGGCAACCAGCACAGGGAATGCTCTGGAGCAGGGTACCGATATGGGGGATGCTCTGGAGCAGGGTACGGGTATGGGGGATGCTCTGGAGCAGGGTACCGGTATGGGGGATGCTCTGGAGCAGGGAACCAGCACAGGGGATACTGGTGGTGAGAGAGCATCCTGCCATGGGACCACAGCCAGGCTGCAGCGGTTGCGTGGGAGCTGGGATAAGCCGAGGTTCCTGCCCAGCTCTTATCCTCTTGCCGACGTCAGCTGTTTCCCGGTGCCCAGAGCAGCTGCAGTTCCACATCGGTCGATGCCATCGATTAGTTCCTCTCCCCATCCCTGGGGAGAGGATGGTGTGGGGGGATAGCAGGGAGGAGAGAATAAATATTTCAGCAGGTCCAGGCAAAAGCTGGGGTTATTTTGGGGCTGGGATTTATGGACTATTAGGAATAAGGAATGAGTCTGTGCTGGGGAGAGGAGACCCATTAATCCAGGCTGAAGGAGCACAAATGAGCAAGGGGAAATGGAGGAGGCTTTAATTACTTCGCCACGTTCTAGAATAATAAGCCAACCTCTGGCTGAGCACTGGTGTGGGGCTCAGGAGCTGTGCTCCCCAGAATCTGGGGCAGGCAAGGAGCACTTGCAGTTAAATCCTCCCAAGCTGTGCTGGGAGGGATGGGGATCCCATTCTTGGACCACTGTAAGACCAGGACAAGGCAATGGTATGGAGGCTGCCCTCCTTGGAGAGGGTGCAGACTGCAGGGATGGCTGGAGGGGCCCGTGGGTGGCTGCCTGGTCCCAGGGATGCCCTCCCAGGGTTGGGCCAGCCCTGGCACCCACCGTGCCCTGTTAAGGCAATCCCATCTGTGCCTGTAACCGGAGGAGCTGGGCACCACCCGGCACAGGGTGAGTCAGTGCCCGAGGCAGCCCTGGCCTGGGGAGCATCCGTGGCTCTGCTTCCTCCAGCACCACCTGGGTGACCTTGGGCTCTGCTCCGTTCCCTGGTTCACTGCGCTCCCCCTGCTTTTCCTGCTGCCTCCGCATCCCCCTGCGTGCCTCAGTTTCCCTGGGGGACACCGGGAGGGTGGCCCTGGCTCACCTCTTGGCACGCTTTGGGGAGGTGCCCAGACCCAGCTGCCCTGGCTGGGGGCGGGAAGGGGGGCATTCTTTACCCTTGGGGTGCACCGAGGGGCAGATCTGCCCCCACCGGGGCAACCTGCCCCATCCCTTGCGGTCAGAGGTGCTGAGGATGCGGGCACCCACGCGGCAGGGATGCAGGGCAGCGACCGCCTTGGACCACCTCCTCCTCCGACGGAGCGGATGAGGACCCGGACTCCCCGCAGCATCCCTGCAGCACTGCAAGCCTTTTTCCCTGGGGACCACGGCCCGTGGCGCCAAGGTCACGCAGCGGGACGGCGGTGGGGTGCAGGAGCTGCTCAGCATCCCCCTCGCCCCGCATCGTCCTCCTTCCCCGCTCCTGCCGGGGCTGCCGCCGCGGCTCCCGCTGACGTCACCCGCCGGAGCCAGCAGCTATTTTGGGAACTGCAAAGTCACTGGCGCAATTAGTCGGCTGGCAAAGGCAGGGGGACGGCGGGGGGACCGCGGGGGGACCGCGGGGACGGCTGCGCCCCACGCCCCGTGCCGTGCCGTGCCGTGCCCGTGGTCCGCGGGCACCCGACTCCAGGGCTCCCTCCGCCAGGACAAAGGGCCACGGCTGCAAATAATCCTCCCATCCATCATCTCCTCCTCTCTGCTTTTTCTTTTTTTTATTATTTTTTTTTTCCTTTTTTTTTTTTTTTTTTTTTAATATTTAATTTTACTTCTCTCGCCTG
>JAWWEW010000048.1:6670150-6694218 GCA_035583185.1 Anabacerthia variegaticeps | reverse complement strand
GGCTTTTCCTTTACTTTTTCTGTCCTCCCCATCCAAACCAACCATACTCATTAACCAGCTGCCAGCTCTATTTCCCTGTCTCTGCTTTAGAGCCCTCCGTTCATCCTCTCCCCTGTTCTGGGGCCCCCACCCAGCCCTACACATCCTTCTCTCTGCCCTAGAACTCTCCCTTCATCCTCTTCCCTACTCTGGGGCCCCCATACGTCCCCTATCAATGCTTTAGAGCCCCCCGTTCATCCTCTCCCTTATTCTGGGGTCCCCACTCAGCCTGACACATCCCCTCTCTCTGCCTTACAGCCCTCCCTTCATTCTCTCACCTATTCTGAGACCCCCACCCAGCTCCACACATTCCTCCCTCTCTGCCCTAGAGCTCCTTCCGCATCCTCCCCCTTCCCTAAACCCCCACGCATTGCCTCCCCTGCCCCCTCTTCTGTCCAGCTTCGCCCCCCGCCCAGCTCCACACATCCCCCTCCCCTTCCCTAGAGCACCCCCACATTCTCTCCTCTGCCTTAGAACCCCCACACATTGTCTCCCCTGCCCTGCAACCCCCCCCCACATCACCTCCCAGCCCCTCTCTCCCCCCACACCAGGCCCCCCTGCCTGCCCCACACATCCTCTCCGGTGCCCCCCTCCCTGCCCCGCCCTGGCATGGGGGGACAGAGGAGCTGGCTCGGGGGTGTGGTGCTCCCTGGGGGGGTCACACGGGCTCGGGACCCAGCGGGGGGAGGCAGTGGGGGACCCCGCGGGGGGTGTGGGGGGGTTGCGTGCACACCTCTCCCCGCTGTCGAAATACCTCCCCGTGCATCCCTTCCCACGCGTGGTCACCGAGGCTGGTGTGTGCCCCTGACCCCAAAGATCAGGAGCCCTTTCACTGTCAAAGCTCTTATTTTTACTGCTCTTGGTTGGAGATTTATGAATTGAGTCATGTTGTATTCATTTCACGCTCTTAAAATAAAGACTCTGCATATAGCAGGCTGATCTGATTTGTGACACTGAACGCTCCCCTTCAATACTGACATTTTGACAATATAAGAAGGGAAAAAAAACATATCTCTGATCTGATCTTGCAAACAAAGCAATCGTGGGAGGCAGGATCAAGTCATTCCAGAAGATTCTGCATTTGTCATATTGCAGAGAGGCTAGACTGGGTGGAGGGAGGGAGGGGGTGCTTTAAAGGGGAAAACTGTTCTTTATGTTTGTCTTCTTAGTCAGGTCTGAACCTTTGCTGGGAGCTGGGGTGTCCTCCCCGGCTGATGAAAAGTGAATGCTGATCTGGGAATGTCGCAGTCTGCCGTGGGTGCAGCTCTGTTTGCCCATATTGCACCATTTTGTCAATAACCTTGCATTTATCAAACAGACAAAACTGTCACAGCCCGAGCCCAGGGAGGGAGGAGATGTCTTATCAAGGAATGAAATACGGATAATCGGAACGAGATATTATCACATTAAACCAGCCGGGCTGTCCTTCTGCTGCACTGTGGCTTTTATACCATTTTCTGATAGCGGCATCTATTCATTTTAAAGCAAAGCCTGCTGTGTGAGCAGATCCTACAGCTCATTTCCTATGGATAATACAGCCGCTGTGACAAGGCCAGCAGGGATATGCCTGGGACACACAGCCGTGTTGCAGTGTGAATTTCCCTAACCTGCTTCCCCTGGCTGGGTGTTTGAACCCAAGGTGCTGCTACAGATCATATATATATACGATTTTTCCTGCTAGTCCTTACAGGCCCTGGTGAAACAGTAACCCGGGTTAACGCCGCTTATCAGCTGCCGTATAGTTTGGCCGTAAGGAAACGATTCCCAGCAGGAGCGCTGACGCCTCTCGTCACCGGCAAACAAAAGGCAGAGCTTTGTTCTTCATTCCTGCACCGCGCTGCCCAAAGCCCGGCATCGCCGGTCTGGCGGCGATGGGCACGTCCCAGCCAGTTATCCCTGTGCCACCCAGCCCCCAGCCCCGGCTGTGCGGGAGGCTGATGACCTCGCACTCATTTCCGTAGCAACGCCTAGTGATGTCATATGCCATGGTCCAAGCTGCAATGCACCCAGGCGGTAGCAGAGAGCATGCGGGCTGCGTCTAGAGAAGGTGATGCAGAGCTATCCTGCCCTCCAAACCTAGCCCTCTGCTCGCTTCCCTAGCACCCTGCTGAGTAATGAAGGGTGGCTCTGCCTTAAAATCTGGTGTGGCAATGGTGGGCATGAAAGAGGCTCGTTTTCCTGCAGCTTGATCTCATGGGTAGTGATGGGGCATCTGGGTGGGTTGTTCAGCCTCAGCCCTGCCTGCTTGGGAGCCTGTGCTGAATGCCTGTTTTAATGGTTTAACACGGAAATGGTGTGTTGGGGCTCTTGCTGTCTTGCTGATTCATCCAGTGATGGCCTGGATCACAATATTTTCTCTCAAATAATATTTATGTATAATAAGTTCTAGCTTCTTCCTTCCTGCAAGTGCCAGCTGCCAGTGCCCCTAATTGCTACCTGCAATTGTGTTGCTGCTGTGGGAGCAGGACTGCACCTTCAGCCTCCAAAAGGGACAGGTTTACTGTGAGGTCTCAGTAAAACACAGCAGATGGTCCCCTTGCCTCCCAGAAGGTGATGCTGCGCCCAGGAAGGGTGTGGGGCCAGGCCCATTGATCAAGGGTGTGGCTGCATGACCTTGGTCATGTCCCTTGTCACCTTAGCACTGTCTGGGGATACTGTCATCCCTGTAAAGGTGTTGGGGGGCAAGAAAGCTCCCTGCTAGTCCCCAGGGTGGTGGCTGTTGCCCTCTGGTCAGTGGGCAGGCCTTGGCCTTGCTTGGTGGGGTGTTACTGCCTGCAGTGCCAGTGGTTGGAGCAAGATACACTTTTGTCTGGTTCAGCTTCAGGAAGAGCTTTACTGTCTGACCCCGTGCCAGGGCTGGGATCAATATCCATTAGCTGGGGAGACTGGTGCTTCTGGAGGCTTTCCGGAGGTGGAGCCCTGCCAAGCCCCTGGCTGGTGCTGCCCGGGGAGCAGAGCACATGCTTCCCCATAGACCTTTAGGGTGGAAAGGGGTGTGATGAACAAGGTGATTGCAATAACTTTTGCAGGAATGAGTTGCCTTTCAAAAGGGGTGGGGGAAAGGATTATTACATTGCACCTACATATGGGACCATGTGTCAGAGTCCTGGAGGTCCCCTGTGAGGGGAACACCTGGCTGCTTGGCTTTGGGGACCCAACCTCTGCAGAGAGGCCATGGCTGTGCTGTATGTGAGGGCCATCAGCTGTGGTGGATGTGGAGTGGGAAACTTTGGAAATGCCCCAAACCAGGTGGCTGCTCCAGGCTTTAGACACCACAATTTGGTGCAGTAAATGGCAGTTGTGGGTGGAGGATGGGGAATTGCAGACCTTCCCTGGCATGGGATATGTGGGCTTCTGCCATGTTGATCAACACCCAGGCAGGTTATCATCCCCCACATCCAGTGCCCAGGGTAGTGCAGATAGCAGGGCTTCTCACAGACAGCAGGCTTGCCCTTGGAAAAAGGGGTAGTAACACAAATCCATCCTATCTGGAGAGCCCCAGGGGAGTGGAGCAGGGATGATTAGCTGCTTCTGCTTCGCAGTATAGGCAGACAAAAGGGTGAGGTGGAAAGGCTTCTCCAGGAGGAGTGCTGGGCAGGCCATCTGTGATGGTGGGAGGGGAGCAAGGAGCGTGAGCTGCTGTAGTAGCACTTCCCAGGGGGGCCGGAGAAGGCTTTGGAGGAACCGTTTCCAGTGCCGAGGTGGATGTTGCAGTCATTACATGTTGGCATCTAGTGACTGCATTGATGCTCTTGCTGCTGCCCCTCATGCAGGCATCTTGAACGCTGCTCAGCCTTGTGGTGCCTCCTGCATCGCTAGTGGGTTGCAGTAGTGGCAGGGATTTGTGACAGCCCAACTCAGGAGCAGGGCTTCCTTCCCTGGGGTCTGCAGGGTCAGGACAGGGTGGTGGCTGGCAGGAGCTCCTGGTTCATGGCTTGGGACCTCGTAGCAATAGCCCAGGTCACACATCTCCACCTAAGTGTTGGACAGGTAGCAACATGCCCTGTACATGACTGCAGTGGGCAGTGCACACATTAACTGTATTAACTGGCCACTCTTCAGCAGGTCAAACTCTTAGTAATTCCTCTTTGAGCTCTTGGAAGAGTCACTGACTTAGGAGATCATGCTGGCTTTCTCTCTGTTGGCCAAGTGTAACAACCAGGTGTGGATTTGATTAAAAGTATCTCTTCTTGAACTAAACAAAAGTAATATTGAGACTGTGATGGAGAATGTAGCTGTTGAATTGTGTCTGGGTGCATGGAAACAATAAAACTCTTGGGCAGGGGTGCCAGTAGATGTGTTGGATGATGTCTGCCATGAAAGTGCAAAAAAGTTGGTGGGAGTTGCCTTAATTATTTTTTTTTTAATTTTTTTTTTAACCTTTATTGCACTGCTTCGTGTGAGTAAAGATGGGTGGCTCATAGGAGACTCCATTTTTTGGTACACCAAATAAGCTTCATAATGTCCCTGGATAAGCCCTGTCTCCCCAGCTTGTGTTCACTAGCTGATCTCAAAATTGCTCTCTGGAATAGACTATGTGGACACTGATGATGTGAACTTGGGTTTGCTAGAAGCTTCAGGAGCAGTAATTAGGGGCAACCACAGAACTTCAGCTCCAGAAGTGTTTTCTGGATTGAAAACTCCTGTGCCTCTGGAGCATATACCCTGTTTTGGCTTTTCTCATCTGAACTGGATGATGGTTTTGACATCCTCTTAGCGGTTCTCATGGATGTGTTAGGTGGTGCTTGCAGGAACAGTGAGGGCTATCCAAAAAACTGCGGTGTATCTCCTGGGATTTAGTTTGTGATCAGGGCATATGAGGAATGTGACTCTTCCTCACCTTCTCTGTCTGGTACAAGTGAGATCTTCCTTAATTTGAGGGTCCCCACCATATTTTTTCCTCTGCGCCATCTCTTCTTCACTGTTTATTACTGAACCACTTCATTCTAAGCTGTTCTCTGGTGCCTGGGCCAACAGCATGAGGCCTGGTCAGGAGTGTGCTCAGCTTGGCTTTCCAGGTAGGAATAAGATGTCTCAGCCTTGCAGAGCTGAAGATAAAGGAGGTGGAGTAAGAGCAACATGATGGTCCCCACTAGCCTATGGGAAGGCCTAGGCTGGGCTAGAGCTTTGTTCCTGGGCTGGTGAGTGACCCCAAGATGGCAATCCTAAGGAAAAGGATTTTTCAGAGCCTGATATTTCTACTAACTCTGCAGAACCTGTATTTAGGAATAGAGCTGTGACTCTTGAGGGTACAAGGAGAAACATGGCTCAGGGTGCAGCTGATGGAGCAGGGACTGGGAAGGAGAATGGTAGCCATGACTTGACATCTGGAGAAACCTCCATGGATGGTGACACATCTGGCAGTGTCTAAGACACCAGCTCTATGACTGAACTCTACAGCTTCTGTTTGGAGCAGCTTCATGCCAAGTAAACCATGTACAAACAAATGTGCAGAATTTGTATTTATATATGTATGAAAAATAAAGAATCCAAGCTTTTGTGTGTCCAGCTGCTAGTGCTTGAGTAACCAGCTGCTTCTTGGGAGGTGGCTTTGTCTGAGCTCAGGCACATCATTGGACATGGAGCACTGCTGAACTTGTTGGTGCTGCTCCTCTTCCTTGGCAGAGGTGAGTTGGGAGCTTGATTCCAGTCTGGCAGGGAAGAGCAAAGAGGACTCTCAGACTAGTTCAGACTAGAGCTGGCTGCTCAGTGTGTCTCAGCCAGACACCAGGCTCTTCAGAGACAGGTATGGAGGCACAGGTGTTGCAAAATGCCTACACTCTGACCCAGGGGAGCCTTTCCTTAGGTGGGTCATTGCCTGGGGCATTTAGGACTCTGCCTTCTGCTTCTCTGCCCTGTTCTATGTCCTGAGCTGTGACTGACAGCAAACATGAATGCATATTGAGTAAATGCAGTACAAAGCGCAGTGGAACAGGATTTGCCTGGCTTCCCAAGCATTTCTCCATTGACAGTCTTGATAGGATACAGGCATCATCTTCCACCTCACTGTGACAAAGCTGTGATGCGGGTCTGAGGTAGCTGATGCCCCCTTGATACTTCCAGGCATTCAATACTTCAGTGCTCTGCAGCTCAAGACAGCTTTTTCCAAAGCTAATGCTGTCACAATATTTCTGTGCTAACTGGTTTGAAGCCAGCTTAGACCTTCCTTCCTTCACTGGCCAGGCCTTTCTGATTTCTTTCTGGAAGGCTGAAAGCCTTCAACAACCTCTGTTCTTTACGAGAAAGGTAACTAACCTAACTAGTCCTTAGCTGAAGTCTCACTCCCTCCTATTAGATTCACACTACTGCAGAGAAGTAGCAACTGCCAATTCAGTTCATGGCAACTGCCTTGTCTGGAAAGCAAAAATGGAGTGAAAAGATTAGTATTTACTCCATTCTGTTAGTGTTGGTCACCACTGGAAAGTGATAGCTTGGAAGCCAGCTAAAACAAAGGGAAGTAGCTGTAGGTTTATGCAGTGGCTTTGTCTTTCAACCTCTGAAACCCTGACTTGAGAAGCTGTTCGGATAAATGGCTGTGGCTGGTTTCATGCTGGTGGTATTGAGATAAAACGTGCTGCCAGGTTCTGCCTGCCCTCCTGCCATGCAGCTTTTGGTCATTGCAGATGGGGGGACTCTTCTTTCTTCATGGAGACAAAATGGCTTTGTGGGCTGCAGCCCCTGGCTTGCAGTGCTGTCTGAAGGCACTGTGCATTCACTCACGGGGTGTGGAGGGCCCTGCGAGGGAGCACAGTGGTGAGGGATGTGGGCTGTGCACTGGCACTGCTGAGGTCCCCTCCCACCTCCCCATGTCCCTTTGAGCAGCTACTGGGGCCTTGGTCTGGAGCAGGCAGAAAGGGGAAGGATATGGACCCACAACCAGCTGGCTGTGGGGTTTGTGTGACTGGGTGGTGTGTCACCTCAGCCAGTCACAGACTGCTGCCGTAGCCAGCTTTCTCTTGTTCCTTCCCCTTGAGCAAAGTCCTTCCCCCCCATCCTAAAATGAAGGAAAATGCAGACAAAATTACTTTCATTCTACTCATTAGGGTTGACTCCTTGCTCTAGAGTCCAGATGTCAAGATGCTGGGTCTCTGGGTGGGGAGTGTGCCTGGGGGAGGAGCTCGGCAGCAGGATGGCTTTGTCTGGCTTCTCTGAGTGCACAATGACAGCCAGCCCAGGCTGCTGCATCTCTCCAGCCCCACTGGAGCTGGAGCCCTCCTAGCTGCTGGGGCTGCTGAATGCGAGGCCTGATCTCCACCCTGGCTGCAGTGCTGGTTTGCTTGGTGGGGTCTGGAAATGCTCAGAAATGGTAAATTCTGGAAAATGGAGCTGAAATGATGAGGCAGCAGTCCTCGGGCTGCAGGGAACACTGACAAGACTGTCTCTCAAAAGCAAAGCCTTCATGTAGCTGGCGAAACAAAAGCCTTTGTATGCCTGTTTAAGGGCAAACTTCCCCCATTCTCAGGTTTTTCTGTGCTAACCCACGTTTAGTCACATCTGGGGCATGACCCAGCACATGCTCAATTAGGTATTAAACAAACCTGATTTTTGGCCCCAAGCTACTGATCTACTGACCAAGGGCAGTGCATTAGTTAATAACAGTAGGAAAGTAACTAGAGAACATGTCGCTGATGGTGGCGTGAGATTCCCTTAAAGTGATCCCCAGATTAAGGATTAGAGTACTTAATGTTTTTCTTCTATAAAAGAGATGTTGGAATTGAGTCCGTCTATGGTGTTTGAGGCAGCTGCACTTGGATGAGCCTGCCTCTGAAGGGACTCCAAGTACAAACCATTCCTTAATTGTTTGCAAATTCCCTCTGATCTTGCTGGATGGGTTGGCTTGCTTGGGATGTATCTCTGCTTACGTACCAAGCAAAGCTACTTGGCATGGCAGTGTGCTTTTGATTCCTCTCTAAGAGGTTGAGCCTGGTTTCAGCAATGCTCTAGAAAAACACCAGTGAGAAGACTCAGCTTCAGTGCTAATGAGGCTGCTGATGGACACGTTGTTTGGACAGTTGTGCTCAGGAGCATAAAGTTTATTAATAGTAGGTGGAGAAGCTGTTGCTGTGCTGTGTGCTAACAGACATGTTCGACAATTGCTGTAGGAGATCTCTGCTTGTAAAAGACTAATGCTTAGTATTCAGCAGTGAATGAGAACTTGGAGAAGATTAACAGCCTTTGATTTACACCCAGCTGGGGCAGGCATTGGAGCTTTGCCTGTTTATGCTGTTGGGCTTTGTTACGTGGGATGAATATTTCATTACCTTGAAGTTGGGAGCTTGGCTTCTTGCATTTGGTGGTGTCAAGATGTCGGCGCCCGAGGGGTTCTGTCACCTATGATGAACTGAGATCAAATCTGTGGTGGTAGTCCCTTGGGCTTCAAAAGAGGGCTGGGAGGAGATGGCTGGAGCCAGGCAAGGGTAGTTAAACCCACAGTTGGATCTAGGATAGTCAAGTGACCCTCCTTGTAATTTAAATTTGCTGCAGTGCTCCAGAAAGCTGCCGGAGCAAAAACTCGACTTTCTTCTGTTCTGCAAGTTCATGTAAGAAATGAAATAAAATTGTCTTTGCTAGAGGTGTGTAAGATCAAGCCAGAAATCCCTGAAGCAGTGGGAGGGTAAAGTACATCTGAAAGGATAATCACCTTACTCTTGGATGCAGAAATTAAACCTATCATGGAGCTGCCATGCTGGAGTCCACCTGGGTGTTCTGGGAAGTCTCTTGCTCAACCTAGTAAAATACATTTGAGACTCCAAGGAACTGCTGGATCTGCAGACCAAGACACCTAGAGAGAAACTCTTGTGAAGGTTTATTTTTAATATTTCCACAACCCTACCTTGATGTGTGACAAGCAGATGTTCACAAAGTGTTTGGGGCTGTGACAGAGTGATTAAAAACATACGTGGTCACTGCAGGGAGTTTTGCATGGCTGCAGCTTCTCCCATTTCACCCTTTGGAGCAGCAGCTTGCAGCTGCCCTGGCAGCAGTGGCTCTGCCATGCCAGCAGCCAGGAACTGCCCAGTTCATCCTGTTCCAGCTCCAGCAGACCTTGGCAGCATGCTCTCCCAGCAGCCAGAACTTGCTCTCTGAAGCTTTCCTGGGTTGTCCTTCCTGTGGCACATCATCTCTCCTTTCTCTACATGGCTCAGTGAGTAGAGGTCATGGGCACAGCATAATGCTGTCATTTTTTGAGCCCCTGATTAAGGACAAGCCCTGGCACTTGACTCTGCCGGGAGGATTTGATGATCTGTTGGCATGATTCTTTCTGCCTGGCAGTGGGGCTGGAGGTGAGCAGGAAAGCACTAAGATCTGAGCCAGATTAGTACTCTCAGAAGCTGTGAGGTAAGTCTTTAAGCAGCTAATGCTCCCAGAAGCACTAAACACCCTCCCCACATGAAACCTGGTGCATTTATCTAATGTGTCCCTGCTTATGTGCTGGAGTCCCTGGAGTCTGTCTAGCTTTGGTTTGTTTTGCCATAAACTGGAGGAAAAGAAAAAGTCTTCCTCTGTGTTGAGCAAGTTTTAAAGACTCTAGAAATGACCAGTGGCCATCCCATGGATGGCTTCTTCAGCTCAAAAGCCTAAGAGTAAATGGACACTTCTGAGGAATAATGCTTGAATGGAAATTTAAAAAAAGATCAAGTCTCTAAAACTAGTACAGAGATGTTTCTGACTAAAGAGCTGCAGTTACTCTTGAAGAGCCCTTCAGCTCACACCTGGAGAAACTTGATGCAGCCCAGAAGAGCCCAGAGCAACCATGAATTGTCGTTCTTCCAAAGGGATCACAGATCAACTCTGATCTTCTAAAACTTGGATGTGCTTCAGGGGCACATGCAGGCTCTCAAGCCAGTGGCATGCAAAGCCAGACCATGCAAAGCACTGGTCTTGCATGTGCTTTGCAGAAAGCTTGGAGAAGAGGCCTATCAGCAGGGCACAGAGCAGATAATCCAAGGCAGGAGAACTCCCCAGGCTACTGGGTGATGAAGAAGGGTCATGTTGATCTTGGGCTGCTGCTGGGGTGCTCACAGAAATGCAGCAGTGGGCAGATGATGCTTGCCAGCCTGCCATATCCTGAGGAAGGAATAGCTTGGCATCCCTTCTGTTGCTTTGTAGTTAGCAGGCAAAGGTGCTGGTATCCCATCTGCCGGAGACCATGTGATGAGCCCTGAGTGACAGTCCTCTGAAATGCTGGGGCTGATGTGGTTGGACTTGCTGCTCTCTCCATCTGGTGGCTGGAAGGCACTAGGCCAACAGAGGTCGATTATTTTTCCTGAGAGCTTTTAGTAAGTACAAGGCAGGTAGTAGCAGCAAGATGGTTAAACAAGTTGTCCTACGGCCAGTTTTCATCTTGTTTAATAGCCTGTCAGTAAGGCTAACAAGTATCACAGTGTTAATAAGGAAGACAAGAAAACTTGGGCATAATTCCTTCCTGGCTCAAAACCCACATACTGGCTAGAGGAGCAGCTCCTGTGCAATGCTAACTCAGGATTGGTTTGTAGCTCCACACTATACATGACCCTGGGAGGCCAGAATTGTTCCTTCCAGTTCATTACTGGGATGTGTCTGGGCTGCTCTCTGTCAACAATAGCCGTGGCAGATTGCAGGGTCTGGGAATGTGCCTGGAAGGCAGGCGGATGCTCCCTTGTGATTGTCTTATCTCAGAAGCTGCAGATGAAGTTGGTGAGGCAAATCAATGGCACCCAGGTGTTCTGCAGCAGGAGAAACCAGAGCCGTTAGGCTGATGCTGGGACTGCAGTGCTGCAGATAAGGGCTGGTACATGAAATGCTGCTGCCATACAGAATGGAGCAGCCTAGAGCAGTGCTGCTCTCACTGGTTGTCTCACCTTGACTCCCTTCAACCTTTTATGTGCAGGAATGACCCAAGCAGTCGAAATTTGCTTTTTCTCTAGCTGAAATCCATCTCGACCACACTGAAACTGGAATAGAAAGTCTGCAGGCTCCAAGGTCTGATTAAACCTGAGTGCAATGTGATGACATTCACCTTGGCTTAAGTAGTTGTTAAGCTACAGAGGCCAATGAAATAAATGAGCTCTTGGTTTTCCTGTCTCCCAGTTTGAAGACTTTGTCTTGGGTGGTTCAAAGTCTCCTTAAGTAATAAAGGCTGCAGAGTGGGATGAAAGCTGCTGTTAACTGTAGGAACATGCAGAAATCCTAATCGGTGTCTGGGGTGCCTGAGTAGCCTCTGAGATCCAGCTGGGCTACAAGCAGCAAACAGTCTCTGCAGACACTGGTCCTTGACGCAATTTGAAATGTGGCAGAACCATTCCATGTGCCATCAGCTGCTGTCCTGTGATGGGAGCTGGCCCTACCAGCTTAAAAAAGGGGAACTAACAGGTGATTATTCATAGTGAAACAGTCAAAGGAGAAGGCAGTGGGGAACTTGCGTCTGCCCACAGTCTGCGTGTGCTTGTCTGGGATGTGAGGAAGAGTTCAACCTACAGCCCAAAATCCCCCTAAAACACAAGCAGAGAGGACAGTGGAAGGGACCAGCAAGGAGAGAAGCAGCTATGGTGTGACTTCCACTTCTGAAGTACAACATGGGGGCGAAGGCTGGGCAACAGGGAAAAAGAACCCAAACCAATCTGGCAAGATTTTAGATTTAGGTCTAGTTTAACACACGCCTACTTTGCCAAAGTAGGACAGTGCTTAAGAAAAGCATCTTTTTGAGTGCTGCAATGGTGTCGTAGGACAGCTCGCTGTGGAGCACGCGGGGGGAGGCTGTTCTTGACAGGGTTGTGCAACACTGAGTCGTGACTGTCATCAAGACACAGGGTAATGGTGTCAATTCGATGTGCTTGAGGGCAGCCATTTCATCAGTAGTTAGAGCAAGCTGGGGACAGAAAACCAGGTGGTCTCTCTGGCGTGTCCCTCCAGAATGACAGCACTCAGGCTGCTGAAAGTGGGCTTGTCACGGAATCACAGAATCATTAAGGGTGGAAAAGGCCTCCAAGATCACAGTCCAACCTTTAACCAATCACCACCTTGTCAACTAGACCAGAGCACTAAGTGCCACATGCAGTTGTTTCCTGAACACCTCCAGAGATGGTGATTTCACCACCTCCCTGGGCAGCATGTTCAGATGCCTGACAACCCTTTCAGTGAAGAAATTCTTCCTGATGTCCAACCTGAATGTCCTCTGGCACAGCCTGAGACTGCGTCCTCTTGTCCTTGCAGATGGGTGTTGGAGTCCCACTATGAGACAGCAGCTAGAGATGGGGGGAAGGTGGCATGGCTGCAGGTATCATGACTATTTATCTGCTGCTTGAGCCTCAAGGGCTTGCATGCTGGTTGCTCCCATTGCCAGTGGCTTCAGATAAAGTAAATTTCAGTGGTGGGACCTGACCAGAACATTGTTTCAAAAGGACATTTGCATTTTAAAAGTGGAACAGAAAGGGGACCTTCAGGCCTGACCTGAGTGTGACTAACGAGCTGCATGTGAAGGAGAACAAGGCACTTGCTGGGGTTTGTGTGGAGAGATAACAGACTTAATTACATGACGCAGGAGCTGTAGATACAAGAGAGGAAACATGGGTGCTGGGAAGGAGGTGGATGTTGTGTATCCTGGTGGGAGAGGAGCTCTGGTGATCTCTAAAAGCTGTTGTCAGTGAACAGTTTGAGCTTCTCATGGTAGTCTGTCTCTCTGCAGGAAAGCTTGGCTCCTTTATAGGTGTGTGATGTCTTCAGGGACTTGGGATCAGAAAAGCAAGTGTTGATGATTATAAGATGGGTTAAACTGTCAGATGTTGGTGGTATTCCCCAAGGAAGTATTTCTGAGTCCGCTCAGCTTGCTGTGCTGTTTGCTTTAAGATAAGACATCAAAGCTAGCAGGGCCATAAATGGGTGGGCACTTAATTATCAAACTGAGTGAAAAGTGTGTAAGATAAACAGGTAGAACTCACTTCTATGGTGGATCTCCATGGCAGCTGCTGAAGGGTCCTCAAAAATGATCATTTCATGGTGTACTCAGACCTACTGATGCAAGGTGAGGAGTGGAGGATAGGAGTTCTGGAATAAGCCCTGTAAGCAAACTAACCTACTGCTGTCTGGGAGAGACTTCCCTGTGGGTGTCAGAAAAGCCTGCTAATTAAGATGCTTCTGGAAAGAGAGTGCAGTAGGACCAACCCTTGTGCTTTTGGAGTTCACATACCTTGACATTAGGGGCAGGTAAAGCTGTGCTTGTTCCCTGGCTTCTCTGTGTGACACTGAGCCTTCCCTGGCTGCAATGTGATCTGGGCATGCCGGGAGCCTGCCAGGTTTTGGGCAGAGCGCTGAGTCAGAGCTCCAGCTGTAGTGGAGAAATCGGGAAAGCCTTCTCCGAGATGGTGCCGCCTCTGCAGTGCTTTGTTGCAAATGAGAGGGCTCAGATTTGTACAAACCTCTGGGCTTCCAAGCAGCAGAAGTATTAAACTTCCAGTAGTTTTTGTATGACAGGAACTGTTGGAGTTTCCCTGTGGCTTTAGGGCATTTGAGTCTTGGTGGTGCAGACACTGTGCCATCAAAGGCTGCAGGAACTGGTGAGACTGGAACTGGCAATGTCCTCAAGCTTGGCAGTGGAACGTGCCTCCCAGCCAAAGCAGGCAGTGTGGACTGCTCCATGCCAAGCTCCCTGCACTCCCTGGCCAGGTGTCCTTGTGCAGTGTGTGTAAGGTCAGGTTCCTGGCATGTCTTTTCCTTTTATATTCTCCAGAATAGCTAAAAACCTTTCCTCTGTCATTTCCAGCATGTGGATTAGCATCTTGTGCTTGGCTGTTTATGCCACATCCAGGACTTGACTCCATTTCAGTAATATGCGTTTCCTGCCCTCTCCCCCATCTCCAGGGGCACAAGGATGAGATGATGCCAGGCAGTTACTGAGATTTGGGAAGCAGGTTCTGCTGTTAGCCAGGAAAGTAAAACTGCAAACTGACTGAACTGCCTGGAGAGCAGGGAGACCTCCAGCCAGAGGCTGATGGCTTTGTGGCTTTGTGTTCCTGCCAAGCCCTCCTAATGCCAGACTGAGATTTTCCTTTGGCTATTTGAAGTCTCTGACTCCATGTAACAGTGCTGGGAATGGCATCACGGGACCTGATCAGGGTATTGCCCTTCTTGAGGGAGGTGAGACCTCTCCAGGGTCTGAGTTAAAAAGGGGGAGGATTCTGCCCTCCAAAAGGGCTTGTAATGTGACTGCTGCAGTGTGATTCCAGCCTGATGCAGGATATTGCCATATTGATTTACATCAGAGGTGTTCAGTGCAATGCTGTAAATTCAGTATATTGGAGCCTGCTGTTTAGCCTATGGCTTGATTGAATTCACTTTATGTTGATCTCCTGCAGTGTAAGAAACAAATCACCTGGGAGGTGGCAGAAGCTCCGAGCAGACCGAGGGCAGGGTTGTCCTAAAGGCAGCTAAACCTGGGATACATCTTCCCTACCTTCCACTGACTCTGATAAGGCAGCTAATAAGGCAGCTAAGTGTACCCTGCTGTCCAATATCTTGTGTCCTGGGCATCTTGCATTTTCTCCCTGCTGGGAATACAAGTGCCAGATGGTTTTCTGTTCTTCCTCCCTCGGCTCAGTTGCAAACTGAAACGTGTGGGACTGCAGCCTCTTCCCTTCCCTCCCCTCTCCTAGTGCTGAGGGATGTGGTCCCTGTCCCCACCCATGTTACACCTTGGCCACATCTCTGCAGTGCTCCTTCCTGGGAGCCTGGGTATCACTAGAAAGCAGTGAAATGGTTAACAAGGCTCCCTTTCTGCTTTTACGAGTTCCCTGTGAGCTCCCTGGGGGAATCTGCTGTCTCCACAGGTGTACCTCCCATCTGTCAGCCAGTTTGTTGAAAGGGTTTTGACAGGCAACTTTCCTCAGTAATCCTTAATAGCTTCGAATTTAAAATGTTTACGGCAAAGCTAATCCCACGAAACTCCCTGTAGTTTTAATAAATCTGTCCTCCAGCAAGACTCTTCTGGTGAGAGGAGGTAAATCTGCTTTTTTCTGCAGTGATATATATCTGCAGACGTGGCTGTGGGGCAGCTTTAAATCACCTGCTTGGTCCTCACTTAAAAACTGGTATCTCTGCTCAGGGAGCACTTTCCTAAAAGCAAGATTTCACGTGATTATCAACATCCACAACTCCTGTCAGGACACAGAACTGTTGGAATCAGTGTATCTCTTGTATGACTGTTGATGCTGGACACTCCATTTACAGTTGGAAGGCAAGAGAATAACTCAGGCTGGGATTTCTGGATGTTTCTAGTCCCAAATCCCTCACTCAAAGCAGGGCAACTTAGATGGGGAAAAGACCCTGAGTGACCTGATCAAGCTTCGAATATCTCCTAGGATAGACAATCCATAAGCTCTGGGGCAGGGGGACACCTCCATTGTGTGTCTTCCAAAGATGGCTTTAACCTTACAGAGTCCTTAATATATGTTTGTGCAGGTGTCACTCAGGGGGAAGAATGAAAGGAGTCATTCTGTAAAAATGCAGATCTCTTGAGACCTCTGCCCTCGGAGCACCAGGCAGGCTGGAGGCAGCATTTGAGTGACTTGCCATGGGTACTTCAGCATGTTGTGGTCAGGCCCCACTGTGGGAAGCAGCATATCCCAGGGATCCCAGGGCTGTGTGGTTAAACAGCTGTTGTAGCCTGGGTAGGAGAGGGGGAGTGAGGGTTAGTCTGACACGGGCGTCACTGCCCTGCTTACCTTGGGCGGGAGCGCTGGGAGCTGCCTTGGCACCCTGCCCCGTGCTCCTTGTCCTGTGCCACTGGAGACTGCTGATAGTCACAGGAGATCCTGCCCTTGTTAACGTGACACCCATTTCCCCTGTCCCTCGGCCACCTTCTACCCTTGAGCAGAAACAGTCGTGCTGGTTTGCACAGTAAGACCCTCTTCCATACAGAAAAGGGGGCTGTTTGCTCTTCTCCTGCCAGGCTGTGGAGCATCCTGTGAAGCAGCACAGGTCCACACAACAGCAGGGGTGGGAGTGGAGGCTCTTCTTGCTGCCTCTGCCTTGAGGAAAGGAGTAAAGGGGGTCCAGATCACAGACCAGAGACTCTGCTTGCTGTGGGGGAAATGGAAGCTTAGCTGTAGCCTGGTTTTGGGAGGAGGCATCAGCCAGAGCATGGCTGAAGGGTTGCAGGAGGAGTGGATGTTGCTGGAATAAGCAGGTCAATGCTGTGTGAGCAAGTGTGAGTCATTCCAGGCCACTCGAGAGTAGTCCTGGGCTGGGCCATCCTCCACCTTCCGGCAGGAGCCCTTGGCCTCCTCATCCCCACCATAAACGTGGTTATCTGTGTCCAGAGCAAACCTTGTCCTTACAGATCCTTGTGAGAGTGACTCAGTATTTGCAGAAGCCTTTCACGTCCAAAGCATTACCTAATCCGTGAGTGCCCTGAGGAGACTCCCAGGTTCCTGCCCTGCTGGCTGGCTTTCCCAGGTGGCCGTGCCCAGGGTGTGGGTGTGGTGGGTACTGTGCTCCCAGGGCATGAGGACAACAGCCATTCCAGGCTCAAAGTGCTGCTCAGCAGCTGTAACCATCCCAATGGAGGGGCTGTGTGGAGCTGCCGTGGTGTCCTGTCTGCTCCAAGGGTGCAGAGACCCACACACGGGGCTCAGAATGGAGTCAAGGGGGATCTGAGTCCTTCCTGCCCGGGAAGCAGGGCCATGAGGCTCTTGGCCAGAGGTGCTGCCCAGGTGGCTCCACTCCAGTGTCACGGGAGCTGGAATGGGATTATTGTGATGCTTCCCAGCTAACTGAGATCACTCTGTGCTCATTGTCTTCATAATCCCTCTGTTGCTGCAAGACGTAAGGCAGGTGACACTGTGCATTAACACTGTTAACCTCAATGAGGAAAATCCCATGTGGGAAGAATGTACCCTCGCCATGTGAGCTCTTAAGTCCTTATCTGTGCAGATGCCTGAGGCAGCTGTAATTGTACCATCTACACATTCTTTGAGCATCTCAGAAACACAGCCTGTGCTCGTGAGAAGTGGAAAAGATGAACACCCCATAGCTCTGGTGGTGTGAAACCATGTGGCTAGCTCGTAACCCTGGACCATCTTCTCCCTGTTGCTTTGCCTGTCCCTCTCACTGCATCACAGAGCCCGACTCTCATCCCACAGATGAAAGGCATCTCTGTCCTAGAAGCTTTCTCTCCCTCTGGAAAATGCTGATGGACAATACCTCGCAATAAACCCACTCCCCTTTTTCATGGGGGACTGAACCACGGCATGATTTCCCAGCTGGCTCCCAGTGGGGTGAGAGCAGATGCTGGATGACAGAGCAGGACTTTGCAAGCCAACTGCCTCCTCCTGCAGAGATGCATGGGAACACCCAAACACATGATGGGAATATCAGGGGCCTCGGGCTTAACCCAAGTGTCTCTCTTGTGTCTCCCTCTCTCCATGCAGGTGACGGAGCTGAATGAGCCCCTGTCCAACGAAGAGAGGAACCTGTTGTCCGTGGCCTACAAGAACGTGGTGGGGGCACGGCGCTCCTCCTGGCGAGTAATTAGCAGCATCGAGCAGAAGACCTCTGCTGATGGGAACGAGAAGAAGATCGAGATGGTCCGTGCCTACCACGAGAAGATCGAGAAGGAGTTGGAAGCAGTGTGCCAGGATGTGCTGAGCCTGCTGGACAACTACCTGATCAAGAACTGCAGCGAGACACAGTACGAGAGCAAAGTCTTCTACCTGAAGATGAAAGGGGACTATTACCGCTACCTGGCCGAGGTGGCCACTGGTGAGAAGAGGGCGACCGTGGTGGAGTCCTCAGAGAAGGCCTATAGTGAAGCCCATGAGATCAGCAAGGAGCACATGCAGCCCACCCACCCCATCCGGCTCGGGCTGGCGCTTAACTACTCGGTTTTCTACTACGAGATCCAGAACGCGCCGGAGCAGGCCTGTCACCTGGCCAAGACGGCCTTCGATGATGCCATTGCCGAGCTGGACACCCTCAACGAGGACTCCTACAAGGACTCAACGCTCATCATGCAGCTCCTCCGCGACAACCTAACGCTCTGGACGAGCGATCAGCAAGACGACGACGGCGGAGAAGGCAACAACTAGACCCCCCCGATGGACTGGCAGCCGCACGCTGATGCTAACTACTGCAGTCTTTATTTTTTTCCCACGAGTGGGGGGGGGTCAGGGGTGGGGGAGGGAAAGGGAGGGGACACCTTCCCAGGGAGGCCCCCCACAACCTGTCTTTGATTGCCTCGTTGACATTTTTGCCAAAACACCACTAGTGGAAGTCAGGCTGGCTGTGCTGGTATGGAATAGCAGCCTCACTGGCATATGGACTGTTCTGTAGATTATTAATACAAGTGGAGCTGTCTTTAATTTAACTTTATTGCTAGAAATAAAAGGGTTTTAAGACGAATTTGCGTGGATGGAATGGCCCTCGTTTTTAAGGAAAGCAATGCAAAAACATTAAAAAAAAAAACCAAACAAACAAAAAAAAAAAAAAGGAGTTCTGTGGTTCCAGTAAGGCTTCGTGCGTTTGTTTCTGCAGTCCAGGTGCCGTGTGTCCGCACCACGTCACGGGGCGTCTCTCTGCAGCGCTCTGCCTGCCAGGGCGCAGCTTCAAATCCCCAAATTGAGCAGGAATTAGAAACAAAACCGACAAAACTAAAGAATTAGGGGCTCACAAAGCCCTGGGATTTAGGCCATCCGATCCTTTTCCTTTTTTTTATTTTTTTTTCTTTTTTCCCCCCAGATATTTATTAGGGTAGCTTGCAGTATTAACACTAAATTGCAGTTTACAGTATTTCTACATTACAGCCATATGACATCAAGCCTTTGATTGTCTGTTTTTCTTTCTTTTGCTAGTTCTTTTGGCTTGCCTTCCTGAGCAGTCCTCGCCTGTGGACTGGCTTTAGCTATTCTGTGTCGCCCAAGGCAAGAAGATCGCCCGCCCGAGGAACATCAAAGCTGCTCTAGTTTTTTGGTCAACAGCTTAACAGGTGCTTGGCTAGCGGCTGTTTCAACTATTTTAAGTCCACAGCAAAAGGTTTAAGAACTTAATTAGACAAGGGGGAAGTGTTTAAACTTAAAAAAAAAATGCCACTTAAATAAAAAAAATAATAATAAAAAAAAATTTAAAAAAAAAGAGCATTCAGGTCTGTATGTCATGTACTGTGTTTGGTATTTCAAAAGACCATCCTGATTTAAGGTGCCACAGCTGCTTCCTCAGGGATTGCACTGCCATTTCACTCTGCCTGACTTTCTCCCACTGTACCATGAGGTTTGTCAGCAGATCTCCAGCACCCAGGCTCCCTTGTTTGTCACCAGGGAAGCCAGGTGCGTTTTCCTTTCTCCTGGGGAAGCTTGTGGTGTAATGAGTGAACTTCAGGAGCTTAGAAACTAATTTGGTAGAGAAATTCCTCAAGGGAAGAGCTACAATCATAGACATTTCTATCCACCATCGGGAGCCCAGGAACTTAGTTCTCTTAGCAAAATCTTTTCCGAGTCTGTTAGATCTGGCTGGGGGTGGGAGACGGGGCATCTGAGTTGCTTAACAGGTAATATTTACCCCATTTTGAGTAAGTTTAGCTTTAATTTTGGTTTTCCCATGGTTGTTGGAGGTTCACTGCTGTTCTCTGGCTCGCAGAGCGCTGCGCCCTGCAGCGCTTCGCCCACCGCTGCGCAGCGAGGAGAAACCACGCTCGTGCTTTTGTTCTTTACTACTGCTATGATTTTGGAAACAGGCTTTCATTGTCCCCTTCGAGAGTCAGCCCGACCCGGCGTCGTGGTGTGGCACACACGGCACAGCTGCCCCTGCTGCCGGGGTGTGCGGGGGGGACGCGCTCCGGCTCCCTCCCCGCTGTCCCAAAGCTGCTGCCCGGCTCCCCGCGCAGCCAGCGGGGCCAGGCCGTGCTCGGCCCCTGGACACTGCCCCGCTGGGGCTGGAATAGCTTTTTCTGGCCGGGGTTCATCCACCCAAAGTGAGGCCCAGGCACATTGCAGGAATTTGGGGTGCAGCATCCCGCAGCGAGGGGCCCGCGGTGCCGGTGCGTGCCGGGACCGGGAGATGCTTTAGGCTTCTTACCTCCCTCTCATCGACCCCCGTGTCTCGTGAGCAGTGTTGTCCCAGCTGTACAATTTGGAAGTGATTTACTGGAATTACAAAACCTATCTTTTTTTTTTTTTTTTTCCTTTAATTACTACTCTTTTTGGCTTTTGCTCTGGCTGCTTTAGGAAACTTATGCAGGAGAGATGGCACAAGAGGGCTAAAAATGGAGTGGGGGTCAGGGACTTGATTTTTAAGCAGCTTGAATGGTTTCTTTCATTTTTTAAGAGATGCACTTGCCTATGATACTGTCTCTCCAGTGAAATGATTACTGCTCCATTACTCTATTGATACAATATTGTGCATGCTAGTGTTGTATTTCTATACAGTAGCTTGAAATTTATTAACTTATACTGTAGATGTTATGTATTCCTATGACAAAATAGTCTTCAAAAATTTTCTAAAGTTTTTTAATTTATTTTTCTTTCCTTTTTTTTTTTCGGGGGTAAAGTTTGCTCTACCAAATAGTGATCGTAACAAACTGATCTGTTATGGATGTTGCTATAGTGACATGCAATTATATATGATTTTGTTTTTAAAAAGGAAAAAAAAAAAAGCAAAAGAAAACACCAGTGTTAGCTTAATCTTAATGTCTGGTGTTCGTCATGGTGAAATTATAACTATTACAGTGTAGGAGAACAATGACTGTGTTCTTTGAATGAGCCTTTGTTTGTGCTTTTTGTCATGTTATGCAGTGAACTATTTTTAAGGTCTAATCAGTGATTATTTTTCCAACTCCGTGTTTCTGTAAGGAATTATTTCACACACGGACCATTCTTAGCAGTTTTTCCTCAGTGATGGAATATCATGAATGTGAGTCATTATGTAGCCGTCGTACATTGAGCAAATAAACTTACAGATCTGACGTCAGCGCTGCTTAATTGTTATCGCCTGTGTCGAGTTTCTGGGGGGCTCTGTGGGATGGGGGGCTCGGGAGCAGCCTGGTGTCTGACCCCAGGGTCACCTCCCTTCCTCCAGTGCAGGCGATCCCCACGGATTCAGTGTTCACCAGGCTCCTTCCTCGATCTGAGGCGAGAGCCATCCCGGGCAGTGGGAGCTGTGGAGAGGGATCCTGGATGCTCCCGTGGGCACAGGGGAGGGTGTGTGGGTGCCTCCCTGCCTCCCTTCCCTGCTGCTTTTCCGCTCGGAGCCACACGCGCGGTGACTCACCCTGTAAAAATACTCCCCTCCCCGGGAAACTATAAACAGAAAATGCGCCCTGACTCACGCGCCCTGCGAGGGATCCGGGGGTGCAGGGTGGGCACCCCTGGCAAGGGGCTGGGAACAACCCCCGGGGACGGCAAAGAGGGGCTGGGGGCTCACACCGAGAGGGACACCCCCAGCCCCACCCTGGCGCTCTGACAGCCTCCTCTGCACTGCTGGGGTGGCTTTTTGGGAAGTGAGAGCCACTGTGGCGTGGCCATGGGAGAGGGCAGGGGGCTGGGGATGCTGCTCAGGGGGCTTCTTCCCCTGGAGACACGCTTGGGTTGGAAAAGCCTCGCACCCCCAGACACACACACACATAGAGGGGCTCCCCAACCACACAAGTGACCCCTGGCAGCAGGAACTGACCCCAGGTATTGTGCCTGAGACCTGCCAAAGTGGTCACACCTGAGACTGCTGGGGCAGAGGGGATGGAGGGAAGGGGCTCAGGGGGCACGTGGAGCCCCCCGAGCTCAGAGAGGGGCCTCAGGCTGCGGGATTCCTCCCAGGTCACTGTCTGCCTCTGGGATGACTCAGGGGGGATTAGTGGGATTTGTCGGAGTGGGAACATCGAAGCCCTAGGCCTGACCTCAGCCATGTAGGGCCAGTCCTGCCCAGAGGCACAGGGGGCACAGAGGGCATGAGGCCAGCAGGGCTGAATGGCACCAGGACCATGCCCTTCCCCAGTCCAGCTCCCCAGTATGGCTGTGGCCCCTGAGCTGAACCCCCCAGCTGGCCCCTCACCACAATGGGATGGAAGGAAAGGGGTGCACTGGGTGGCAGGGCTGGGGCTCAAGGGGCTGCATTGCCAGGGCTGGGGGATCCCCAACCAGAGCTTCTGCCCAGGAAGTCCCTGTTTGCCCTCTGGCCCCTCTGTGACCCAGAGTGTGGGGGGGTGTGCTTGTTTTTCAGGGATGCAGCATCCCAGGAGGGTGACAGTGGGGTGTGCAGACCCAAAATACTCTGATATGGCATGCTGAGAACCACAGTGGTGGAGACCAGGGAAGGTGAGAACCAGGGTGCTGAGTTTTGGCATTTGAGAGACTTGGGATGTGGACCACAACCAGGTTGTGGAAAAATAGGATGCTGAGCCTGGGATGTTGGAGACCTGACATGTGGAGAGTAGAAATTTCTGAGACCCAGGATGTAAATCCCAGGTTGCTGGAGGTTGGGATGTGAAGAGCTGGGATGCAGGAGACACAAATGTGGGATATTCAGGATAGGGAGACTCAGGATGTGAAGACCCCAGGGCTCAGTGACCCCCCCCACTGGCCCCCGCAGCCCCGTCCCAGTGCTCTGGTCCCAGTGCAGCTCCCACCCAGCACGGCCTTGGTGCTGGGGGACAGACACAGGGAGAGGTTTCTTTCACCAGTTTTTATTCCGCCTGATTCTGTCGGTTCCTTCACATTTATTCAAGGCACTCGGTGACGGGGCGAGTACAAAATCAACAGTAAAAAGGGGGTGGGTGCGAGGGGGCAGTGGGGTGTTTGGTGACAGTGGCAGCTTCTCCTCCTCCTCCTCTTCCTCCTCCTCTTCCTCCTCCTCTTCCTCCTCGGTGCCGCCTACTTCTTGGCTGGTTCCTTGGCTTGGCTCTCGACGGTGACGGGGATGGTGATTTCAGCAGACTGGATGGCGGGTTTGGGCAGAGGGGCCTCCACCGTGAGCATTCCATCAGGGGACAGCGAGGACTTCACGGCCGTGGCTTCAACACCGGGGGGGAGGCTGTGGGGGGACAGGGGGGGTCAGGGCTGCAGCACCCCCTGCCCCACCTACATCCCTCAGGAATGTGACAGCCCCAAATTGCTGCTTCCCCCACTCCCAGTTGGGGTGAGGGGCATTCCCAGTTTGGCCAGTGAGCACTGAAGGGGGTGGACAAAGGTCCCCAAAGACATCCAGGGGCTGCCAGGGTCCCACCTCTCCTCCTTTCCGGTACTTACGTGTATTTTCGGGTGAAGCACCTGGAGATGAAGCCGTGTTCATCCTGCTTCTCCTCGTGTTTGCCTGGAAGGAAACAAAACCCCAGGATGGTTGGAAAAGAAACACCCAGCTGGGTGGGCAGCCTTCCTGCCCCATCCCCACATTGTCCAGCACCAGGGCGGGTCTGATTCTGCCCATTCCAGGTTTTCTTGCCATAATATCAACCTGGAGCAAATGTGGGGCACCAGGGGCAGTGAGGCCCCTCCAGGAGCATCCCCCAAATTCAAATGGAGCAAAGTGCAGTGCCAGGAGCTGGTGGTGGCCAAAGGGACCCAAAGCAGCCACCTGGCCCCACAGCCCTGCAGGGGCAGAGACTGAGCATGCTCCTCTTCCTTGAATCCCTCTGGATTCAAGGCTGGGAAACTGCCCCCATTCCGTGCAGACCGTCTTGACCCAGCAGGAAGCACATCCTGGCCTTGTGCCACAGGTCTGGGCTTTGTCACGGCATCCCTGGCTGAGCTGCCCAAGGCTCTGTGGGGGAGAGCAGGGGCTGCAGGCCTTGTGACATGTCACCCCCCGGGTCCCTCTGTGGCTCACAGCCAGGGGGTCCCTCCTGGTGTCCTGGCTGGGACAGCAGTGAGGGGTCAATGTATGGAGCTGGAGGGGGGGTCTCTGCACCCTGTGCCGTCTGAATGCACCCCGAGGCTGAGCTGCAGTGCTGGGCCTCCTTCTGCACCTTGATTTTCCCTCTTTCGCCTTCCCTTTCCCTTTCCCTTTCCCTTTCCCTTTTCTTTTCCCTTTCCCTCTCTCCTCTCCTCTCCTCTCCTCTCCTCTCCTCTCCTCTCCTC
>JAWWEW010000048.1:6626415-6670050 GCA_035583185.1 Anabacerthia variegaticeps | reverse complement strand
CCTCCTCTTTCTATTTTCTCCCTTTTTATCCCCTTTTTTCACTTTTAATTGAATTTTTTTCCCTTTTTACCCCCCTTTCCCCCTTTTTTCTGCCTTTTCATTTTTTGGACTTTTTTAATGCTTTTCCTCCATTTTGCCCTGCCTTTTTCGCCGCATTTTTTTTTTTTCCCGTCTGTTCACCCTCCCTCATGCAATTTCATTGGGGTGAAATTGCGCAAAATTGGTCCAGCCCTGCAGGGTAGAACCAGATGCCCCCAATAACGACACAGAGGAGGATTAGGGGGATTCTGGGCAGTTCTGAGGGATTTTGGTGCATTTTGGAATATCAGGGCCATGGTTTGGGGAACTTTCAGGGTTGTTTCCAAGTGTTTTAGAACTGTATTTTGGGAAGCTTTGTGGTGTTTTGAGGCATCTCAGGGCATCACAGCTGTTTTGGAGTGTTTTGGGGTATATTTCAGAGCAGCATTTTTGTGTGTTCCAGGGACATCTTTTAGGGCCACTCAGGGCGCCTTTGGGGTGTTTCAGGGTTGTCTCAAGGTGACAATTTGGGGTGTTTCAGGCTGGCATTTTTTGGGTGCTGTGACTGCCTTGTGAGGCTTTTCAATATGTTCCGGCTCTGCATTTTATGGAGTTTTCAGGCATTCGGGGCATTTTGGAAGCATTTTGGTGTGTTGGACAATTGAGGGATATTCTGGAGCATCACAGTGACATTTTGGGGTATTTCAAAAAGCAGGGCAGCTTTTTGAGGCATTTTAGGGGTTTCTGGGCAATGTGTCAAGGCAGCATTTTGGGGTGTTTTGAGGTGTCAGGGCAGTATTTGGAGGCATGGGGAAGCTTTTTGGAGTGGAGTTTGAAGACAGCATTTTGAGATATTTCAGCATGTTCTGAAGCAGCATTTTGGAGCATTTTGGTCAGTATTTCAGGAAAGCAATTTAGGGTATTTCTGGGTATTCAAAAGTGACATTTTGGGGTATTTTGGAGATCTTTTTCAGGGTGGCATTTTGGAGCTTTGGGACCTTTACAGGTGTTTTGGGGTATTTCAGGACAACATTTGGGGACATTTTGGGGTGTTCCAGGGCAGTATTTTGAGGTGGTCTGGGGCCTTTCGGCCACTTCAGGGCATCATGGTGATGTTTTTGCATGGCATTTTGGGCCATTTCAGGGTGATCTTTTGGGGCATCTGGAGACATTTTGGAACATTGTAGTGGCCTTTTGGCAGTGTTTTGATGGCAGCATTTCAAAATGACATGGAAGTGTCTCAGGTGCTAGGGCAGCATTTTGGGGTACTTTGGGGTTTTTCAGGGTGGTATTTCATGGTGCTGTTTTGAGAAGTTTTGGGGTCTTCTAGGGCAGTATTTGGGGTCTTCTAGTATATTATTTGGGGTGGTTTGAGATGTTTTAGGCATCACAGTGGTAGTTTGGGATTTTTGGAGGATGTTTCAGGTTGTTTCTGGGGCTGCATTTTGGGACGTTTTGAGGCATCTTGGCATGCAATTTTTGAGATGGCTCTCTGAGAGGCAATGTTTTGGAATTGCCACTCATCACCCACCTCCACGCAGGGTCTGGGATGCTCTCACTGATGGCTTTGCCCCCCGGAGCTCCACCCAGCCATGGCTGCTCCCTGAGAATGAGGCCCCCGACGGCACCAACCCCCAGGTACGGCTCTGGCCCCAGTTGGCCCTCCAGAACCCCCCTCTCCTCTAATGATCCTCTGGTGATGCTTGACAGCTGTCAAACATCCTCAAGGCTCAGCAACCATCAGGGCACCACAGACTATTCAGAAATGGTGGGTTTGGGGTGCCACAGCACCCATGAAGTGAGTGTCCACGTTTTAGGGTGAAATCACAGTGAAATGGGCAAGATTAAGTGTTTAGTTTGACAATCTGGTCTTCACCAGTTTGTCCCCATGTCAGGGATAGGGTGGGATATTTCTGGGGGTAGAAAATAGTGTTTTCATCATTGTAGTGAGTTTGTGCTGTCACTAGCTGCTTTTTGGGGTTGTAAAAATGCCCCAGTATCCCTGTAATTTAACCCATTTGGACCTGTTGCTAGAAGGGGAAGAGAAAATAACTTTCTCAGGTTATTTGCTTCTGAAAAGGTGAAAAAGACTGAAAAGTGGTAAAAAAGATGATACTTCCTCATTTGACATCTCCATCCATCTCTTCCCTATTCAGCAGTCCCCTCTTACCATCTCCCCATTTCATGTCCCCATGCAGTGTCTCTATCAGACCTCTCCCTATTCAGCTTCACCATCCATCATCTCCCCATTCAACATCCCCAGCGTCTCCAGCACCTCCTCATCCCATATATTCATTAAAACATCTCTCCATCCAACATCTCCATCCAACAGACCTGTACTTCTCCCTGCCTTCTTCCTAGTCCAGTGTCTCCATCCAACAACTCTTCATCCATTGCCTCCCTGTCCAACATCTCTATACATCTCCTTGAAACACCTCCCCCCTCAGTGCTTCCCTGTTCATGGTTTCTCTCTCCAGTGTCTCTGTTCAAAGCCCCATCCAACATCCCCATCCACCACTTCGCCATCCAACATCTCCATCCAGTGTCTCTGTCCAACATCCTTCCATCCAACATCCTCACCCAGCATCTCCATCCAATACCCTCAATCCAACATGTCTCTGTCCAGGGTGTCTCCTTATGCCATGCACATGCATCATGTCACCCTGAGCCAGAGTTCCCTGGTGGCTCTCCCTCTGCCAGAGCCAGGGTCATGCCTGTGTTCATGCTGGGTCGTGCCCGCACTGGGCCGCGCCTGTGGTGCCACCAAGGCTGCCCAGCCTGTGTCTCCTGCAGCTTGGTGGAAAGGAGGAGGAGGAGGAGGAGGAGGAGGAGCTCACTGAGAGGAGTGAGCAGGACTCGGGCATCAACGAGGAGCCACTGCTGACAGCTGAGCAGGTACCCCCAGCCCCATGGGCACCTGGATCCCTGTGTGTTCCTCAGAAGCCGGGCTTTGCTCCCCCAGCCCCATGGCTATGTGCTGAAAGCACAAGAAAAAGCAAAATCCCATTATCTTGGGATGAGGACATGAACCATGGATGTGGATGTAAACAGGAAGTGCAGGCTGTGGGTGCTGATGCGGAATTTGGGTGCACATGGGAATGTGGGGTGCAGGTGCTGCTGGATAAAATAGGTGGCATGGGAAGAATGAAAGTGTTGGGGGGCAGAGGTGGCTTGCAGCTACAGGATGCTGGTGAAGAGGCAGGATGTGGATGTGGAGTGCAGGATGCAGGGTACGAATGTGGGGAAGGGGATGTGGAGGCAGCTGCAGGGTGTGGAGGCTGGATAGAGGATTCAGATACAAGAGAGAGATGCAAGAAGAGAATCCAGGATGCAGGAGGAGAAGGTGGGTGCAGGAAGCAGGATGCAGACGGGTCAGGATGCAAATTTAGATGGGGATGCAGGTCCAGACTGCTCGTGGAATGTGGGATTTGGATACAGATGGGAACATGGGATGCAGATGCAGGATGCAAATGGAGGACCCAAGGTACAGATGAATATAAATGCAGGTGTGGGTGCAGGATAAAGGGAGCAGGATGCAGATGCAGGTTACTTAATGTCGATAAGGATGGAGAATGCAGATGCAGATGGAAGGAGCAGGTTGCAGATGGATAAGGATGGAGAATGCAGGTGCAGGACAAGGATGCAAGGTGCAGGTGTGGCTGCAGGACAGGGATGCAAGTGCAGGATGCAGCTGTGGGATGCAGGGTGCAGATGCAAGGTGGAGGTAGGATGCAGGTGCAGATGGAGGACACTGATGCCCCGCAGGTCATCGAGGAGCTGGAGGAGCTGATGCAGAGTTCACCTGACCCTGAGGCTGACCCCGAGGGTGAGGAGGAAGAAGAGGAGGAGGACGAGGAGGAGGAAACTGAGGCTGACGCTGAAGGCGAAGGTGGTGATGGGGGCACAGAGCCCATCCTGCTGCGGGAGCTGCGTGCTTTCTCCCCTGCCTTCAACAACAACTGCTCCCACGAAGGTACAGCCAGCAAAGCCCAGGCCAGTCACTTTTGGGGGACAATTCCAACGAAATTGGACAACTGGCTTGCTTAGGAGCTTGGCCAGTGGGGCTCTTGGCAATAATTGAAGAATTGAGTGATTTGGCCTTTAGTATGGAAAGGCACACAGGGTTTGCCAGGAGCTTTTGCATTCCACGGAGAGTGCACCATGGGCATGAGATTTGTCACCAGTAGCACAGGGTGTGTCACTGATCACCCCAGGCATTTCACTAATTGCTCTGCTCATTCCCCTAATTATAAAGCCCTTTTATCAGACCACACATGTCACTAGTCACATCATGCATGTCACTTGTCGTTCCATATATGTTGCTAATTGCACCATGCACATCACTAATCGCACTGTGAATTGTCACCAAGTGCACCTTATCACCAAGTGACCTTGTATGTCACTAATAGTGCCAGGCGCTTCTGTAATTGCACGGCGTTTATCAGTAATTGCACTATAGGTTTATTTCTTAGCTCAGGAAATGCAGAGCGTATCTCAGCACGAGATGCATTTTAATGGCTGCAATGTGCATTTCGCTGATTGCACCGGGTGTGCCGCTGATTGCACTGGCTGTGTCACTTTACCAGGAATTTCCCTGGTTTCATCATGCATGTCACTGGCTGCACCAAGTCCAGAGGAGGTTGCAGAGATGTTCTGAGGGCTGGAGCATCTCTGTTATGGAGACAGGCTAGGAGAGCTGGGGCTGTTCAGCCTGGAGAAGGCTCCAGGGAGACCTTAGAGCCCTTTCCAATACCTAAAGGGGCTACAGGAGAACTGGAGAGGGCCTTTGAACAAGGGCCTGGAGGCACAGGGCAAGGGGGAATAGCTCCACCCTGACAGAGGGCAGGGTTAGATGGGATATTGGAAAGAAATTCTTGGCTGAGGGTGGAGAAGCCCTGGCAGAGATTGCCCAGAGAAGCTGTGACTGCCCCCTCAGTGGAAGTGTCCAAGGCCAGGTTAGACAGGGCTTGGAGCAACCTGGGGTAGTGGAAGGTGTCCCTGCCCATGGCTTGGTGTTGGAATGAGATAGATTTTAAAGTCCCTTCCAGCCCAAACCATTCTGGGACTTCCCCTTGGGCACGTGCTTGTCTCTAACCCAACTCTGGCACAGGGCTGCGGCAGCTGTCGGCGCGGGAGCTGGCGGCAGCGGCGGGCCGGGCGGAGGCAGCAAGCCGGGCACTGTCGGCAGAGCTGGTGGCACAGCTGGCACGGCGGGACGAGCTGGCATTCGAAAAGGAGGTGAAGACGGCGTTCATCGGGGCGCTGCTGGCTGTGCAGGGAGAGCAACGGGAGCAGCGAGAGGCCGCCCGGCGCCGCCGTCGGGACAAGGGGCTGAGCCTGCAAGGGGGACGTCCCGAGCGTGGGAACCACATGCCCCGGAAGGTGGGGGACACGGTCGTCATGGGGGCAGGGATGGGGCCATGGGGTAAGGAGCTGTGGGGACAAGATGGCACAGAGGGACACGGGAACGGGGATGAGAGACGAGATGGGACAGGGTAAGGTGAGGATGGGAATGGTGACAGGCCTGGGCAGAGTGACATGGAATGGAGTGATGACCAATAGGATGGAATAGGATGAGGGTGCATGGGACGGCAGTGTAGAGGTGGAAATGGTGGCAGGATGGGTCAGAGGGACCATGGAGCAGGGGGATGGGGAGGACGTGGGGCAGGGGGACACGGAGTAGGGGGATGAGGGAATATAGGACAGGGATATGGAGCAGAGGGATGGGAGGGATACGAAACGGACATGGGCAGGGTGTGGATGTGGACTGGGGAGACAGGGATGTGCGGACAGAGGATGGGATAGAGAAACATGGTACAAGGGGGCATGTGGTGTCAGGGCATGGGCTGGGGCAAGGGGACAGAGACATGGGAACACAGGGAAGGCGGGAATGTAGAACCGGGATATATAAGGAATGTGGATAGGAGTCGGGGAGCTTAGGGAACATTGGTGCCAGAGGAGGTGCCATGAGTGATGTTGCTGTCCCTGGGAGGTGACAGGGTGACATGTGTCCCCCCAGCGCTTCAGCATGGAGGGCATCTCCAGCATCCTGCACTCCGGCCTGCGCCAGACTTTTGGCTCTGCCACCAACGAGAAGCAGGTGCCCTTTTCTCTAAAAATTTGCCCAAATTAGTTACCTTTCACTCCCCATCCCCGCATTCGCCATTTCCTTGCATCCTTCAACCCCCTTTTAGAATGATTTAAGCTCCATCCCATATACCCCACTAATCCATCTTGCAAAAATCACTGGTTTTCACCCCAAAAAGTCCTCCTTGAGCAGAGATGGATTTAGGTAGAGTTTACAGCACGCAGTTTATTCAGAACACTTCCGAATTGTAGAAATTTTGCAGAAATATTCTCTTTTTGCACAAATTTGGGACAATTTGTCTCAAAGCAGTGCAGAAAATAGGCAGTGTTGTGCCATCTGGGTGGTTTTTTGGGGTGGCTTTTGTTTTTGCAGTACCTGAACACGGTGATTCCCTACGAGAAGAAGGGATCACCGCCCTCTGTCGAGGACCTGCAGATGCTCACCAACAGTGAGTACTCCTTTGAGCTGCCATTTTGGGGCAGAACTGGACGTTTTGGGGACACAAAGGCACATTCGCATTGGTGCAGCAGCTGTGATTTGGGGTAGCAGAGTGCAGCCAGTTGGGGGATGATGCCCCTTTTTTTCCATCGTTGCAGCATGGGCAGATGGAGGTGCTACAACCTGTGTTGCATCACCATTGCAACAAACCTATTTTGGAGGGGAAATACCTGTTTTCCATCACTAGCACAGCTGGTTTGCAGCCAACACCTCCCCTCTGAGTTATGCATGATTTGGGGCTAAATCACCTGTTTTGCATGCCATGGATTGGCTAATTGGGGGTGAAAGTGCTTTTTTTTGAATGCTTCCAGGCCTGCTGCATCATGGGAAATTCTATGGCGACTGTGGGGCTGGTTTTGGGGGGAAAAGCAACATTTGTGGGGCAGCCAGGATGAGCTCACAGCTCCATTCTCCCTCACAGTCCTGTTTGCCATGAAGGAGGGGAATGAGAAGGTGCCCACACTGCTCACGGATTACATCCTCAAAGGTACCTGTTCCACTCCTGCCTGCCCTGTGCACACCTTTTGCATCCTTCACACAGTTCCCGTGCAGCCCTTGTGCCTCTGTGCTTCCACTGTGGGTCTCTTCTGTATGCATCTGCATCCTCCCACCTCCCCCTTGTGCCCTTTATGCATCCTTTGCCCATCCCTCGTGCAACCTCATGCATCCCGTATGCTTTTCTTGTGCACCCTTCATGCATCCTTGGAGAATCCTGGATACATCCTGTGTGCATTCCTCCTGCATCCCTCATGCATCTCTTGTGCATCCTTTGTGCCTTCTCCATGCATCCTTCAGGAATCCCAGGTGCTTCTCCTGAACATCCCTCACGCATTCTTTTTTTAGGCTTTAGATTTTGTTTAGTCCTGACACACCTCTGGAGGTCTCTGTGCACCTCCCTGCACCATCCTGGGGCCCATCTGCTTCTTCCATGCAACCTCACCACTCTCTGAGTACCCCTTCCCAGCACCCATGCCCCAGTGGGCACCCCTCCTCTGCATCCCTCAGGCATCCTCATTCATCTTCCATGCGTGTCCTGAGTATCCTTGGGCATCCTCCGCAAACCTCTTGTCCATCTCTCATGCAGCTTCCCGATTCCTCATGCATCCCTTGTGCTCCTTTTGTGCAGTTGTCTGTGCCTCATGCATTCCCTGTGCATCCCTTCTGTGTTCCTCCTGCATCCTTGTGTGCCCATGTGCCTCATTCACGCTTGTGCAGCCTTTCTGCTTCTGAACCCTTGTGCATGCATGTGCATGCATGTGAACACACTCGTGCACCCTTGTGCACCCCTGGGCGTCCCAGTGCACACTCCTGTCCTTACGCAACCCCCGGGCGTTCATGTGCACCATTGTGCACCCTTGTGCATCCCCATGCACACATGTGAATCCCCTGTGCACATATCCTTATACATCCTCATGCACACTGCTGCATCCCTGTGCATCCTCATGCATCCCCATGCACTGCATCACAGTGCATCCCTGTGCACACTCAGGCCTGTGCCTGCAGAGCCCCCCGTGCGGTGCCCCCCAGGCCTCTCTCTCTCTCTCTCTCTTTGCAGTGCTCTGCCCAACCTGATGTGGCGCTGCTCTCGCACCCCCACCCCGGTGCCCCTCAAAATGGGGCCAAACCCGAGGCAAATGGGTCACCCATTGGGCACCCCCCCCACACACACTCCTCCCTTTGCACAGCTGGGAATAAAGGATTCCTTATGTTAATTGGGCAACTGGCCTCCAGTGTCTGTATCCCCTCTGGTTGTGACAGTGCTTTGCAACTTTCCGTAGAAAAATGCAGTTTTTAAGCAAAAAATCCCAATGTGGACTTTGCTACAGTTCTCATGAATATTCTGGAATCTATAAAATATGTAAATTTTTGGCTAACAAGCTGCTGGATGCTCAGAGGTGGCTGCAGCTGCCAGCATCCAAAGGGTAAATTTAACTCTACATTCCATTCTCATGGATTTTCCCCATTTTTTTCACTTTTCTGCAGCCCCATTTTGTGCTCAAAATTGTGAAAAAGTCACTTTTTCCCCTCCCCCCCAGAATATCAACCCATTATCAACAGCTTGTGAGGGAATGAGGAGGGCTTCTGTTTGGGAGAGAATTGCTCTGTTTTGGCTTTATCACTTTTTTTTGAGGAATAGTCCCTAATTTGGGGGGTCATTGCTCATTTTTGGAGCGTGTCATTCATTTGGTAGCAAACTCAGTAATTCTAGGGGAAGTCACTTATTTTGAAGAGTCGCTCATTTCTAGGATGATCACCAGTTTTGGGGATATGTCACTTATTTGGGGGAATATTGCTCCTTTGGGTGGACAGTTGTTCATTTGGGGGGAACACTGTGGAGTGCATCATGGTTTTGAGAAGACCATGTTTGGGCACTACTTCAAAAAACTCCCTTAATTTTGGAGGAGCATCCCTCTTTTGGGGAGAGCTTAATTCATTTTTGGGAAATGCTACTCTTTTGGGGGTGAAACACCTGAAATTTTGGGCACATCCCTCATTTTTAGAAAGCACAACACATTTTGGTGCAGGATCACCCACTGTGGGGTGCATCACTCTTCTTCGGGAAGCATCACTTTCTTTTGTGGGAGAATCATTCTTTTTTGGAGAATACAACTCGTCTTGGAGTAAGCATCACCCATTTTGGGGTTGTGTGTAACACTTTGGGGAAGCACCGCTCATTTTGGGGGAGAATCACTAGTTTTTGGAAAACATAGCTCATTTTGGGGTAAGCATCACTGATTTTGGTGGGGGTATATCATTCATTTGTGGGCAAAATCCCATTGGAGCTCATCAGGGGGGGAGTGGCATATCTCATTTTTGGGAGACTGTCACTTCTGAAAGTATAAATCAAATTTTCTCCACGTCACTTAATTACCAGTTTGGGTCCATTCACCCGTTTTGGGGGGGAGTTATTTGGGTCTTACATGCTCACAGGAAGAAGCTGCCAAGAAAATACAGCTGTGACCCCTCCTGTGACCCCTCATCTTGTAGCACTTTATAATAAATGGCCAGGAATTAATAGTAAATTACAATGAACCCTTTATGAAATTACAGATTACTACATTCACGCCAGATCAGTATTGAAAAATAGGCTTTTCTGCCTATTGCATCACTCATGGTTTTTTCCCTGGCTCCTGTTGGGGTTTTTATCAACTCTTCAAGAGCCAAAAAGAAAAAAAAAAAAGAAAGAAAAGAAAAATTACAATACTGGCAATAAGCCACAAAGAAAATTATCCTTCTTGTGGATTCCTACATTTAGAGCAGGAACCTGCAGAAGATAATTCCTTTATTTTTGCCCTGGTTGGCTTTAGCATTTCCTCCCACAACAGGCTTTAAGGCGAAATACACCCTTTTGTTAGCATTTAAAATAAAGAAAACCTCAAAATTCAAGGGGTTTGACAGTTGCCCTTCCCCATGGTGCTAAAACTCCCCCATTTTCCCCACGTGGAGGGACAATTCCAGGAGGAAACCATCTTTCAAGAAACAATATTGAGATTCCTTCCACCCATGAAAATCTTGGGGGCTGCCATTCAATTTTGGGTGAAATCCTGCATTTTTTAAACCTTTTCCCCCCATTTTTTCCTGAATCAGTGCCAAAGCTCCTTGGAAAAGTTTCACTTCTAGCAGCCTTTGCCCCAACTCTGCATCCAGTCTCAGGCCTGAAGGACAAGAGTGGGGTGAGTTGCTTTTTTTCCACATTCAAGGGATTTTTAGCACATAAATTAAAGGTTTTGGAGAAATTTCCTCCATTTTCCAGAAAGTTGTGTCCAGAGTCACCAAACAGCTGCAGCACTGGGGCCAAAGTGGGGAGATTTGGGCAATCCAGTGGGTTGAGCACCAAACCCTCCTCAGATCCAGCAGAACTTGCACTCACTGATTATTTTTCTTCCCCCTCTGTGCCGATATTTATGCCTGTGAATACTCTTTTTGGGGGGAAAAACTGAAAAAGCATCAAGTCCTGGGGTTGGTTTGGTTTTTCTTTGCATCAAGAAATCCGAGGGATGGACGCTGTGGCTCACAGTAAAAACCCGCAGTTGCCCAACAGCATCCAAGCATCATGTAGGGAAAACACCGTTCCCCAAAACTGCTTTTGCTTACCAAAAAATTAAGGGAAAAATAAAAGTAAAACCCGAAATAAAAGATTAACTTGGCCACAATATGTGCCTTGTAAACAATGTGTCCTTCACTTCCATGTGCTGACATGGTGGTCCCCATGCTCCCATGGGCAGCTGGGGCATCCACCAGCGCTGCCAGTTCGCTTTTTTCTCACAAATTTTTTTGTTCTTGCCTTGGTTTTCTTGGCATTTTGGGGAGAATTTTGTATCTGGTGGTGTCAGTGATTTGGGAAGGGTGCAGGAGGAGCTATTCCAGCGAGTCACTGTGGTCCAAGCCAAGGTCAGTGCCAGGTGCTGCTGGGAGGCCACCAGGCTCTTCCTCTAGCTCTTCCTCCTCTTCTTCCTCCTCCTCCATCTCGTCCTCATCCTCCTCATCCTCCTCCTCTTCCTCGGTGCCGTCAAGGGAGTCATCGTGGGCTGCCAGCATCGCCTGCTGCATGGCCATGGTGGCCGTGGCTGATGAGAGGGGTTGGAGGTTGTCCATGCTGAGTGAGCCTGAAATTAAAAAAATAAGGATTCCCCAACTAATACAAAAAGAACAAAGAAAAAATGCATAAACCAAGAATAAATCAAGTGAAAAGCTCAGAGAGCATCCTGTAATGTCCCGCCTGCCTGTCACTCCCTAATGTCCAACCCATTATTTTTCTAGCTAATATGTCATCACTAAATAGCAAGAGACCTTCACTTCTGGGCAAGTAGATGCCCAAATTGGTTGGGCAGATCTTCTCTTCATCTTCTGTTAATTCCCACATTTCCTTATCTTCCTATCCTCATCTTGTCTGGTCTGTGCTCATCTCTGCTCTCTTTACCTTCATATTCTCTTCATTTTCCTCATCTGTTCTCTGCTCATCTCTCTTCCTACCCTGTCTCATCTATCATCGAATCTTAATCTTCTCTATTCTTCTCTTAATTTTCATCATCTATTCATCTCTTGTCCAATTTCGTCTCATCTTCTCATCTCCATCTCTCCTCTCCTCTCTCCTCTCCTCTCCTCGCCTCTTTTTGCTTCTCCATCCCTCTCTTCCCTGCTTATTCCACCCTGCTTTGCCTTTCCACCCCTTTTCCCCACATCAAGCTCCAGGACCGCTGCCTCATCCCCGCACCTTTGTGGCACCCCACAGACCCCCCATCCCTGCACCCACCGGTTATCTCCACGATGTTATCCTTGGTCTTGACCACCAGCTCCTCGGGTGCGAAGTGGTTGACATCCAAGGTGACCTTCCAGCTGTCGGCGGTGTGGCGGATCTCGGAGATGCCGCTGCTCAGCTGGCGGCTCAGCGCGGTCCCGAAGGGTGACCCCGGGGCCGGCATCAGCGCGCTCTCCCGGGGCAGCAGGCGGAAATATCCCGGCCAGGCGCTGCCACTCGGCCACTTCCACCAGTCCTCGGGGATGTGGGGCATCCCAAAGGACTGGTCGAAGAGGCGGCTGCCATGGTACCAGTCGCGGAAGGGGTCCCAGCTGGGGCTGCGCAGGAAGGTGAAGGGGACGCGGCGCTCGGCCATGGTGTGTGGGGCTGCCAGAGGGGCAGCTGCCGGTGCCTTATGAAGAGGGCCTGGGGTTATTTTTAGCTGAGAGGCTCAGCTGGCTATTAATGGAAATTGCAGCAGCCTCAGGGAAGGGACGAGAAACTTTGCTGGGGTTGGGGCGGCCGCACGCAGCCGCAGTGGGTGGGAGTGGGCTGGCAGCCTCCAGGGTCCCCCCTGCCAAGGAAGTGTCCATGTGCCTTTCATCGCAAGAGGTTGGGCTGGTTGGGAGTGATGGATGGCCCTTGGAGCTGCTCCCGGCCTCTTCCCGTCTGCCTGCCCGTAAAACAATCCCCAGGATGTGCTGTCCCTGTGGCGGAGTGGGGAGGGAGCTGGGGCTGAGCCAGGGCCTTGGGAATGGCCAGATGAGTCAGGGAGGAGGCCGTGAGTGGCCCTGCACTGCGTCACCCGCCAGCCAGAAGGTTCTGGAGCCCCCCAGCCCCTGGTCACTCATCAGCCAGAAGGTTCTGGAGCCCCCCAGCCCCTGCTCACTCACCAGCCAGAAGGTTCTGGAGCCCCCCAGTCCCTGGTCACTCACCAGCCAGAAGGTTCTGGAGCCCCCCAGCCCCCCTGAGGACCCAGGGCTTGATGTTGTGGTGCGGAACCCCCAGCACCAAGTTGGGGTGAGGCTACTCCAGCCCCCCAGGGTGATCCCTGAGGGTCCCAGGACTGATGAGGCTCATAGGGGCCAATGGGACCAGTAGGGGTTGGTGGGGACCTACAGGACCTGCTGGGGCTGGTGGGGAGCAGGGGCTGATAGTGATGAGGGGGCTGAGGGGGTGGCTAGAGAGGGGCAGGGGGACTGGGGGGACCAGGGTGGCTGGAGGGGCAGCACCCTCTCAGCGTGGGGGAGTGTGGCTCCCTCCCTATTGTTTGCCCTCATTTCCAAATGGGTCTCTCAGCACATCTGGTATCCAGGTAGGGATTCCCATCTGGGGCCAGACCCCAAGCTCCCATTGTTTTCCAGCCCAGCCTGGCAGCTCTGGGACCCCATCACCTCTGCCCCATCCTTCTGTGCCTCTCAGCTTTGCCTTGGAGAAGGCAGAAGAGGGGGGAGAGCTGAGCCCTGACGCTCAGTGTAGGGATGTGTGACCCCAGGGAGTTAGGAATGCTGGGGGGATACTGCAGAGGAGAACTGGGAGTGTCCTTTGTCTGGGGCAGTGCCCATCCCATCCCACTGGAATGGCAGCGAGTGGGAAGGGGCTGCGGGGAGCTGAGCCATGTGGGGCTGGGGGCTGTATCCTGCGGGGCTGGGATGGGTGGGGGGAGCCAGGGAAGGAGGGGGGCACTGCAGAGGGGAGGGATGCAGGAAAATGCGAGGGATGCAGGGAAATGGAGGGGATGCGAGAAGGGATGAAGAGGAAGAGGCAGGGAGGGATGCTGGGAAATGGGAGGGATGGGAGGGATGCAGGAAGGAATGCAGGGAGGGATGCAGGGAGGAATGGGAGGGTTCAGGGGAGGGATGCAGGAGGGATGGAATGGATGAGAAGGTTGCAGGCAAATGGGAGAGATGGAGGGAGGGATGCCGGGAAATGCGAGGGATGGGAGGGATGCAGGCAGGGATGCAGGAGGGGATGCAGGGAGGGATGCAGATGGGATGGATGGGAGCTTGCAGGCAAATGGGAGGGATGCAGAGAGCCAGGAGGACTGCAGGGAGGCGGGAAGGATGCAAGGGGAGAGGTTCGCAGAGGGTTCCCCCCACCCCACAGCAGAATGCTCGGGTGGATCAGACACACAACTGGTGCCCAGCGCTGCTCCACACGGAGCCAGAGGGAAGAGCGAGCCAAGGGTGGCTGGAGACAGCAGGCAGGGGGAGAAGAGGAGAACGGGTCTGCAGGGAGCTGGACAGACAAATCCTGCATGGAGGGAGCAGGATAACCCCGCTGTGCTCCCCGCGGAAAGAAACCGCTCAGTGCCCAGCAGAGTCATTTACAATATATACTGTATATTTATTATAATTGCACCAGCTCACGGCATCTACAGCTGTACTCACAACCCAGAGAGAGAGCGCACGCGCGACAGGAAAATACTGAAGTATTTCTACAGAGTATTTGTTCCAGTTGGCTCCCTCCGCGGCAGGAGACAGAGACTGTAAAAGAGGAAGACTGGAAATTTTCCCTGATGTGCTGGCTTGTCCGCGGCGCCGCTGCAGTCGGGTCTCGGGTGTTTGGGAGCCGCGGCCCCGGGGGCTGCAGGGCTGGGGCTGCGGCCACTGGTAAAATACCCCCCCCGCCGGTAGCTTGGGTTTGGATGTTGTCAGGGGACACCCCCCGTATCCCAATCGGAGCTTCCCCGCAGGGTGTTGGTGGGGACGGGGCTGGGGGTGCCCGGGGGCCGCAGGGCAGCAGACGGAGATGGGTGGGATGGGTTTTGGAGCGCGTGGCTCAGGAGTTCGCAGGGATGCTGAGGGAACTCCTGTCCTCCCATCTCCCCAGGTCCAGGGGAGCAGGACCCTTTGTCTTCTCCTCCTGCCACAGTCACATCCAGAGCTGCTGCCCTGCCTGGGGCTGGCACCTGGGGGCAAGTCCCCTCCTTATCTGTTCACCCCATTTCTAACAGTTCTGCTTGTCTGGGCACCGCAGAGGGTGGCTGGTGTCTTTGCCAGCTGGTGGGTGGGATACCCAAGGGCTGGCACCCATCATGGCCAGGCTCCTGGGATCTTTCTCCACGGGCTGGTGAACCCTCAGCCTGCAGCTGAGCCCGGTTCCTCGACATGCCAGGTTTGGGAGACGACCCCACATTGTCCCTCTGCTCCCAACTCTGCCCTCCCGGGACCTCCAGTTCATCAGGCTACGGCTTAAACAAGGCTGTCGCATCACAGCTGAGCTGGAGTCCAAAGGATCCCCCAGTCCCGGCTGGCTGCAAACCAGTGCCAAGCGGGACGGCCAAAGCCCGGCTTTTCATCCGGGGGCAGCAGGTTAATCCGGGCAGCTGCTCTCCCACCCAGGGAGGCTCATCCCCATTGTCCAGCTCCAGCCGTCCGGAACACGCGGGGCCACGAGGATTAAACACCCACCGCCCCTGGGGGCCAGGACCGTCCTTGAGGCCTCGGGGGGGGTTATTTTTTTGGGAAATCAGCAAAGCCCTGCAAAAGCAGGGCTGCGGGCCAGGCCGGGGACCCTCCTGCCTCTCTCTTCCATAATTCAGTTAAAAAAGCAGCCGCTCAGCCCCAGAGCAGGAGGGGACTGGGGGCTGCGAGCCCAGAGGTGGGGTCCACCATGCCGAAGCCAGAGGATGGCTGGATGCACCCCCAGAGGTGGAAAACCCTCTGCCCAGCCCTAGACCTCCTCCCACCGTCCTCCTGGAGGTGACAACTTGGTCCCCCCCCCAAACTGGGTGGGATGGATGGGTGCCAGGGCCGGCCTCTGAACTGGGATGAGCAGCATTAACACACAGGGGTAGCCCCACCCGGAACTCCCCGCTTGGAGGGAGACTTGTGGGTGCTGCTGGCTTTGTTCATCCGTGGCTCGGCATGTGCTCAGGTCTGGGGGAACCCCAAAATGTTTCGTGGTGCCCCAAACCCCCAGGACACTGTGGGATCACCTCCAATGGGGAAAAGCAGGGGCTCACCTCTGGCTGGCATCACACCTTCCAGCTGAGCCTGCCACCCCACCAGCCCCTCGCCGGGATATTCTTGTGCTAAAAACCAGTCAAACCAACCCAAAAAAGCACAGGGAGGGGTCTCGGGGGGCCCCAAGTCACACCCACCCACTCTTCCCAAGGTCTCTGCCGAGCATTTGTTCCCTTGCTCTGTGCTCGCCCACCCCACCCCAGCCCACCCCGGCACTCGCAGAAATAAGAAGATATCCTCCCCTTCCCCACCCCGACCCCCAAAACGCCCCGGAGCGGGTCTGGGGAACAGCCCCTTGCAAGGGGGGAATTTCCGTCCGCGCTTTCCCCCGCCGCCAGCTCCATCCTTAGCATCCCCCGGCTCTTTTCCACCTCCCCGGTGGTCCCGTCCCTTCTGGGGGCGCAGGAGGCATGGAGGGGGCAGAGCTGGGGGGTCGAGGGGCTGCGGCCGGGTGCCGGGGGGGCTCAGAAGCCGGCGCTCTCCGAGCTGCTGCGGCTGTTGTAGCTGGGGCTGCGGCTGGGGCTGCGGGAGCGGCTGGGGGGGCTGCGAGTCCGGCTGCGGCTGCGGCTGGAGCTGTAGCTGTCGTAGCTGCGGCTGCGGCTCCGGCTGTACGAGTAGGTGCTCAGCGAGCTGGAGGACGAGGGGCTGGGCCGGTAGTAGGGGATGGGGCGCTTGCGAGCACTGCGAATGGAAAAAGGAAACCTAGTGAGGCCCCCGGCGGCAGCTCGGGGAGGGGGGTCCAGCACTGGACTCCCCGGCAGGGCCAAGCATCCAGCCAGGGAAGCCAAGCATCCCCGCGACCGGGCTCAGACCGGCTGCGGGGTGTCAGGATGCGGCCACCCGGCATCACCACCCCCTCCATCCCTCCCCTTCCTCCTCCCCAGCCCCACCCCCGGGGTGTTAGTCCTGGATTAGGCAGCGTCGAGGGCAGAAAGTGAGCAGGTTAATGTGGCTTTTGTGTTTCCCAGACACCAAAGATTGAAAGCTGCTGAAAAAAGAGACGTTCGGGATTAGCGGGAGGCGAGCTGGGGCCCGCCGGCGCCGGAACGTGAGGAGGGACACGGGAAGCAGGGGGACAGTGGGGATGGAGGGTGCGGGGAGCAGCGACATCAGGAATCAGCCCCTTGCCCCCATCTCCCGGCCTGGTGTTAGTGGGACCAGAGAGCCACAGGCACGGCCCGAAGGCAGCTGGTGCCGAGGGCATCCTAAGGTGTGAAGAGACAGAGAGGGGTCCAGGAAGAAGAGGAGGAAGAGGAGGAGGAGGAGGAGGAGGAGGAGGTGAGGGGGGGAGGTTACCCTGGGAGCCAGGCTGGCGGCGATGCTCTCCGAGAGGGACCTTGGGATGAAATGGAAAAGGAGAGGTTGGCATCACTGAGGCAGGACCATGTGGTGGTGGTGGGGGGATGAGGGTGATAGGAACTGGGGACAGGGCAGGAGGGCAAGGAAAAGCCCTGGGGCTTCTGGCTGGGCTATGGGACAGCCAGGGGGGCTTGGGGGAGTTCCCTAGGCTGCCCTGTCCCCACAGCATCCTCTAGGCCTCGTAGAAATGGCTCTGCTCCTCCTGAACCCCAAGCAGATTTGGGTCTGTCATCTCCATCCATCCCAGGGATGGTGACAGGGATGGGGGGGGACAGTCCTCACAGGGAATGCAGGCTGTGTCCTCCAGCTGAGCCCTGCCATCTCCCTGGGGACATCCTGGCAAAACCAGGATGGAGCAGGAGGGATGGAAAGCCAGATAGTGGTATCCGGGCTGAGAAACCTTCCTCTGGGCTGGGAGCAGCTTTTCCAGCCCATGTTCCTTCCAGGGCATCCACTGGGGACAGCTGCAATGAGCCCTAACCTGTGAGTTCTGCAGTATTCCTTCCGTCCTCCCTCCTGTCCTCCCTCCTGACAACTCCAGTCCAGCCCAGGCCAAACAAAATCCCTCCCACAGTGAGGCAGAGCTGGTTTCTGAAAATCCAGCCCCCTGATCTCCCAGCTGATAGCAGGAGAGACAAATAGGTCAGGAAAGAGGTAATCTCGGCTCTGCACGGCCCCGATGCCAGTGCTGCATGTTAACGAGGTGCTACATATGCACACAGTGTTTTGTCTGGCACAAAATATTGCCTGTCTTACAGCTCGGGATCCTGAAGCAATAGGATCCCAAGAAGGAGAAACTGGCTTTTGGAGGGCAGGGGAGAGACATGATTGCAGACATGCATCTTGCTGGAATATGCACAGGCGGATTAAAATTAATTCCTGTTTTCATGCCTCAAAATAGGAAGAGATCAGAAGGTCATAGTATTGGAGGCAGTCTGGTTATCCAGCTGTCTGGGCCAGCTGATTCCCCTGGTCACCCCCAGGGTTATCTATCCATCCACAGAGCTGCTCATCCTTCTGTCCATCTGTCCACCCATCCATTCATCACCCATCCATCCATCCATCCATCCATCCATCCATCCATCCATCCATCCACTCATCCACCTATCCATTCATCCTCCTACCCATTCATCCACCCATTTACCTGTACATCCATCCATCCATCCATCCATCCATCCATCCATCCACCCATTTACCTGTACATCCATCCATCCATCCACCCATCCACCTATCCATTCATCCACCCGTTTACCTGTACATCCACCCATCCATCCACCCATCCACCCATCCATTCATCATCCATCCGTCCATCCACCCATCTGTCACCTGTCCATTCCCCCTCCCATGCACACTTCAGGGCCGGCTGATGGCAGAGCTCATCCCCGGGATGTGCCCACGGACATGGCAGAGCCTTTGCCGTGTTACAGGACCCACCTTGTGATCCTCCTGGGCTCCATAAAGCTGGGGGAGTCACGTCTCCTCTTCCTGATGGGGGAGTAACTCCTGGAGCGGCGCCGGGCACGGGCGGGATCGGGATCACCGTGACGTGTTCGAGGCTCATTGTCCTTCTCTCTACAGCCCGAGGAGGAGGAGGAGGAGGAGGGTCAGGATGCGGTCTGGGGTCCCGGGTGGGATCCAGGGACACCCTGTGACAGCAGCTCCCTCTGAGGGCTGACTCCCACCTGGGGCTGGTGCTTCCAGTGCCACCAGCAATGACCTGTGACACCCCTCCCCAAACCCCACGAAAGGGGGGACTACCCTGAGCCACGGCTGCTCCCTGAGCCCACTGATGGCACCCGTGGGGTCCCCTGTGCTGAAGTGTCCCCCGGGCCTGACCTGCTGGCCGTTTTTTTCGGCGAGGGTGATCGGGAGCGGCTGCGTCCAGCTCTCTTGTCCCGGGAGCGGGAGCGGGACTTGGAGAGGGAGCCGCTGGAGCTCCAGGAGCTGCTGCGCTGGCCGGGACTGGGCGACGGGCTCTTCCTCCGCTCCGAGGCGTGCCTGGAGTGCTTGGTCGATGACTCCGAGCTGCTGTTGGGCCGGCCCCGGTGGTGCCTTTCCTTCACCCTGTGAAGGCAGATCCCAGCACCACCTCACATCTCATCCCAGCCGGTAGGGTGTCCCCACAGGAGCCAGGGACCCCAGGTTTCCACAGAGAACAGCGAGCACACCTACATGACACCAGGGCTGGGCTACATCTCATTATAAATCATGAGGCACTCACGCACTTGGGATGCTGCACCCTGTGGGATGCTGTAATCCCACACAGCCATCCAGGCACTGCCCTTCAAGCTGGGACAAACACTGGTAGGGATGATCGTTCCCACAAAGAGCTGGCATTGACCCACGGTGGTTCTTCCCTAGCTCTATTCCTGTTTCCATCCCCAACCCCATCCCATCCCCATAATTATCCCGTGTCTGTCCGCATTCCTGTTCCCATCCCCATCCCTGTTCCCATCCCCATAGCCATGTTTGTGTCTTTCCTTATTCCTGTCCCCATCCCTGACCCCGTTCACACCCTCATCCCCATCCACATTCCCCATCCCTATCCCTTGAGGATTCCAACCCAGCCCTGGTCCCCAGCTTGGCCCCCAGAGCTTTGCCTGGATGGACTCAAGGTGCCCACATAGGGCTGCACCACCAAATACCCCAAACCAGCTCCCATACCCCATCAGGGACCACGCAGCCCCATCCCGGGCTTCTTCCCTTACTTCTTTCCGTGGGCGCCGTGGTTCCTGTCGGGGCCGGCCGGCGGGTGGTAGGGGTGGGATCCCGCCGAGCCCTCCGAGTCGCTGCTGTAGCCGGCGGGGCTGAGCGGCGCCGGCGGGGGCTCCCGGGGTGCCGGGGGTCTCCCCTTGCTCTGGCCGCGGTGTCGGGGCGGCGGCGAGGCACTGCGGGAGCGATGCCGGTGGCCGTGCTTGCCCCGCTCCGGTGTGGGCGACCGGGGGCTGCGGGCACCGTGTCGGCCGCCCCGGGTGCGGGGGGACGGCGGGTCCGTCCTGCCATGAGCCCGCGGAGAGGGGGACGCCGAGGCCGGCCTCTGGCAAAGGGGGAGAGAGAGAGAGAGAAGGAGGGAGAGGAGGAAGGGGGGAAGAAGAGAAGAAAGAAGGAGAAAGGGGATTTTAACGGGGGGCGCCGGGCCGGGGGCGCAGATCACAACGTCAATGCACATCGCATAAGGCAGGCTACACAGACGCTACTCTGCACCTTCCTCTCGCCCTCAACAACGTGGGTCATGCAAACCTCCGCATGCAAAACGCCAAAAAAATATAACTCAACTTAAATCGTAATAAAAACCCAAAGGAAGGGGTGGGGTGGGAGGAAAATAAATAAATCCAAGAAACCCCCAAGTCGCCGGGGAGGGAGAACTTGAAGGGAAAGAAACAACCCCACCCCAAAAAACACCTGGAGAGGGGATAAAGCAAACCCTGGTGCCCGCCCGCCCCGACCAAGAAAGGGAGAGGGAAAAGGGGGTAAAACCCAAACGAAGGGAGGAAAATGGGGGAGAAAAAACGAAAAAAATGAGAGGAGGGAAGTGGGGCAGTGGGGGAGAGTAAATCAGACTGAGCCGAGGGGAAGGGGTCGAACCAAAGAGGGCTGGAGGTGATGGGGTCTGCTCACACAGAGGCATGCACATATATAAAGATATATGTTCCGATACATGTAGTTTTTATCGATAGTACGACTTTTGGCTTAAAACAAATCCAGAAACGAGGAAAAAACGGCACAGAGCGACAATGGAGGGCAAGGCAGGGGAGGAGGCCGGGGACGAGAAGGCAAAAAAGAAACCAACAAAAAGAAAGAAGAAAAACCATCCAAATCAAATCAAATAAATAAAAAAATTAAAATAAATAAATAAAAAAACAAAGCAAAACTTCACAAATGTCCTCGTTACTGAGATAAACGAATGTCTCTGAGCTCTTCCTGGGACACGCATTGAGCTGTTAGCTGTGACTCTGCAGGGAACTGCTAAGTTCTCATCAGCACTCAACACAGACTTTGCTTTCTGCTTCCTTTTTTTTTTTTATTATTTTTTTCCATTATATGCTTTTTTTTTTTTTAAGTCCCTCTTGGTTAACATCCACTTACCAAAAAAGTGGCATTTCCTCCTTTAGTAGGTAAGGTATGAAGAGAAGGGAAAAGCGGGGCAATATAAGTGCATCATTAGATTCACAAAAATGCAAGAGAGAAAGAAAGAGCGAGAGAAGGAGGAGAGACAGAGACAGAGCCAGAGAGAGGAGAAATAAAACAAACCAACTCACTTCACCTACAGGGAGGGGAAACCCTGGGCCACTGCCATGGCCAAGCCCCGAGCCGGGCTCTCACCAAGAGCTGAGGAGTTTTGCCTGGCCCCGGGGCTCCCAAATATTCAACCTCCTCCAAGCCACAAATGCTGCCTGGGTGTTTCTCCCCTCTTTGCAAACACCACTAGACCAAAAAGATGGGTGGAAACAGCTTCTGCAACGCAAGCCCTGACCAAGCTGGCAAACCCCTGGCTTTGGGGTCTCCTTTCCCTGGCCACAGCCCAACATCAGGACCCTCAGTATCCCTGGAGGGGTGAATCCTGCACAGGAAGTCCTGCTGTGGAGATCGAAGAGGGTTCAGGGGGATTGAAGTGGTGACAGGATTGTGCCACCACCCTCAGGGCTGGTGACCCCAGTTTCTTGCCATCCCCATGCCCCAAATACATCTGGTCATTGAATCCTTGAGGATGAGGTTCTCTCTACGTGCCCCACTGTCTCCTAAACACCACTTTGCTCCCCCATAAACAAGCAGGAAGGGCAAAGGGGTGGCATTCTGGGGACCAGCACGAAGATGCTCCAAAATGGTTGCAAGACTATTGCATCCCTGAGCATCCCAGACCACACCATACCCCATCTCCTTATCCCCATGGATAAGCCAACCCCTCCAGCCACAGACCAGCAACCTGGAGCCAAAATGGGGGGATTTGGGTATTTCTTTAAAAACCTGTTGCTGTTGCAATGGCTGCAGTGAGGGGGGAAGGAATAGGGGGTTCAGCTGAGCCCATTCCAAGTCCCATGTCCCGGCAGAGGAAAATAAAAGCAGAGAAATGAAGTAGAACAAGAAGAAGATGAAGAGAGAAGGAAAGGGGTTTCCTCTTTCCCAGGGCAGCATTTTGATGCCAACTGGCCATGCTGTGGGATGTAGGGCTCCCACCCAGACCCTGCAGTCTCCTATCCAGTCGTGCAGGAAGGTAATGAAGGTAAAATCATACTAAATAAACCCAAATCGGCAAAGACCCAGCCTAAAAGGGAAAACACACACCAGACACTTGGGGGGATGGGATATTCATGGCTGGGACACTGTCCCCTGCTCCTGGACCTGCCTCTCCACAGATAAAGGTTTCAACCTTTCCCCATTGCAGCCTCCCAGTATTTTGCCTGAGTTGTTTTTTTCCCCATCATGACCCAGAGAGAGGCTAAACCCACAGATCTCCGCAAATTTTTCAGTTCTTGCCCCATCCATTCAACCCAAAATCCCCTGTGCCCACTCCCACCCGTGACCACTGCCCCTATTTCTCCCTAATTACGTTTGCCTTTGTTTACTGGGCCACTAAAGGGGGAACTCAAAGGGAGCAGCCGTGCTCGGCCCCTGAATGGAAACGAACACAAATTCGAAGGGCTGAAAGACACAGAAATGCATTCTACTGACAGCACGAGGAGCCGGGAAAGAGAAAAGGGGGGAAGAAAGAAAAAAATATTACGTGGACAGGGCAAAAAAATATAAATAAAGAACATAAGAGAAGAGCATGGCTTTGCAGCTAACTGGGGAAAACCATACAAATCAAAAAAAAAAAAAAATTATATATAGCCACCACCAAAAAGAGACAAAATGAAAGAGAGACAGAGAAGGAGAGTGAGAAAGAAAGAGAAAGAAAGTCAGAAAGAAAGAGAAAATAACATTAAATCAAGCTACGGTGCTTTTCAACAGGCTCATCTGCAGAAGTGAACGTGCAGAGGTGGACGAAATACCTACCTTTGGAATTGGCAGTGACAGGAATGCAATAATAAAAAAAGAAAACAATAATCTCCACATTTGGAGGGCAGAATGGGAAAAAGACAAGGACTCTTTAGTACGGCGATCCAGACCCCTCGGCTAATCCCGTTTGCTTTGCTTAGCAATTTTTTAAATTATTTTTTAAATTGGTCTCTTTAGCTTTTTTTTTTTTTCTTTTTTTGGTTTGTTGTTGTTAATTTTTGTTTGCTTTTCAATGGCAAGGCTGTGGCCGGCCGCCGAGCTGGGTGGCCACGGGGGAGTTGCTGGCTGGTGTCTGCAACCCGGCTGCAGTTCAGTCTTAAAAAGTCACTCTATAACATGGCAAAGTCCCGGATAACATGCAGGGAAGGCGATGGATGGTGGTGGGACATGGCGAGGGATGTTGGGTTGTGTTGGCCCAAAGAAAACCGGAGAGAAAGAGGGGCTGGAGGGTGCGTGTGGGCAAGGAGGAGGAGAGACCCGGGAGGAAGGCTGGGAAGGCAGCAGGGATGGATGGAGACAGGACTGGGTATTTAAAAGGGAAGGTAACACCGTGCAGCGCCCCGGGGCATCCCTGGCTCCCGGTGGCTCTGGGGGTGCTGGGGAGGGGTACAGCTCACCTGGGGGATGGGCTGAGCCCGGAGCTTTTGGGGGTCTGCAGGAGATGGAGAAAGAGCTGGGTACCAAGGATGCTCAGCACCCATCCTGCCAGGATGCAGGATACGGGTACCTGGGTGTGGGATGATTGCGGGGTGCTCGGATAACCCAACACCCAGCAGCCTCCTCCTGCAACCGGGGGAGGAAAACCATCCCCACGGTAGCAGGATCCAGCCGAGGACATGGGACAGTAGCCAATCTGGGGAGGAAAAGGGCAATTCACTCCATGAGATGGAAGCGAGCCCACTCCCTTTGCAGTGTAGGGCTGCTGGGTTCTCTTCCCTTTTAAATTCCTTGTTCAAAATATAGAAAATGGAAATACAATGTTCAGCGGTCGTAAATATTTAGAAAACACATCTGGGTTTTGTTTTTGTTTTTTTTTTCTTCTCCACATTAACACACACAAAAGCAAAAAATTCTAGAACAACACGACGACAGGGGGGGAAAAATAAAAATAAGAGAAATATATATCGTTTGCATTTCTGTACATCACAAGGGAAAAGAAAAGAAATCATGAGAAAGGAAACTAAAACAAGGGGGCGGAAAAAAAAGCACGTTTAATTGCCCTTCCCTCCCCCTCGTCCCTGCTTCTGCTGAGCAAGAAATGGAAGTGTATATTACCGTTTGGGTTTTTTTCAAATGGGAGGCTAAAGAAAAACACAGATGGGATTAAAAAGAAAAAAAAATAAAAACTAGAAACCAGAGAGAGAAAGAAGAGAGAGAGAGAGAAAGAGAGAAAGAAAGAGAGAAAGTTGTTGGAGAAAAGTCCCGCTGGTGCCAGGGAACCAAGGGAGCTCGTCGGCCTGGGCGATGCTGGGGGGTGGGCAGGGGGAGAGCAGGGCGAGCCGGGCGCCTGGGGGGCTCCCGAACCCCCCCACACCCCAGCCAAAACCACAGGAAAGAAGAAAGCAGAGAGGTGCTCCAAGAGATGGGCAGGGTGCTGGGTGCTGCTGGGGCGTGCTGGGCTGGGGACGGTGAAGGGGACGTGGATATGGGGTGGAGGTCTCCTGGCCCCATTTTCCAGGATGTTCCTGGCCCTGCAGGTGTTGGGGTGTCAGCATGGGGTGCTGCCAGCCTGGCAGTGTCCCCACAGCACCTCGCCCATGGGAATGAAGTCCCCTGAGGTGAGTGGGGACCTGTGTGCCCCCCATTAGTGGGGTCGTGCAGCACGCTGCCTTCACTCTGCCCTGCCTCTAGCCCCTGTTTAGCCAAAACAGGCTCCTTATCATCCCAGCACTGGTTAAACTGGGATTGGCCCCCTGGTCCCACGGGGTTAGGGCTTTGTCCACTTAGCGTGGGAGCAGCCACACAGGTTTCATTGGGACCCCCAGCACAACGAGGCAGAGCCAGAGACGCTTAGCTCCAATGTCACCTGCCATGGGGACCCCAAAAGATATAAAATCTGAGCATCCAGCACTAGATCCCCTCTGAACTCTACCCTGGCCAGACTGGACTTCGGGATCCTGAGCACTGGTGCTGGCCCCTTGGCACTGGGGAGCGTTTCGGCTGGTGGGGAAACGAATTTTCCAGCTCTGCCCATTTCTTGGCTGTCTGGGCTCAATCCCAGGCAGGTGCTGAGCCCAGTGTTGACCTTGGCAGTGTCACTGGCCTGCCAAGCCATCGTCTCGGGGGTGACACCTGCAGGGCAGTGTGTGGCTTTGGGGGAGGAATGATCTGCTGGCTGCCCTGATCCTTGCCGCGAGGTGACGGGCTGGCTCCTCCAGGGAGACCGTGCACCCAGTGCAGGGTTGGTGAGTGTATCTCCCCCATGTGCCCCGGCTGGGCAGGGCGGGGAGCCGAGCGAGTGGGGAAGGAGCGGAGAGGAGAGCAGGGGGGCAAGTCCTGTGGAGGGAGGAGGGCAAGGAAGCCAAGAGTGATCCAAGAAAAGCCTACGTACATCCGAGGGCTCCGGGAGCGGGGCGCCGTGGCTGTGGCGGCCGTTCTGGGCGCTGCCCTTGTGCCCGTTCTGGTGCGGCGAGGCCGAGCGGTGGGGAGAGGGCGAGGACGGGCTGCGGCTGGAGCGGGCGCTGCTGCCCTTGGGACCATCCTGCCGGCGCTTGGGGCTCAGCCTGCGGGGCACGGCACCGTGAGCCGACGGCAACCCCGGCCCCGAGCCGGGCATCGTCCTCCGCCCGGCCCGGCAGAGCAGCCGGCAGCAGCCCGGGCTGAGACGGCGGGGCAGGCTTTGCCCAGAAACAGGGTGAGAGTTGGTGTTTTGTGCTTTCTCTAGTTAAAAACTGAAAGCCGGCCCGGGAACCGTGTTCCCAAACCCTGCAGAGGTGCTGCAGCACCATGCTGCTCCCCTCCATCCCCCCAAGGATCCCCATCCCTGGGAAACCTCTGCTCCCCACCTCCTGCCCTACATCCCCAAGGGTGCCCATCCCTGGGACACCTCTGCCACACATCTCCTGCCCTACATCCCCAAGGGTCCCCATCCCTGGAACACCTCTGCCACCCACCTCCTGCCCTCCAGCACATCAGGGTGCCCGTCACACGGACATCTCTGTCCCTGCTCTCTAGCCCACATCGAGGAGGCTGGGGAGTGTTGGTCGTGGGTTGTCCCGTGCTGTCCCTACCTGCCGGGGGATTTGGAGCCGCTGTCGTCGGAGGAGAGTGAGGCGCTGTGGGAGCTGCAGGAGCTGCGCCGGTGCGAGCGCCAGGCAGGGGACTCGCTGCGGGACCTGCGGAGAGGGCGGCCGGGGGCCGAGGGGGAGGCTGAGCCGCGGCGGGGTCACACAGGAGGGCACAGCACCCCGCTGCCCTCGCCATCCCGGCCCCTCACCTCTTGCGCTCTTTGTTTTTCTCTTTCCTTTTGTTCTTGGGGCTTCGGGACCTGCGGGAAGAGCCGAAAGCTGCAGACGTGGGAGCAGGGGCAGCACCTCGGGATGGCTTCTCCAGCCCCCACAGAGGCATCAAGGCTGCAGGAGGAGTGAGGGGAAGAACCTGCCTGGTCTGGAGCTGGGATCCATTGAGATTCAAAGCGTGGTTGGGATCCCAGGTGGCTTTAGGGGGACCGTGGGGTCAGGTGCCAGTCGGTGAGGCCAGGCAGGAGGGGGTGGCATTGGGAAGGGGGGGACTGGCCCTGTTTAGCATCCTTGGGGCTTGGGCCCGTTGTCACCCTTATACTTGCCTTGTCCTACATCAGCCCCCTCTGAGACTCTCTGCCCTCCCAGGCACTCTTTGTTTTTCACTTCTTTCACCCTAGAATGGCAGTGCTGGCAGAAGGCATTTGCACAGCAGGACAACAGCCAGGGTTCGTCCTGGCCATGACTGCCTGGAATCCCCCTTTCTCCTCTGGGAGTCATTTGTGGCCATATGGGACCCCACAGTCACCCAGAGTTGCCCTGCACCACATCCAAGAGTGGAGGACACCCAGCAGAGTCCAGCCATGGACAGAGGGGAGGGGGACAGCAGGAAGGCAGGGAACAGGGAGTCTATGACAGGGGAAGCTGACAGCCAGTGCTGGTGGCAGTAGAGTGGCTTCCAGCAGCCATCGCTCTTACCTGTGTCTTCTCTTCTTCCTCGACCCTGACTCAGACCTGAGGGATGAAGAGGAGGCAGAGATAAAGGAGACACACTGAGCTGGTCAATGGGGAGCAAAGGCTGGGCAGCCCCAATGGATGGGGGCAAGGACAGGGGTGTGGCCCCAAGATGGGCTGCTGGATGTGGCAGGTGACAGTGGCTGTGAGGAGGTGATAGCCCCATGAAGACTCATCAGCATCCATCTCTATACATGCCTCAATCCCACCTCAGCCCAAGGCCCTAGGCAGCCACCAAACAGCCCCACTGTCCCCAGCCATGCCTGCTGTCCCCAGCTTGCCATGGTGTCTATCCTACCTGTCACGTCTGTGTTTCTTTCCGGTCTTCTTTTTCTTTTCCTTGCGGATGGGTGAAGAGCTGTCGCAGCTGGGGGGGAAGTGGGTGCCCTTAAGGTGGGAGCAAAGGACTCCCCAGTCCCACCCCCATGGCCCAGGGAAGTCCCACCCCCACCACTCCCCATCCCTTTGCTTCTCCTGGACCAATCCATGGAACACATGGACATCACATGGAAGTTATTTCCTGGGGGATTTGGGGTGGGTGACAGAAAGGGGCTTTTAGCAGAAGGGCTCTGGCTGTCTTTGATGCTGGAATGCCCAAATCCTGCTGTGTCTCATTGCCACCTCGTGGGCTCCACAGCCTCCAGCAGGAGACAAGGTGACCAATTCCCACTGGGATTTCAGAGGGATACAGTGGGTTGTGGAGGCCAGCCCATGCCCAGTGGTCTTGCAATCCCAGAAGGGACCCCACAGCCCACCCAGCCCAGTGAACACTCACCTGCGCTCTGAGCCAGGTTTCCTCTTTTTGCTGCCATGGGAAAGGCAGAGAAAAAAGGGACATTAGAGACAGCATTTGCCCAGGCAGCCAGTGCTAACCGAGGAGGGGACCAGAGAGTAGACGGCGCCAGACCCTTCACAGAGCCAAATCCTGCCCAGTGCTGTGCCTTGCATCAGCCAGCTCCTTCCCCACATGAACCAGGCAAGGTCCCACCAGTGCATGCAGGGGGTATGTGCACACGTGTTCATGTTGCAGTATCAGCACATGCAGATGCATTGCACCTCTTCAGGGTGCACGTTTGGAGGTGCACTGACCATTAAAGTGGGGGGACTTGCCCCATGAGAGCCTGGAGAAAGGCTGAACTGGGAGGAGAGCTGCCCCCGTGGGAGAGGGGACAGTGCAGGGACAGCCGGGGACTCACCGGCTCCGGCGGTGACCAGATTTCTTCTTTTTTTTCTTCTTGGGTGGAGGAGAGGTAGAGCTGCTCGAGCGTCTTTTCAGCCTGTGGGAGACAGCAGGCAGAGTTGGGGGAAGAAGGGACAGGAGGGGAAGGCCGTGCACGCCCAGTGCCCCAAGCCCCGCGGACCTGTACTCGCGGTGGCCGCTGTCCTCACGGTAGCACTCGGCCGAGCAGTCACACTGCAGCAGGCAGCCCTCGCCGTAGTCGGGATACTCCACCGAGTACTCCTCCCCATCCGCCCCGTGGTGGTTTTCTATCACGCTGCCAAAGGAGGAAGAGCAGGATTAACGCGGGAATCCCCATAACCTGTCTTCCACCGGCTGGGGGGGAAGCCTGGGGCAGCCCCAGTGCAGCTACAGCGGCTGAGGGACATCCCCTCCACCACAGCATCCCCAGGGGACTTTATTCCTGTCCCTTGAGGTCAACACACAGCAAAGCCCCGTGGTGGGGGTCTTCTTGGGGTCTTTCTGGGGCTCCAGTTCCTGCAGAGATCCCCATCAGGCTGTCACAGGGACACTCTGAGGCTCAGGCCATCTCCCCACAGGGTCCAGCATCAGCATCATTTGGAGCCCCTTTTGTCATTGCCCAAGTGCTGGGGCTGAGTAGAAGGCTGGATCAGCCCAGGTGGGTGGTGGGGCTGGATACGGGTAAGAGGAGCTGGCAGGAGACTTGGGAATTCAGGAGGGAGCTGTCCAGGATGATCTGGGCTTTGGGGCCAGTGCCCCAGGGTGCCACCTGGTCAGCACAGCAGGTTCAGGCAGCTGATGGCTGATGTCCCCACTGGACCAGGTGAGGGGGGGTTGGGGGACATCATGTCTTGAGCCATCAGGGTCTCCTCTCCCTCCTGAGTGACTTCGTCAGCATTAATTTTTCCCACTGTCATGGAAACCAGCGTGAGGTTGCCATTGACTACCGGGGCTGTGGGCAGGGCTTGGCAGAAGCCTGGCAGCTGGACTCGGAGGGTCCCTGGAGTCCCTGCCCTACCTCTCCCTGCTGTCTCCACCTACCTGGTCCAGCTCTGCCATCAGCCCCAGGAGCAGCATCAAACCCCACAGGGAGCCTCTCCTTTGCTCTTGGGGGAGGTAGGACATCTCAGCCAGGGAGGGCTGTGGCCATCCAGATGTTTTGGAGGGAACCATAATAGATAGTGCCATGCCTGAATGGTGCCTGGCACCACACTACCCCAGGTGTTTGCTTCCCAAGGGAGATTTGCCTTCAGAAACTTGCTGTGGGCTGCTCCACCCTTCCCATCCTGGAGGTGTGCAGCCAGGGATGCTGCCGGGGAAGTGCAGCCCCTGCAGCATTGGTACCTTGGAAGCCTGGACAGTGCCTGACCAAAGGGATGCTCCCAGCCCCTGACTGCAGATCTGAGAGCAGCACGTGTTGGCATCCCTGGCCACAGGCAGGTCATGGGCTGTTTAACTCAATTAAAAATGTCTTGAACCAAAACTACACACGAGGCACCCTCCTAATCACAGACGATCGCTCAAGCGGGTCTCAGGCTCCCCTCTGCACCACAGGCATGGCTTTCTGGGTCCTTCCCAAGTGACTCCTGCTTTGGCCATGCCCCAAGGGCAGGAACAGCCTTTCAACCACTCACCCAACCGTGGGAAAGGGAAGAAAGGAGGCAAGGAGAAAAGTGAGTGGTGATAATTCCCTCTGTGTCTCTTCTCCGTGAGCAGGCAGTGCTCCACACCAGAGCCCGCTGCCAGCATCTCACCCATTAGCTGTGCTCAGCGGCTCAAGACCAGCTTGTGCTGCTCCAATTATCCCTCCCTGCCCGACACACACTCGCCTTTGTCTGTAATCCCACCAGCCTGTCCATCAAGCAGTTCTCCTTGGGGACGGGGCTGTATCACCATGGGCTGTGCACATGGAGACTGGAGCTGGGAGAGTGCAGAGAGCAAAGCCAGGGACTCAGGTGGTCATGGCTTTGCTCAGTGCCTCAGTCTCCCCTGGGGAGTTATGCAGATGATGCTGAGCTCTCACATCATCTTTGAAACGAGACCAGCTGGTCCAGACTCACAGCCCTGGCAGACAAGGACTGAGCTGTAAAGGCCCAGAGAAGTGCTCGAGCTGGACCAGCCCACAAGATGTTCTGCTGAGTGCTCTCCCAGCCACCACAAGGGCTGAGGCTCCTTATCTAAAGCTTACTTAACTCCCTTTTCCAGCTTCTTGATCTAGCACAGACCTTTGGCACCCAGGATACCCTCCTGCTGCTTGAAGAGCCACCTCCTTTGGACCCAGCTCCTACCAGCCTCCTTCAAGTGCCTCTGGCTTTGCTTTCCTCCAAGCAATCCTTTGCTGTGAGACTGCTCCTTCCAGCTCAGCACTATTATTTATAGCCCCGGGGCTAATCTTTAATGATTACCCTTCATTTTGCAAAACCAAGCCTTTAAAGGTGACATCCAGGGCTGCCTGGGTAACCTTAACACACCTTCATCTTCCCCATGTGCTCCTTACAGTGCCAGCCCTAATGAGCCTGCCAGAAAGATGCCCTAGAGATGACTCTTGCCCCCATCAGCAAAGGCCACTTGTTAACACCTCGGGCTTGATGCTCTGTGACCTGTGCAGGTTGGTTTTCCCCATACATTGTTTTTTCCTGCCTGGAGAAGGACGCTGAAAGGCTTCACACTGCCCCATCCCAGGCAGGGCACAGCCAAGCTGTGTCCCTGTGTCTGTCCCTGCCTGGCGTGCCAGCAGAGTGGTGTGAGGAAGGCCCTCCCTGCCACCACAGCTTCCCTGCCTCCCCCCCGCCCTGATTTCCTGACCCTAATGAAGCATTAATATTCAGTGAACCTGCACTGTCTATTCCTGTCCCAAGTGACCTGGTTTCCAGGCTGATGGATGGTGCACGCCAGGCCAGCCACGCTGCCTGGGCCATTAAGCATCATGCAAATAAATCATCATCGAGCTGGGGCGGACCCTGGTGAGGCTGGGGACAATCCTGTGTGGGGTAGGAGGAACAACTGGCACATTCCCAGCCATCAGCTCGGCTGCTTTGGACACCAAAGCTGAGCTCCAAGCCCCCTCCCAGGGCAGATGGAGGCCCCTGGGACCAGGCAGCATGAGGAGTGATTAGAAGGGAGAATAACAGGGCAGGAGCTCCTTGGAGGAGATTCTTCCACGGAGCTCCCTGAGGTCACACCACCCTGATGGACACACAGGCTCTGGGTGTACCCAGAGAAGAAGCAGGCTCAGCCCTGCCTGTCCAGCCTGGCCCCCTTGCAACAGAAATTATTACCGCTATAATTAATTGTTATTACTGATAACACTAATATTTCTAGGGTTACAGAACAGCAGCCAACCTGCCGAGCCATCACCACCCAGGACAGACCTCTCTGTGATGAGGGACAGGCAGGACACACAGATGGGCCAACTGGGTGCTGCCTCACTTACATTTGGCGCCCATGCTGGTCCTCCCTGGTAAGCACACCTTCCTTCTCCATCAGCATTTGCCGAAAGGTCCCCACTTTCTGCCGGATCTCCTCTTCAGAGTACCTGGATGGGCAAAGACATGGTCAGGGCTGAAGGGTGGGTTCCTCATGGACCTACTGGCATCCTCCATTCCTCTGTCTCTTGGGAGTGGCCCAGAGGGTTGGTCAGAAGGAGAGGTGGCATGGTGACAGGCATCAAGAGCCTGGAGAAGAGCAGGACCTCTGCTTGGTCCCCTGCCACCATCCTCTATGCCTTCCCCTCTCCTGCCTGCCCCTCCCAGAAGTCCCTGGCAGAGGAAGGGACATCAGAAAGGGGTAAAAGAAGTGGATGCCGATGAGGTTGCCATTCCCCATCACTGCCTCAGGCTTTGGGGCACATCCCTGCCAAACCCCCTCGCAGCCAGTGATTCTGGAGGTCACTCCCAGCATCTCCCTCCCATCCTGAATTTCCCATCCTTGTCCCAATGCTGTGCTGGGGCCCGACAGCCAAGCCAGCTCTGCGCTAGTGCCGAACGCTGACTCAGGCTGCTGCAGGGTTATTAACGACAGGCACTAATCACTTTGTCCCTGGCATCTGAGAACAGTCATGGCAAACCACGACACTCCAGCCATCCCTGAGGTGTCCTTGAGAAGGGACGGGTGACAGCCCTGGGTGGGTGGTCCTGTGCTGCATCCCATTGACACGCAAGGGCACCTGAGCATCCTCCTTGACTAAACACATCCCAACCTCCTCAGCTGAAAACATCTCAATGGAGGGATGCTCTTGGCATCATCTCTGGGGACGAGGCAAAGAGAGAGGGACCCCATGTAACCACCATGCTACCACACTGGGAGGCAAGGGGTCAGGCTCTGTGTGTGTCCCTATTCTCACCCAGAGCCTCTACAGGGGCTGTTGTGGCCCACCCTCACCCTCACATCCCATCAGCATTGCTGCTACAAGCCCAGAAGACTGGGTGTCACAGCCTGGCTGAGCCCTCTGGTCCCCAAGGCTGGCACCTCACAGAGCCCATGGTGGGGACAGTAATGCCCCTCACAGTGCTGGGGGTGCCCCTGGGTACCTTGGGTGCAGAGGGGCACATGGCATCACCCACCTGCCCTGCATTACCCACGAAGGGGAACAGCGAGCAGAGGAGAATTAATATTAAAGAGCTCATTTACACTGAAAGGCTCTCATTAGTTTTCCCCAGCTGGACTCCATGCAGAAGGAGGGCTGCTAACAGGGCATGGATGCAGCCTGGCTGCTTCCCCTCACCTTGTACCTGAGCACAGGGGGCCCCAAAAACAGGGCAGCACCCCCAGATGCTGCTCTGCCCCATTCCCCAGATGGCAGAGCACCCAGCTGGGCAGAGTGCAGCCACCCCAGAAGGACAGAGCTGCACATCCCAACCACCCCACGGACATCAGCCAACCCACGGCAGCAGGAAGATGTCTGCCCGAGGTGAGCATTTGCTGCAGCATATTAAGAGTGTGGCTGATGCTCTCAGAGAGGGGATATGAGGCCAAACAGGAGGTGACAGATGGGCCACCAAGGCTGGGCTGTTAGCAAATCTGCGGGGGGAGGCCAGGGCGAGGAGCTCCCCAGCACCTCAGTGCCTTCTCCAACCCCTTCCTCCTGCATTCCCCTGGTGCTGCTTATAACCCCAGTGAAAGGGTTTTGCTTTTGTGTTAAACACGTAGAAAGGGTTTGGGAAAGAAAGAAAAATTGCTGACACTTCCTTTCCAGACAAGGAATCCAGCCTGCAGGCAGGGAATAACGGTGCAGGCAGCCTGGAGTGAGCTACAGCACAGGCACGAGGAGCCATCCACCTTTAAGGAAACGAGTGAGTGCTTAAATCCCTGCAAAACCTCCTCACGTCCTTCTGAGGGGTCCTGCCCTTGTCAGTAACTCCCCCATTGTCAGGATGTGGCCTCAGCTCAGATAGAAACCTCAGGAGTGCAAAGTGCTTCCCATGAAACCCTCCCAGAGAACCCCTGTGCAGAGAGGAAGAGCATGCAGAGGATTAACCAGGCTGACCAAGATTATTACTGTAATTATATTATCATTTCGCGTATCGCCATCATCATCGTTATTAATAGCCTTAATAACAGCAAAGCAATTATAGCAATAACAACAATACCAGTTGCAGTGTTGCTATTACCCACTCCAGTAATGATACTACTAGTAGTAAGATCCCTAGTAAGGCACGGGAACACAACAGGAGGTTCTGGGCTCCCCAAAGCGCCAGGTCAGCCTTATTTATTTCCATAATGACAAATTAGGCACAATCATTATTCCAATCTGTGTGAGACAATTTAATTCTAGGTCATGCTTGCACTCTTAATGAAAGCCTTGGTGAAGCCTTCCCTCAATCCATTTTCCTTCTCCCCAGCTGATACAGGTCCCCATCTACCCACGTGTGCCAAAGAATTTGCTCCATCCATCAGGTTTTAGCGAGTTGTCAGAGGGATCAGAATGTTTGGCTGGTGCCAGAGTTATGGGGCATCTGGGAGCACTGCCATGGGTCCATAGGAGTCTCCTTGCTGGCCACCCAGACTCTCCTGTCCACCAAGACAAGGATGTTCTCCATCCCCTTGAGTATTCCCCCAGCCCTTTGCTTCCCAAGGGCAGAGCAAAGGCTGAGGAGAAGATTGTGGTGCCTGGCCACGGCATTGGCAGGATGGGAGGGATCTTACTACTCTAAAACTAGAGGGAGAAGGAAGGCAGGACAAACCAAAGCACTAAAAGAGCCTTGCCTGGGACTAAACCCCAGCTCTCCTTCATCTCCCCAGCACAAGAGGCAGAGACAGATCATCTCCCATCCCAGGCATGTGGGGCACAGGATGGATGACACTGACAACTTGCATGATCATGAGCAACTTTGCTCCTCCTTCCTGCCTCAGCTTTCCCTGCACAGCAAGCTGGGAGCCCAGATGTCCAAGCAGAGGGGCCAGCAGGAAACTCTAACGTGTATGGATGGACTCCTAGGCCTGTGTTTCTTGGAGGCATTTCCCTCCACGCACCAATCCACCAGTGCACCCCAAAGCTGTTTGATTCACTCAAAATGGGGACATTTGTCACATTGGGGTATTTTTTTCGAAGGAGAAGCACAAGGTGCAAGGGGGTCAAAAGGATCCCATTCCCAATCCCCCACCACTCACCCCTGCTCCTCCATCATCTCCTGCAGCTCCATGCACTTCAGCTCCACCCGCCGCTTACGCTCATGGTCCAGGATTTCCCTGTGAGCCTTCTTCACCATGCTGGGCTCCACCAGACGCACCTCCTCCTCACCCTTGTGCCATGTTCCTGAGGCGCCGGGCTGGGAGAAACCATTAGAGGCCTCCTGGGGCGAAGGCACATCGGCCCCATTGTTGTAGAGAGCCATGATCACCTGGGAGGGAGAGAAAGAGTTGGGGGTCAGTCCCCACCCTGGTTCCCCTCTTGTCCCACAACAGCGAAGAGACCCCACCACGACCTGAAGGCAAAATTTTTCTTGAAAGCAGGTTGATGGGGACAGGGCCTGGGAGATTTTCCTGCACCTTGCCTCTGTTTCCTCATCTGCAAAGCAAGGCTGGGGTTTCTCCTAATCACCATGCCAAGAGGGCTGGCTCATGGGAAAGAGAGGAGGATGCACTGCCAGCCTTGTATGGGAAAAACCTGGCAAAGTGTGGGTCCCAGGATTACACAGCATCAGCAGGACAGGCAGGCAAGGGTCCCTCCAAGCCTCACAGACATGCTGTCAGCCAGTGTGGATTTGGAGCAGGGATAAGAATGATCCTCTCACCCCAGGCACTGACCCCACTCAGCAAAGGGATGGACCCTCAAGACCTCAGATATCCCCTTGCATTCCCCAGCTGCACTGGCAGGTTCAGATGCAGCCATGGGACATCTTGATGTCTGGCCCAGCCAGCAAACATCCGCAGCTGCCCTTGGGCCATGGCCTGGCACCCTCTCCTACAGCCTGGTGCTGGCTACAGAGGAAGATGAGGATCCCCACCAGCTTCTGCCCGCCTGCCTTCTCCCTGCTCCTTCACCTTCACGTGTCTCTGCCTCCTCCTTCCGCCACCACAGTCAATGTGCCCTCACTTGGCTCCAAAAATAACCCCCTGGAAGAGGACAACCATTCCCAAGTAGCACTGCCGTGCCAAGGCTCCGGCTGATGCTCCCCAAGCCTGGGGCACGAGATGCTCCCAAATCTCCTGGATCAGACAGACACAACCCTGTCTCAGCACCCTCAGGCCATCAGTGCATGGCTGAGCACCCATTCCTCACTCTCCTTGTCCTGCCATGCCCCAGCGCTCCTGCCCATCACTCCAGTCCTCTTCCCAGCACTGGATGCTCCCACTGGAAATCTGCTGCCTTAATTACCAGCATGGCCAGGCTGCAGAGGCACCACCGGGGCTTTACTGAGGGTTTCCACAAACCTTCTCCTGCAAAGCTCTACAAAAAGAGAAATGATCAAGAGTGAAGGCAGAGCATCCTGCCTCACATTCCAAGCTGGATTTGGGCTTGGAGATGCAGGCTTTGCCAGCAGCCACTTCTCTGGGGTGTTTCTATGTCAGGGATCCTGCTGAAGAGGCTTTTCCAAGATTGGGTACTGCCTTCACATTGTCTCCTATATGGGAAACAGCCAACCCTTGGGTGGCTGACACACACTGTCCAAGAAGTATGGAAAGAAGGGATTCGTCAGCCCAGCACAGGCATGAAGGAAGGACAGATGGACTGTGGACTGATCCACACCATTCTGAGCCCAGGGAGGGCTCAGTGCTCCTGCTGTGCCATTCCAGCAGGACACCAGGCTGTTCAGAGCTTTCCATGGCCATGCCAGGTGGGACAAGCCAGGGTGGAAACACAGATTGCCCTCGAGGGCCTTTGAGGATGTTGCTCTGTTGTTTGAGGAGACAAAAAGCCTCAGAGCCCTCTCCTGGGTGCTGGAGGTCCCAGCCTGTCTGGAAGGCATCTCCCACCCTGTGGCATCCCCAAGGGACATCCCTGGCTTTCCTGCTGCCACTGGCTGCCCCACACAGTCATTTATCTCCTGACAGGCCTGCCCGGGGAGGACAGCAGCTGAGTGCTTAATTACAAGGCTTTTTTTTTTCTTCTTTCTTTTTTTTTTCCCCATCACTACCATACAGAGGGAGCCAGCAGCCTTTATTTCCGCAGAGGCACAGGGGAGATCCTGCTGGTGCAGCAGGAGCCAGGCTGGGCTCTGCAATCCCTGGATGCTTGTCCCTGTTAGAGCAACTGGAGGCTCCCTCAGTCCCCCCTTGCCTGCAGCACCCACATTTTGAGCCCCATGACACCCCACAACAAGGAGCTGCCCTGCTTAGCCCTCTCTGCCCATGGGAGATCCCTGATCCCAAACCCTTTTACAACTCACGGTGGCCCTGGGCCAGAGAAGGGAGAGATGCTGCAGAAAAACCCAGCTTGGGGGCTCCTCTTCCTCTTTCTTACATCAGGACATGAAGACAAAAACCGGCAAGGAAATTAAGGAATGGGAGGAGGTCCCCACTGAGAAACCTTCCCCCCACAGAGGGGCTCAAGGAAGAAGATGGGGAAAGAGAGGATGCTTTTGCAGCAGCCTCTGCTTGCTTTTCCCCAGAGGGAATTCATTTTATCCTGAGCCTAGCAGTGGATAAATTCATTTCTGAGAAAACTTAAAAGCATGTGGGATATAGAGCTGGGCAGTTAGATGGAGGTAAACCAGCAGTTGGATGGGTGCCTGTGGGAGAGGGCTGCATGGTGGAGGAAGCATGCAGATCTGCCAGGAAATGCTCCCTGTCTCTGTAAAAAGGATGTGGCTGGAGAATATCCCCTTGCAACTGGGGCCAGGAAGGTGAGCCAGACTGCGGATGGACAGGGCACTGCATCCCGATGCCTCCTCAGCTGTGAGCAATATCCACTGTGGGAGCTGACACCAGCCCCCTGCCTCAGCCACAGCACGGGCAGGAAAACAAAGGAATGGAAAAACCACCCACAAACCCCCCCAGCTCTCAACAGGAGCCACAGACAAAAACCATGGCTGGCAAACGGAGCCAATCCTATACTTCTGGTCATAATGGGGACAAGACATCAGGACAGAGGGAGCCCATGTCCCCTGGGCTAGGTCTGTGCCCTCCCTGTCCCCAAAGGAGAGCCCCAGTAATGCCCTGCACCTGCAAGGGACACCTCAGGGACACAGAGTGGCCGCCACCACCACAACCTCGATCCATCTGCCACCACATGGGGACCACCCAGCTCTGCCAGCCCCAAACCTGGCACTGGCACAGCCATGCCCAAATGGCAGCGGTTTGCTGCCTGGCTCGGCGCTACCCTGATAATGAAGATGATGGTTAAATATTTCATTATCTGCAGTAATTACCCACAAAACATCAATCACTGGCAGCCGCTGCCCAGCCGCCTTGCCCAGAGGGAGAGGAAGCATCTTGGGACAAGCACTGTGTCTCCATGGACTTCTAAATGCTGAAGGATATAGCTGGGGACAGTCACTGGCATCTATTCCCACCTCTCAAATTCCCTTACTGCCACCCAGGAGGGCCCAAACCCCCTGGCACCACGTGCAGGAGCTGCCACAGAAACTCCTGAGCAAATCCCACATTAACGAGCCATTCCCCCACATGTTTTGGGATCCCGATCCTCCTCCCACATGCCTCCTTGAGCCTTGGGGAAGTCAAACCAGCTTTTTAGTTTACAGGTGCTTCCTGCTGCCTGGATGAGAGCTTTTGGAAATGTTCAGTGATGTCCTATCCTCAGTACTCATCCTCCATCCCTCTCCTCACTCTCATCCCCAATCTCCTCATCCCTTTCCTCGTCATCATCCCCAGACATCCTGATCCTCCAACTTCCATCACTGTGTTCATCCTCCATCCTCACCCCTATTTTCCATCCTCATCCTCCATCACCATCCTCCACCCCCATCCCATGCCAGGGACCATCCCACATGGTGGGTCTCTCCTGCCCATCTCAGCCATGCCAAATCACACCCATGGTGTGGAGGAACTGGGCACTTGCAGTGCCAGCTCGGTGACTGCCAGGACAAAGGACAGACATACAGCACTGTGCCCCTGTCACACAGCCAGGACAGGCCCTGCCACCGAGGGGTGCAAGGCTCAGCCTCGCCATCCTGCCAGGATTTGGGGCTGCCGGTTTCCATCCAAGCTGTGACTGAGCTCCCTCCCTGTGGGCTGGGACCCCCAGGCACCTGATGGGGTGGCCCTGAGTCGTGACTGCCCCATGTCCCAGCCCTGAGGCTGCCCCACATGGGCTTTGTTCAGCTTAGGGGCTCAGGAGCTCCAGCCCAAAGGGAAAGAAGAATACAAGGAAAACGAGCAAAAAAAAAAAAAAAAACAAAAACGAAAAGTGTGCTATTTCACCGAACTGCTTTGGCCCTTTCATTTCCCAGCCCAGAACAAGTCCCTTTCCAGCCGGCTCTGCTCAAATCCCGCCGTGGGCCCTGCTCAGCCCCCCGGCCATGCCCACAGCCCCCCGGCGCTGAGCAGCAGCCGCCGCAGGGCCCTGCCGCTGTAATGCGGATGGAGCTGCTCTCCTGCGGGGAGCAGGGCGACTGGATGCTTTCCCGGGTGCCTGGATGCTCTCCCGGCATCTCTCCCTCGGCGGGGAAAGGCGGCAGAGGTCCCTGGGCATCCTCCCCCCTTCTCCCCGTGCCTCGGCGCTAATTAAAGCCGCCTCCGGCCGGTGCTCCATTAATTCTCGCCACATCCAGCTGCACCAGGCAGGGCGACCGTGAGCACCCGCGTGCCGGGATGCGGGCACGGGATGCGGGCACGGGATGCGGGCGGCGAGCCCAGGACGGCGGCTCCCTGGACCGCTCGAGCACTGAGTGTGCCAGAGCTTGGTCTCAACAAGCCAGGGACAGCCCAGATGAGGTGAGGACCCTCCAGCTGCTCCAGAGAGGGTGAGAGGGGTGGTCCCCGTGGTTCCCCCTGCCTGCCAGGACCTCATCAGGACACACCACCACCAACAGAAATCATAACCCTGCTCCCGAATCATTTACAGCCCCATCCCCGGCTGCTGCTGCCTGCCCGTGACGTGGGGACAGCTGGGAGAAGGTCTTTTTTTCAGGACAGAAAACATGCCAGAACACCACCGCCAGGCAGTCGGCCTCCTCTAAACACCCGGCTGGAATTACAAGGAGGAAAAGTCCGGAGGTGCTGCCATTAATTGGGCTGACCTTCTCCGGAGCTGCCTTCCAGTGCCAAAAACCATGAGTCAGACCTTCAAGAATGAGGAAAAAGGCAAATCTGGCTTTAAAAGTGCAGCCAGTCTGGGGCTCGTTAGCGCTGCCCTCCAACCCCAAGCCACAGGGATCTTGTCCATGGGAAGGGGCAGCAGGAAGGGGTTGGTGACAGCTTGTCCCAGCACCCGCATCCCTATTCCTCCGAGCCGAGGGCATCCTTTCCTCTGGCTGCCCAACTAAAATTGGACACCTCACAGACTTTAAAGCAATTAATAAAAAATACATGGATCCTGGCTGGGGGGTCAGGAGCTGCGGCTGCTTGTACATACCTACGTCTCTACAGATATATATATATATATTTTTTTTAAAATAGATGAGGAGGCTGGTGGAGAAGCTAAACAGTTGCTAAGCAACCGGGCTCCTTCCTGGCTTGGGGATGTAGGGATGGGGGAGCCAGGGGTGGGGACCGGCCCCACACCGGACAAGCACCACGCAGGGGTGTGAGCACACAGATCCATCAGCTCCCCTGGAGATGCTCCAGAGTAAAGGGCACGATAGAGGGTGAGGACCTAGAATTTACTCCTGTCCCCAAAACAGCCAACACCCCCAACCTCAACCCCCTGGGCTCCCAGGGGAGGCCAAGCAAGCTTCATTCTCAGCTGTGGCTGGAGGAGAGCTGATGAGAAAGGGGACCAGCTCCAGGACCCCTGCAGTGACCCCATTCCTGAACCAGGGATGAGGGAAAGGAGAAGCACATCCACGTGACAGCAGCAATCCCCTCATGCTGAGTGGAGAGGCAGCGGGTCAAGGTGATGGGTGTCCCTATGGGACCCTCCAGCCCCGTGCCCCTTCGGCCACACCCTCCTCATCCCCTTGGGGATGCCCTGACAGACCTTTCCCAAAACAGGGGTGGTTAAATAAAGAATGAGGATGGAGAAGGGAAACAGCCACCCCCTAGGTTTTGCATCCTTGGAGTCATTTGCTTTGCTGAGCAAGGAGTCAGAAGGAGGCACAGGCAGCTCCAAGGCCCATCACCACTCTGAGGAGAGGGGGAATCATAAAACTACTACGAATAAAAGCAATTATTGAGCACATGGATGAGCAGGGGGATGACTGTCACAATGAGGTCACCTTTCCCAATGGGGACACAATCCCAGTGAACAACCCCTGGGGCTGCGTGCTGCAGGTATGGGGGGGTCATGGCCAGTGCAGGGGGAGCATCCAGCTGGGAATCCCCCCCCGCCCCCCTCCCCATGGCTCGCTGGGTGGTTGTGTAACGGGAGGAGCTATTCCGGGGTTTGAGCACATTATATAAGCCACAGGCCACCTGGCCGGGGAAAACGGGAGCTGGGAGACAGGGAGGAGGAGGAGGAGGAAGGGCTTTGGGGATTGGGACCCCCACATTCGGCAGATCCCTTGCAGCCAGCACTAAATCTGAACCCCACAGGCATCCCCTGTCAAAAAATGTGGGGCAGGCACCCTCTGCTCCCCATTCCAGCAGCTCCCAGGACCTGCTGCCACACATCCACCCAAGAATGGACATGGCCCCTAGGGCTTGAGCCCCTTTGTCCAGGAGGAAAGCATCACTTTCTTGGAACCAGGGACAAAACCAACAAAGAGCCCTGCGCCCCTCTGCCTTCCTGGCAAAGTCCCTGCTCAACATCTCCAGCAGTGACCAAGGATCAAAGCCTCCCTTAAAATCTGCCTGACTTCTGGCTCCAAAAGCCCCTGCCTCGCCCTCCATGAGTTGCCAAGATGAGTCCTGGGGCAGGGGAAGGCAGGTGGGATGCAGGGGTGATTCAGAGGGGATTCAGGGAGGAGGCAGGTGAGACACAGGGGGTGGCATTGTGTGAGGACATGCTGGCAGAGAGGAACAGAGCGATGATGATGTGTTGGGACACAAGCACCATGAGCTCCTGTCCCCAAAATCCCCCCCACTGGGGCTGTGCCTGTGCTCCTGCCAGAGACGAACCCGCATGCCAGGACAGGGAGAACAGCCAGGACACAACCACCTGCACCCTCGGAGAAGGTCCTTGACATTTGCCATCAACCTGAGACACCCCAAAATGCTGCCAGCTCCCAGATGACCCCCCCCCCTGCAGCAGCAGGAGCACAGGCAAGACAAAACACATGCAGCCTGAAATCTCGCTCTGAAGGGAATGAAGGAACATGTGTCCCCTGAAAGCCCCCTGCTCCCCCTGAGCTGCGACCTCACCAACAGTCCGAGGGCACAGCCTGGCCATCCCTAGGGACAAACCTCCCTCTCCTGGGAAGGAGAAGCACAAAACGATCCCAAAAGACAAGTGGCTGGGCTGCTGCTGGGGTTCCCTGTTGTCAAGCCTTGCCCCTCTCCTTCCCCCATGCAACACCCGCAGATTTTGAAATCTCATCAGCCAAACCCTTCCCAGCACAGCCTGGGGGTCCACGCAGCAGAGAGAGGGGCTTCAGGGCTGCTGTCTCAGCCTCACCTCCCACCTGCACCCCACAAGGCATCAGCATCTGCTGGGGGCTCAGCACTGTCCCATCCTTCCCAGGCGAAATCCCACTGCTGGGGTCACCCACTGTCCCCATCGCAGCATGGAGGAAAGGGACAGGGGTGCCCCCCGGCCACCCCCCAGCACCGGGGAGCACCCAACACACACCCACGTCCCTGGAGGGTCCTCCCGTGCCCCCCAAAACCACCTCATCTCCACCCTCCTCTCGCCATCCCAGCACCAAACCCCGCGGGGGGACCCCCCGGGCACCGCCTCCCCGTGGGCTCCCCAGCTGCCCCAGCACCCACGGAGCGCTTCACCCCTTACCCATCCCTTCCACCCGCGTCCCTTTGGGGGCCCCAAATTCGCAGCCCCCTCAGGACCAGCGCACCCCCCAAACCCCATCCCGGGGGGCCCTCCCTCCCCTGTGCCCCCAAGGGGTGGGGGGAGCCCTGTCCCCTCACACCGCCTGCACCTCTCAGCGCCCCTCCCCGTGCCCTCCCTGTGCCCACCGGGGTCCCACCAGGGTCCCACTGGGGTCCCACAGGGGTCCCACCGGGGTCCCACGGGATCCCACCGGGGTCCCATAGGCCCGCCCCCCCCCCACCGGTGCCGGCCCGACCGCCCCGGGCCCGGCCGCGCCTCACCTCGCCCCGCCGCCCCGCTGGGCCCGGCCCCGGGGGGTGCCTGTGTGCCGCCGGGGGTGCCGGGGGTGCCTGTGTGGCGCCGGGGGTGCCGGGGGTGCCGGGGGTGCCGGGGGTGCAGGGGGTGGCGGCGGCCCCGGCCCCTGCGGCGCGGCCCCTGCTGAAGTGCTGGACAGCTCCGGCAGCGGAGCCGCCCGACACAGAGCGGCGCCGCCGCCGCCGCGCACGCACCGCGCGGGGACCAGCGCCGCCTGCCGGCCGGAGGGCGACACTACAGCCAGCGGCACCCGCGAGGGAGCACTGGGGTGGGG
>JAWWEW010000048.1:6595954-6625712 GCA_035583185.1 Anabacerthia variegaticeps | reverse complement strand
CCCACCTAACCCTAACCCTAACCCTAACCCTTAGCCCCCACCCAGGCCCCTTCCCCAGCCAAGCTGTTCACCCCTGGGGGATGTAATACCCAAAAACACCCCCATCCTCTACCCCACCCTGTATCCCATCCCATTCTGTATCCCATCTCATCCTGTAATTTACTCTGAATCCCTTCCCCTATCCCACCCTGTATTCCAACACACACTCTATCCCACCCTGAATCCCATCAACCCCATATCCCACTCTCTATTCCAACTCATCCCAACTCACACACTACCCTGAATCCCACCCCATCCTATCTCCCAACCTGTAATGCACCCCCTCCCTTATCCTACCCTCAACCCCATCCACCCTATATCCCACTTTGTAACCCAGCTCACCCCATCTCATTTCCCACCTTGCATCCCATCCCATATCCTACCCTGAATCACACCCCATCCTGTATCCCACCCTGAATTTCATCCCACCCCTGACATCCTCATGTGCTAGCCCGGTGCTTCCCACACCCTCTGAGTTCTTGACTGATTGACCATCACTGCCTGGGAGCACCTGGAGCACCCCAAGTCCTGCAGATGTTGGTAGATTTGGGGCTGGCTGGGGTGTCTGGGGTGATGTGGGAGGTGCCAGTCCCCTCTGGGGACATACCCCAGTGCTGCAGCACAGGTAACGAGTCTGTGTCATTAACTAATTAGTTATTTCTCACTTCCTTCAGCAATGTTGAGCTCTCACCTTCCTTGCTGGCCAGGGAGGGATGAAGCTCCCAGCCACCCCAAAACTGCCCAGTGTGGGCATGGCAGGGATTTAGCTGCCCAAAACACCCTGAAATCACCCCAGCTACTCTGCCAGGGTCACCAAACAGCCCTGGCTGGCACACCTGGTCCCCTCAGTGTCCCCAATCCCTCAGCCCAGTTTCCCCTGCACCACCCAAGCAGTGCATCCCTCGGGACCACAGCTCCCTCCTGGATTTGGCTGCTGGTTCCCAAAGGGGGTTTGGCGTCAGAGTGGGGATTTGGGGATCTGCTGTTGCAGAGACAGGAATGGGGAGCCAGTGCTGGGGTCTAAGGGGATCTTTTGGGGGCTGCTGAGGCTGAAGAGGCTTGTCCAGGTGAGGATGTCCCCACAGTAAGGGACCAAACTGTTGCCAGCACCACTGTTCACCAGAACCAGCCCAAAATCACTCCATCCCTCACCTTCCTCCCCATGTGGATCCCTGTGGGTCAAGGTGGCAGCAGGTCGTGACAACAGGTCCAGCTGAGGGGGGACACAATGCCCAGCTGTGGATGGGGTGGAGGGTCTGAACACCTTCCTTTCCACAAGGATTTAACACCCTTTTGGGGTTGTTTCCTACTGTCCACTGTGCAAAATCTCTGTAGGGACTACATAAACAAGTGGCCATGCGTTGGACCTGTGTCACTGTTGATCTCCAGCCGAGCAGTGGGGCTGGGTTTGGGAGCTGCAACGCAGCCCCTGAAGCATCCCCAGGGCTGCTGCTGCCTCCCCCTGCACCTGCCTTTGTCCCTGCCATGTCCCCCTGGGGTGACAGCAGATGCCACCTCCTAGGAGAAACCTCCTGCACGGTCAAGGCTATTCCTGGTTTAATGCTGGAGGGGGAAAACAGTCCATGACAGGAAAATCCAGCATCCCCAGGGTGAGCCTGTGCCCTTTGCAGCACCATTATCTTCCCAACACCTGCAGAGTCCGCAGCGCTGAATAATGCATCAGGTCCTGGGAAACAAAGAAGAGGAAGGAATGCAAAAGCAGCATAGGGAGACCCTGGCATGGAGGGGCAGCAGCTCCGCGGGGTTCCCTGGACTTGACCAGGAGCCAGGGCTTTGTATCAGGATCATGTCAGGCTTTGGGCAGCAGCCTGGGAGAACAGCAGTGGGAGATGGAGCGTAGTCCAGCCCAGGGTGCAGGATCCCAGCCAGAGAGCTGGCACTGACGGCAAACACAGCCAGAACCACACTTGGAATGGGATGGAGAAAGGCAATAGCCATCTGGGTGGGAAAAATGGAGGAAAGCAGGAAGAAAAGGCTGCCAGGCAGGCAGGGAGCTGAGGGGTGCAGCAGGGAGAGCAGTGCGAAGGGCTGATCTGGTGGAGAACAAAAGGGGAGAGATAGAAGGAGTGGGAGAAGGGTCGCTAATTGCAAGCAAACAGACAGAGCCAGCCACGGCTGGGGGGAGAGGAGGAAAATCATCACTTGAAAGAAAACGAGGATTTGGGAAGGAGAAGGAGAAAAAAAAAGGCGATAAATAATTAAAGGAGATCAAACGAGGCAGGCAGCAGAACAGGCCTAATTGCAAGGATTGGCGCTGAGGTTCGACATCTCCACCAGCCGCCTCCTGACGCAGAAGAAAGGGCAGCCAGGAACGGTGGTGCCACGCAGGAACGTGCTGCTGGCACAGCACAGCCAGGAGCCCCTCATCAAAGCCTGGCGCTGGCTTTGGTGGTGCTCAGCAACCCTGACAAGGAAGGAAACGCCAGAAAATGATGGGGCAAAGCAAAGGCATGAAGGGGAAGGGGCTGAGAGGCACGGCAATCCCAGGAGAGCCGGGGTGTGACGGGGACAGGGTGTAGGAACAGCCCCGTGTGCACCCAGGGTGACCTTGGGCCATTCGATCGGGGCCTGGCGGCTGGAGGCTCCCATCGATTTGGGCTTGACCTCATGGCCACGTGGCCCAGTTCAGTGCTGGGATGTGTTTGCTGGGTCCCCTGCTCCCCTGGGGCTCCCTGTCCCTGCTATCCCTCAGTAGGGGTTTTTTCCTCCTCGTGGATTTGTCTGGTCACTCTTTGAAGCCCTGGGAAATGCTCTGTACCCATGCTGTGCTGCAGCCAGGAGACCTCCCATGCCCCAGCACACCCTTAGCTCATCAAGGACCTGCCTCTTGCTGCTTTCCTTGGAACCTCCTGACTCAGAGAACAAGTATGGGAAGAAAGAATGAGCCAGTGCTACCCCTCCAGCCTGGAAGTCCCTCCAAGCAGCTGCTCATCGCTAGACCCAGCCTTTGCTTTTACAGCCCCAAAGGGCAGCCCTCTCTGAGCATCACCCAGCGTGGGAGAAGCAGAGACCTGCTGCTGTCCCAGGGTCCCCAGCTGCATCTTTGCCCATGACCAGTGCCCACAGCCTCCTCTGTGACCCCATCCAATGTGCCCCAGAGTCCCTGTGGAGCCCTGGCAGGCAGCAGGTGGCAGGGACAGGCAGAGGGGTGGCAGAGCCCAGCTCGAGCATTCTAACCTCTCCTAACAGGCAATCAAATCCCTGCCCCGGCAGGACTCCCTGCATATTAATTGCACTGCGTTATCCAGCCATCTGTTCCCGCAGCCAGGAAAAGAGCAGTCCCTTTGGTCTCCTTTATTAACAGGTTTCCCTGTAAATGCAAACAAACCCTCCCGCCTAGGCGCTGCTCTCCAGCTCCGCTTTGAGGCACCCAGGAGGGAAGTGGGAGCTCTCGGGCATTTCAGTAAATCAAGAGCAGGGAATGCAAAGGTGGTGATTTCACACTGCCTGTGGCCAGGCGGGAGAGCCAGGGGAGGGGGAGAGGCCTCTGCAAAGGCAAAACCACAGCTCAGATGGTTTCTGATCCTCCTGCTCGCCCTGTGAGGGAAGGGGGGAGCTGAGCTGGCTGCAGGGGAGACCTGTCTGCACCCCCAGCCATGCCCAACCAACCTTGGGGTGTATTTCCCTCTCTGCTTTCCCCATCTCCCTGGACAGAGGATGCACTGCCTGCTGTGAACTGCCAGCCCCAGTAAAGCCATGCTGAGTACCCCAGTGGTGGTGGTGTAGATGATGGGCTGCTCAGGAGGACAGAGGCAACAACTTTCTGTCCTGGCACCTGCTGTGGGCCCTGGATGCTTTTGGTTTGGGAGACGGGCTCCTGAGGGAGGGTAACATCCAGCATCTTTCTGAAGTACCTCCAGCCCCTCCTTTGCTCCTTTGCTGGAGCTGGGAATGCAGCCAGCTTTGGCAAGGAAGAGGCTGCACTAAACTGTCTTCCTGTTGTTGTTGTTTCCTCTGCTTCTCCTTCTCCTAAATATCACTGAAATGCCATCGATTGTCCCCAGAGCTCAGCCGAGCCTGCTGCTGTTGTTCCAGCCTTACCCAGAGGCAAACTGCTGTCACCATTTCCCATCACCCAGAGCTCCCCTGGGGTGAGATGGGGCTCAGGGGTGGCAGCTCTGTACCCCTGCACCAAAGCACCAGCCCTTAAACAGAGCCAGGAAGGGAAAACAGATTTCACAGGGATAAGGGACACAAGTGTGCCAGCCTGTTCCTGTGGTCATGCCACCCAAAGACTCCCAGGACACTGTGGTTAACCAGGATGAGACTCTAGCCATACTGTCCAATTTGCTATTCTCCTTGTTCTATTCTTTCCTCCACTTAATATGCTGCTCCAGCAGTGCAGGAGCAGCAGGTGGGACTGAATTACCTGACATATGACCATATGGACAATCTTTATTTATTGCTTTTAACACACAGCTCCTCTGTATCTTGACATCTGTGCTCCAGCACAGAGCTGGGCTGTCCAAGGAGGCGGGAGCTCTGTGAAAAGAAATGATGCTGCAATGGATGAGGTGCTTGGAGACCATCAAGACAGAAGTCTGCACACTTAACAGGGTGAAACCCAAGAGCTCTACACAGGGCAGGTTTTCCACCTCCTCCAGCCCTGGTTACTCATCTCCATGGGAGGTAAACACCAAAGGCTGCTGGCATAAGAAAGAGCTGCAGCAACTTACAGGAGAGAGGATGAAGGTCACAGCACCAGGAAACAACTTCTAGGGCAGGGAGTTTGCTTATCTGGGCACACCCAGCCAACACCTCCTCCTGAGGAGGGGTATGCCCCAGATCTTTTCCTCTTCCAGGGAATCTGCTCAGAGAGAAGGGGTGGGATGTCCCACACTTCCCTCCGCAAACCATCTCCAGTCTTCATGGTGATTAAGTTACCACCAGACAACTGTTCACCATGAAGACAGCACATGTGACCAAGTGGAGAAGACCTACACAAGTCCATTTCTCATCCTCAGCCAGTGTCCTTCTGGCCCCTGACTTCACAGCAGAAATCCAGAAGTGTGTCTTGTTTCCCTTCCCAAAAGGGAGTGGATTTCCAGGCACAGAACTCCAAACAGGAGGCATGGGATTGGGGGAAAAAGAAACAAACCCCAAAACCAAATGCAGCTGGGACATTGTTAACATTCAGGGGATTTGAAGGAGACTCTCAGGAATTTACAAGTCAGCAAGTGCTGAGAAATAATCCTCTTCCACCTCAGGTCCACTCGCCCATGTTGTCCCTGAGTCCCTACCCCTGCAAGTGAGGTTTTCTGTTTGTCCATGCAATTCCCCCAGACTTGGTTGAATTTGGACTGCCACCAAAGATAGAATAACCTAAGCCTCACAATGAACAAGTTTTAGAAGTCTCCAATGCTCAGAAATCTGCTCTTTTTGCTGTATTAAAAAAAAAGGGTTGGAAAAAATGTGTGTTTGTGTCCCCCTGGTTGCAAGGCCAGGCTTTCCCTGCAGCAGGTGCCTTGGCAGCTTTGGATGGCAGTTCCCCTGGACCACCTGGGTACAGAGGCCATGGTACACACCTCTGGCAGGTCGATACAAACCACTTTTCATGAGCTGTGCTTTCTATTTTGGGTACAAAATTTCTGACAGGCCTGCAAGACCCCTACACGCCGTGACCTGTGTTATAGCTGTCTGCCAAACACTTTCCATTTATTGTTTGGAACAGTCTGTGCCGTATTTACCAGGTCTGGCCAGTCACTCCTCCTCTGTCCTCCAGTTCTGACATCCTCCCATGCCCCCCTCCAACACAATCTTTAATTCTTTAGTCTTTAATTCTATTAATACCACCTAATAATTACTTTGTTCCAAGCCTGCTGAGTAACGACTGCCGACGCTTCAATTTCATTACTATTTCTGTAAAGAAACCAAGCTCTAACACACCTAATTTCTGCAGAGAGGAGCGACAAGGACTGTGCTAGCTGTCCTCCCTGCCCACATGTTCCACAGGGCAGGGAAAGAACCAGGCACTTGACTATCAATGCATCTTCAACAGTCACAGCTGTGTGATCTGGTTCAGAATGATGAACTAATTAAAATTAAAAAATAAACCCCACTTCAGAGAGCTCAAAAAAAAAAAAAATACAAGTGGACGAAGAAAGGCAGTGACCAAAGAGCATCTACTACTTTTAGGTATCTTCCTTATGAGAAGCTTCTACCACAGGTTCTCTAGCTCAAACCAACACTCCCCTCAGTTCCTCCAGAGGTGCTGGGCTTTGGCTTTTCCTTTTCCTCATCTAAATAAAGTCTGTCCAACTTAGAATTCAGCCTACACAGATGAGAGCAATTCAAAGCAATAGCGTAAGCAGCGCAGAGCACGAAGGAAGAGCGAATTAATAGCTTCCTTCATTAAAGCTTACCTTCAAAGAAGTCAGCAACAGAACTCGTCATCACCATCTTCTTGCAGACATTTATTTTTATATTCACAAGAGGATGAATGTAAGAGAAATTTATGGAGATGCTAAATCAAGCCTTTTGTTCCTAACTAGAACAAAGTCGCTCTCAGCAGTTTAATTATTGTCTTAGTGCAGGACTGACGTTTCAAACACTGTGCTCTTTCACTAACTCCTTTCAAATCAAATTATGTAAGAGATTAAGGTAACCCAAGGTGACAGAGGTAATGCCACCTCCTGAAGAATCACCTCTTGGATCACTTGTGCAGCCCCTTCACCTCATCTTGATCTTTTCTGATCACATGTGGTTCCCAGCGGCTGCCCTGAACGAGGAGCCCAACCCAAAACCCAGGTAAGGAGCAGAGTTGGGAGTGATCAGTCCACCCACCTCACAAGGCTGTTTCACCCCTACCAAAACCAGAGATATACAGCCTCTCCCTTCAAAGACAAAGCACACCAGGACAAGTCCACATGGTTACACTGAAAAAATGAGGCCGTTTTATTGATGATTAGACTGCACTGGCAACAAGCATCAAGCTAATACAGACAGACTTCAATCAAAGCATGAGGCTTTGAACCGGAAGTCATAAAGTGACATGATGCCTTAATAAATTAAGGAAGTTAATTCCTCCCCGTCATCAACTCTTCACTTGAAGTTCTTTGCAAATTCCTCTCCTTTCTTAATAGAAGCCTTCAGCTCAGACATGGCTGCAGCAACCATCTTCTCTTCAAAGGGGGAGAGCTTGCCAAGACCTAGGTTCTTCTCAACTCCTTTTTTCTGAGGAAAGAGGATTTAAGGATTAACCATTCATTGAATGACCTAAAGAGTAGCTTAACAGCTCTGACTAAGTATTACCCAGCTGAGACAGAGACCCAGCCTGGGACCTCTGTCATCTCTAGTGTGCCAATCCTGTGTTTCCTGGTAGGGTTCAAAGCATCTTACTATCTGTGGCAGCTTCTACAGCCCTCACAGAGTTCTCCTTCACTTTTCACAAGTGTGAAACCTGAAGGAAGCCCAGCAGCTCCTTCAAGAGAGGACTGACACCAACTGCTCCTTCCTACCTCCAGACCCACCATCTGGCAAGAGAATTCCCCTCCCCGGTCTATATCCTTTGCTTGCAATCTCAAACTGCTTTAAGGTGGCACTCCTGGGTTTTCAAGATTCCTACATCCAAGCCCTTCCCTCTCCATACCCCTCTGCTTCCATTCCCTAATGAGCCTGCCCCTAACACAGCACACACCACCCTCTGCGTCCCAGCAGCCACAACAGGGCTGCAGCATCCCTGTTCTGCACCAGTTCCCACAGGGTAAGGGTGACAAAAGGGACACTTCTTTCAGGGTTCAGCAGAGGTCCTGAAAGGAAGCTATTAATCCTAATCCATGCTGTAGCTCCCCATGTGCCTCAATTTCTGAGGGATTTGCTTATGGCAGGTCATGCTGAGGAGACAGTATTGCTGACTCTGATTATTCATACGAAGGCCCAGAGTAAACAGGCCTGACTTGAGGCAAGTGTGACCTCTTAAGCCAAGTCTGAATCTCTGGTTACTCAGTGGTTTGCAGTCTAAGAGCAGATAAAAGCAGCAGCATCCTTGCCAAGCTGGGCTATGTCCCTAAATACCATACCCAAATATTCAAGACTCTTAAAGGTACACTCAGCTATTAACTCCAGCAATACCAGGCATTCAACTAAACTGAAATCCCTCAGGAAAACCCACAAGACTCCATCAGTAGCTGCTGTTAATAAGCCTCATGATCTAAAGTACATACTCCCAGCTGCAGAGGTGTAGAGAAGTATGGGCTCTCTGTCACGTCCGACTTGACAAAGGCACATTCCACAACCCCTTGCTTTCCACTCATTGCTTCCAGCAGAGAGAACACAAATCGAGCACCAGCATAGGCCATAGACAAGGTGGCAGATCCTGTAAGAGTTAAACCACTTTTAGAAGAGATCACATTGAAATCTGATACCTTCTTTAGTATCACAGGTTTCCATACGGGTATGTTTACAGAGCTGCAGTGTCACTGACTTTGAGCTCACAGTCAGTTGGATAAAGCAGCAGCTTTTGGCCAGCTACATGCTGTCCAGCTGACCAGATTTACAGAAGAAACAGCTTAACATAACAGAGAAGATTCTTTTTATAACCATGTATGGTGTGGGATCAGTTAATGTTTAGTCTTACATACTGAGCTACTTCTAGTAGCACAGCTCAGGCAGTCACAGCTAGATTTGTGATCAGCTGTTCATAAATTGTAAGTAAGATTGAACTGCAGAGGACTGCATCCATTCAGCTATGGCCAACCAGAATTACTTGAAAGCTGTACCCAAGAACCCACCTGCTCCTGCTTTAGCCTGGACAACTTCAGTGCCAGCTTCTTGAATTCTGGCTGTAAGCTTTTCCAGCTGATCCTGAGGAAACTCCACTTTTGGTGTGCACTAGATGGGGAAAAAAAAAATTACTATGCAATACTAGAACCCCTCCAGATTCAGCATAAGGACACCCACATGACATTTTTTGTACCACTGCAGTTCTTATCACCAGTTCTCAGCTGGGCTAATGGGGTACCTCAGCTCACAGCTTGTGTGACACTGACCAGCTGCAAGAGTCACCAGGGCTGCTGGTCACTGCATGGCCTGGAACAGGAACCCAGCCATGCCCAGCTTCCTTGAGGACAAACTGCAGCTCCACAGCCAAACCAGGGCTTGCCACGCTTCCTCACTACTGTGTAGTCCTTTGCACTCAACAGAAGCCCTCCAAGCATAGGAATTTCAAAAAGTCATCCTGCAAATGTTTGGGTCACTGTGGCACTGTGGAAGTCAAGAGCCTTATGAAGGATCCAGTCTCCATAAAAGTATTTAGGAAGTCACTGAATCTTCAGATACAGCTCTGCCAGTAGCTTAAGCACAGCTGTGTCTCTCCCAATGGACTGCTTAACCAAAGCACCCCCTCAGCATCCAGCTGTTTCAAAGCCCTTGCTCTTATCTGCTAAGAAAATCCTTCTGTGAAGGATACTTTATTCCCCATTTAGAGCACAGCTTTTCCCTATTTCTTGGATTCTCCTTGGCCATATCCCAGCCATCTCCCCACAAGGCTGCAGCCTGCTTTAGAACTACATTTCACTCTGGTTTAGATGCAGGAAGGGAGCTTCTCCTGTCATTGCTACACCTCACATCTTATACCCCAAAGTCCTTTAGAGGAAAGCTGGGACTATTGACACTATCCAGAGGAGTTCAGGTTTAGCTTGCTGTCCTCTGTCTCATCCTGTATCTCATCCCAGAAAGCAAGCAGCCATGAGAGCAGGGAAAACTCTCTGCTCTATCTTATCACGCAACCTGCCATCACAAAGGCACTTTTACATCATCTCTAACATGCTGATGAGTGTGCTGCCACACAGAGCAGTCACCATGACCCACCTGAGAGATCAGAGGGATGATAGTCTTCCCAGCATGGCCACCAACAACTGGAACAGTTACTCGAGCTGGATCCAAGCCCTAAGGGAAACATGAAACTTTTCAGCTTCTGAAGCACATGAGCAAGTAAAACAACTGAAAACACCACACTTCACTGTCTGCCCTGGGTATTTGGGCACATTGATCGAAGGTTGGTCTCCATGATCCTGGAGGTGAAATGATTTTGTGATCTATAACCGAGTGCTATGCAGGGCAGGAGATTCAGGGGCAGCTCCAGGTTACTCTGATCACTTTATACAGTTACAGGCTATTATTATTCTTGCAAGTTTGGATCAATAACAGCGCAACATAAACACCACCAGGGCTATTAAGAGCAGTGACCTGCCAGAGCTCCTGATACTTTGAAGAATATCCTGTAACACACAGCATGGAGTTTGACTTGCAAACACATACAACTACTCAATCCTCTCCTCTGGTTGCACCAAGGGTTGGAAATGCCAATGGAATTAAGGCAAACACGTAGCTCACTCACAGGGCTATGAAAAGGAAAGGTCAAAGTCTCTTGAACCACATTTTGCAAGAAACCTTATCTCCAGGCTCCTCGAAAGAATGGAGGCAGGGAATCATTGCCTTCCCTTCTGGCTCCACAGAAATCTGAGCTCCTTTGGCTCTCTGCAGTGATTTTGAAAGCATTTCTTTATAAATCTGATACCAAAGTAGGCAGTGTCCCTCCCCCAGCAACTGTTAACCATGACCTGCCTTTAGTTCAGCCACGAAAGTATTTGCTCTGACGATGTCCAGTGTTGTAACACCAAAGATTTTGTTGGGATTATATACACCGTGCTTCTTGAAGACTTCTGAAGTTATTGGGATGGTTGAATTTACCTACAAGCAAGAAGAGACAAGCACTGATTAAAAGCAATACAATAACAAAGCCAATGCATGAACTTAAACAGGACAATAAACAACCCAAACTATACTTCCTACTTGGAATCAGCTGCAACCCATTACTTTAATGCCTAAATTGAAGAGCAATTTACAGTCAGGCTGGAATAAAAATCATTAATTTTACATAACCATTAAGACAATAAATTTGTTCATTCACATTGCAAAGGCTCCTCCCTTAGAGAGCTAAGACTTTTATCCCACTAATACACCCGCCTGTATTATAACCAGACAGACTTTGAGACATTAAGCACTTTTATATCCAAGTTTCCCCTGACTTAAATACGGGCAAGAAAAATGGGTTAGTAGAACCAGGCTTTTAGTGCTTTTCTGCTAATACACCGCAGGTATTAAAGATACTGCTCAAAATTAATAGAATTTTAGATTACTCAAGTATTCTGAGTCTGGATTTGGGTTTTTTTTTTAACTCTACATTCCTAAGTCTCCAGAAAACACTTACCGGGTTAGAGATAATACAGATCATGGCTTCTGGACAGTGCTTTGCACAGGCAGTTGTCAAAGAGGCAACAATACTGGCATTAGTGTTGAACAGGTCATCACGGGTCATACCTAAAACACAGCCAGTACAGTGCCCTGTTACCCACAGTCTACTCCTTCATGGGCAAGCAACCCAACCACAACCCAATATTCTTCTCTGGACAGAGACACGTCAGCTCCTGGTTTCACAGATCTAGATCAGATTGTCCAGCTGCAGTAATGGACTGGCTCCAAAGGTAATTCCCCTCACTAATAAACAGAGCAAGCAGCCCAGCTGACCACTGTCAGAACACACTTCATCTAAGCTGCCTGGAGTACAGTGTGCCCATACAGACCCACAACACTCGGTACTCAGAGCAGCACAACTCTTTCCAAGATGAATTCTCCTCCTTCTCTTAAGTCACCTCCACAACTCCAATTTAAGTGCCAACTGCTCTGTGCAAAATATTGCTGGTTGTGTAAGTGCCACCTCTCATTTCTGTTGCAGCAACTACCTTAACCATGAAAAATGAAGATATAGGAAGAACTAGGCATTAAAGTCTAGAGTTTTGTTGCACTCCCAATAGGATACTGAAAAAGAGAGTAGAAATGGAGCAGGTCAGAGGCATTCTAGGATGGCTTAACAGCATTTATTCAGAGATGCCCCAAGAAGTTACTGCACAATTGATACAAAACAAGTAATTATTTCTATTCTGCTGAAAAATGAAACAATTAAACAGTTTCCATTCCTTGAGCATTGCCCCAGGGCAAGAAACACTAAAGGAGATTTAGGATCACTTATATGTAAAGTCTTTGCACCTCAACCCTACACAGGAACTCCAGAAATCAATTCTGCCCATTTCACAAGGGACAGTCTAAGAGACAGGCTGGATGAGCTGCCTGACACCACAAGCTCTGGGGCAGGAGCATTAACAGACCACTTACAGCCCAAGCCAACACCACCATAAAGCACCAGACAGAGCTCTATTTGGGTAGCAGACACAGCTCTATTTGAATAGCAGCGCTACAGAGATCCACTTCAAAGCAGCCCTGGGGCTTTCCAATAAAGAGAACATACCTGGTTTTCTTGGGACTCCCGCCGGAATAACAACAACATCACAGCCCTTCAGACATTCTGGCAGCTGCTCAGGTCCCATGAAGCCTGAAATGGAAGACATTGAGGCATTATGTTTTTGACAGTTATTAAATATCTGATACTTTGAAGTGCAAAATTATGCCCAGAGGCATCCAATTCCTCTTTTAAATTTAGCCTTCAATTCAAACTTACGCTGAAAAGCAAAGAAACACAATTATGGATGGATCCCATTTGATGTTTTTTGCTTGTTTCAAAACTCACAGAACCAGTGTGGTGAGAATCTCACATTTGTCTGTTTTGAAAACATCCAGTTCCTACTGTGCATCTTTACTCTCCAAAAACCTTGGCACTGGAGTCAGTGGTCACAGAGAATTGCAGACAGGCCCATTCAAGTAAAATATCACCTTCTGGTGGTCTTCAGATAAAATGAAGATCAGCAGATTAAGTTTTGATTTCGTCAGAACATGACAGCTGCCCCTTCAGAAAAGAAGAACTCAGAATCCATGTGGACACCCAGGCAGTGTTAAGTCTAGCTGTAGTCAGACTTTTAAATGCAACACTCAGGCTTTGTTCTCAAATAATTTCACTGTTTCCTACATTACAACCACAGGCTATTTTCATCTCCATACATGTCAACCTAATCAGCTAAACCTTAATTAATCATGCACTGCTGGAGGAAAAAGCTCCTTAAATTGATACTAGGCCTCAGGATCATTGTGTGAAGATTCCCCTTCATGAGCAACAGGCGATTCAGAGCCAGAGCCACCCGAGAGGATCCCTTTGGCACCCAGAGCATTCCCAGCAGTACCTTTGACATTGGCTTTGGTCTCAATGTGGCTGAGGTCGGCTGCCACACCTGGAGTGTGAGCGATATCGTAGAGGCTGAGCTTGTTCACCAGCGGGCTGTTCTTCAGGAGCAGGGAGAGAGGCTGCCCGATGCCCCCCGAGGCCCCCAGCACTGCTACCTTGGCATTGCTCTGGGGGAGAGAGACAACAAACACGTTGTAGAGATGTTCTGGAAGCCACCCCAGCAGTGACCCTGGGGATTTCACCACACTTTCTTTACTTTTAGTGCTGTTTCTCAATTTTTCACCAAGCACTACGCAAACTTGATAGCCTAAGCCCACAGAAAGTGATACTCGTGACAGCCTCCCAGAGGTACCTTCAGGTTTATTGGCAGGACAAGTTGGAGGAAGCTTATTTGTGACCTGAGCCTCAAAAGGGAAGCAAGGCTGGGGGAAAGGAACCCAAAGAACCAGTTCTTCAGATGGAAATGTCTGCCCGAGACTAATATCTGCCACCCTGGGGGCCCAGGTCTGACTTAGGGCAAAATCTGGTTTTGCAGTTTTTCTGTCTTGTTGCCAATATTAAAAAAATACGCCTTCCAATTTGGCAAATCAATACATTTAATAGACTACAATAAATGCAATATCTATAGTATGCATGTAAACAAACGGTTTAGGCATGAAATAAATTCAAAATTGTACATGCAGCTGCCTCAAGATCAAGGCCTGAGAACATTAATTTCCAGCTTTGCTCATGTGACTGAGAATCAAGTAAAATCAACTCTGCTTGGTTGCCCTGTGAACCAGTTTTACCCTCACATGTGTACTGGCAAGATGTTATTTCTCTCAGAAATGCCTGTGCTCCAGTGTAGAGTAATGCTAGATGAGAGGAAGGATACTTCCGAGTGCCAGAACAACTTTAACGTGCAATGCTCTGCCAAAGCAATGGAGAATCAGAGGCTCCTGTAGAGATGTAAATGGCAATACAATTACTGCTGAGAAAGCCATTCTTTATCAGTCTTACCAGATAAAGCCATAATAGCTCCAAGTCCTTACATGTACGACTTAATTACCGTGCTATGACAAGAAATAATCTACCCAAGAACTAGATCAGCCCAGCCTCAGATCGGTTTTCTTGCTATTGTAAAAGATGTAATTTTGCATAAAACTCTTTAAGGGGAAGCAAAGTCTGGCATGAGTCACTGCTGTGCCCCATTTATGACTGAACCGATATGTGAGGTCAAAACCTCATTGTTGAAAGACACAGTTCCTACGAAAAAACTTAACACAAGCCGCTCCTGTGCAGCACATCTTTATAGCTCCAATTACCACTCTGTCACATCCCATTGGGACTATTAATGTCAGACAGAGGTCGGTCTCTATCCGTGCGACCACAGCAGCAGCTCTCCTCTGGTTTGGAGTCAGCACACTGGACTTCAGCACACGAAGGATTACTGTTAAACCCCAGCCACCAGCTTTAGTTCTTAAAACCTCTGCAAGGCAGGGACACGTTCGCAGAGGAGGAAGGAAGGGGCAAACGCACCCATCAGAGAGGGAAGTTCACACAGGACTAGCACGCTTCTGACGCCTGTCTCGGGCGGGGCAGGAGCTCCTGGGCCAAAACCCGCAGGACCACAGCCCCAGCACGGAGGGGTCAGTGGGCACAGCCCCAGCACCGATCTGCACCCCCAGCACCGAGCCCCCTGCCCAGCCGCACCCCACACCCCGTCCTGTGCCCCCTACCCTGCCCGAGCACCGACACCCACACACGGCCCCTGCTCCTCTCCGAGCCGGGTCTGGGCTGCACCCCCATCTCCGAGGAGGTCCCACAGCCCCTCACCGAGGGTCTGGGCTCCTCCCCGACCCCTACAGCCCCTCACCGAGGGTCTGGGCTGCTCCCTAGGCTCCTCCTGAGCCCTCACAGCCCTTCACCGAGGGTCTGGGCTGCTCCCTAGGCTCCTCCTGAGCCCTCACAGCCCCTCACCGAGGGTCTGGGCTCCTACCCAAGCCCCACAGCCCCTCACCGTGGGTCTGGGCTGCTCCCTGGGCTCCTAACTGAGCCCCACAGTCCCCTCACCGAGGGTCTGGGCTGCTCTCTGGGCTCCTCCCGAGCCCCACAGCCCCTCACCGAGGGTCTAGACACCTTCCCGGCCCCACAGCCCCTCACCGAGGGTCTGGACCCCTTCCCGACCCCACAGCCCCCTCTCCGAGCAGGGCCGGGCTCCACTCCAGCCCCGCAGCCGAGGAGGAACTGAGCCCAACCCCAGCCCCACAGGCCCGGAGCCAGGAAGGCCCGAGAAGTCCCACAGCCCTTTACTGGGAAGAAATTGGGCTCTAACCGAGCTCGGCCGCCCCTCACGGGCTCCACAGCCCCTCAGGGGGAAGGACACGGGCTCCACAGCCCCTCAGATGGCAGGGCCTGGGCTCCTCGCCGGGCTCCACCCGAGCACCGCATCCCCTCACGGGGGAGGGTTTGGGTCCTCCCTCTGCATCTCCATAGCCCCGCATACCCTCACGGAGGACGATACGGCCTCCACAGCCCATCACCCGGGAGGGCCGCGGCTCCTTCCCGGGCTCTACCAGAGCCCTCTCACCCCTCACGGGCTCCACAGCCCCTCAGGAGGAAGGACACGGCCTCCACAGCCCCTCAGATGGCAGGGCCTGGGCTCCTCGCCGGGCTCCACCCGAGCACCGCATCCCCTCACGGGGGAGGGTTTGGGTCCTCCCTCTGCATCTCCATAGCCCCGCATACCCTCACGGAGGACGATACGGCCTCCACAGCCCATCACCCGGGAGGGCCGCGGCTCCTTCCCGGGCTCTACCAGAGCCCTCTCACCCCTCACGGGCTCCACAGCCCCTCAGGAGGAAGGACACGGCCTCCACAGCCCCTCATGGGCTTCACAGCTCCTCACCCAGGAGGGCCGCGGCTCCTCGCCGGGCTCCACCCGAGCCCCGCAGAACCCTCACGGGGAGGACACGGGCTCCACAGCTCCTCAGGGGGAGGACACGGGCTCCACAGCCCTTCACAGAGGAGGTTCCGGGCCGCACTCGAGCCTCGCCGCCCCTCACGGGGGAGGACACTGGCTCCGCAGCCCTTCACCCGGGAGGGCCGCGGCTCCCCCCGGGCCGCACCCGAGCCCCGCGGCGCCTCTCGCGGTGCGGTACCTGTGCGGAGGTGGCGATGCCGCGGCGCAAGGCGGCGGCGCTGGCGGAGCCGAGGCGGGACAGCATGGCGGGACCGGGGCTAGCGGCGCTCCGTGACTCCAACGACCTCCACGGCCGGCGCCTCTCGCGAGAGCTCCGCCCGCGCCGCGGAGGGGAGGGGAGCGAGCGGCGAAGTCTCGCGAGATCGGGGAGGCGGTAACCTTGGAGACGCGCGGGCGTCGCTGCCCGCACCGCGCGGGGCGGGGGGGGGCCGGCGTGTCGCGATAGTCGGCGACAGCATGGCGGGGGTGGCGCTCTGCGAGCCGCGACAGCTCTACAACATCATCAACCAGTGCTGGCGCTTCTCGCGGCTGACGGAGCCCAACTACCTGTGCCTGCTGGGTGAGGCCGCAGCACAGGCCTGTCCCGGCCTGCTGCTCCTGCCTGTCCCTGCCTGCTGCTCCTGCCTGTCCCTGCCTGCTGCTCCTGCCTGTCCCAGCCGCCTGCTGCCTCTGTCCTTGCCTGTCCCTGCCCGCTGCTCCTGCCTGTCCCTTCCTGCTGCTGCCTCTGCCCCTGCCTGTCCCTGCCTGCTGCTCCTGCCTGCTGCTGCCTCTGTCCCTGTCCCTGCCTGTCCCAGCCTACTGCTGCCTCTGTTCTTGCTCCTGCCTTTCCCTGCCTGCCTGCCCCTGCCGCTGCTGTCCCTGCCTCTATCTCTGCTTGTCCCTGCTTACTGCTATCCCTGCAAACCCCTATCCCTGCCTATCCCTGTCCCTGCCTGCTGCTCCCTGCCCCTGCCTGTCTCTGTTCTCTTCCCTACCCCTGCCTGCCCCCTGCCTGCCGCTACTGTCCCTGCCTCCTGTTTATCCTTGCCCCTGCCTGCGCCTGCCCCTGCCTTTTCCCACTCCTGCCTGCAGCCAGGCACTGTGCCCAGCCTGGGCAGATATCCTGAACCAGTGGGGCTTGTGAGGAAAAGCACACACATCATTCCTTGTCGTTACTGGGGCCGTGCACTTGGGATCTTCCTCCCATCCCGTTTCAGTTGTCATGATCCAGTCCTGCTCTGGCTTTCCTCATGTCCAGCTCCCCCTGCTCTGAGCCATCCCATGGATACACACTCTCCCTTGCTGTTCCCAGAGGGACAAGATTTCTCAAGCATTTCACAGAAATTGCTGACAAGCATTTGCATCTTGCCAACACCACCAAAAAGGGTGTCTGATATTGCACTATTATTAAATGTTTTGGTAGAGGAGTCAGCCAGTTTGGGAGTGGGGTTGGGGTCTCTCTGGTGCCCCTCTCCCCAGCTCTGGGGCAGCAGAGGTGCTGGGCAGAGGTCAGAGCAGGCACAGGGAGTGGGGACACAGGACTGGTGCTGGGAATGCTGCAGGACTAGGGCTGCTGGAAGCACTTGGTGTTAACACACAGACTCACCTCAGTCCTGGAGGTCGTTATATCCACACCAGAAAGTCTCAGTTCCTAAAAAAAACAGACTCACAGAATCGTCAAGGTTAGAAGAGACTTTCAAGATCGTCCAGTCCAACCATCAACCCAGCATCACCATAAACTCTCCTAAGCCCTATCCCCAAGTGCCACATCCTCAAATCTCTCTTCTCTGGGTGATGCCAATGCCTGAATTCCCACTGACCGAATCACAAACAGGATTCCACCTTTAAAAGCCAATTACTCTGCCTGTTTTTTTTCAGATGCCCGTACTCAGCGAGAATTCGATTACAGCCATATTACTACAGCCCGCAGGATTGAACGGGTGAGGGCGTTGTTTGTGTGCGTTCTGCAATTAGCAGGAAGCCAAAAGTGGCTTCAAACCCCCGGGAAATGTCCCAGCCACTCCCATGCCTGTGCTCCGTGGCTGCCACTGGGGGGATGTATTCTGTCGCAAAGCAAGGGTGGCTCCAGCAGCCCCAAGGATTGGCACACGGGAACTGAATATCAGGAAAAACATTGCACAAGAACTGACATATTGTAGCCTTGTCTCACAAGGACAGTGCTGGCATCTGCCCCGCTGTGGGTGATGAAGCAATGGGAGTAGTTTGCATCATTTCTGACTTCTAGCCGGGGCTGTCAGCACCACGCACGTCCACGTGGACAAAGCAACACGTAGCTAGGAGAGTGGTAACTTGCAAGATGTCAGTAGTGTTGGTGCCACAAGAGAAGAGCAGAGCTGTGCTCCTGATGGAATTCCTCTGTGATTTTGTAGGGTCCTGCAGGGGAGTATGTGGTTCCAGATCCAGAGGAGCTGGGCTATGTCAGATACTGTGTGGTGTATGACTACACCACCAGCTCTTTGGGCTCCTGTGACTTTGATGAAGAGGAGGATGAAACAGGTACGTGGGACCCATGTCAGTCAAAACCTCACTGCCAGAGAGATAGTCTTCCCATTCCTCTTTTAATTGCATGCAGCTTATTGAAAGAGATGCAAATGTTCACAGTTTTATTTGAAAGATTATCATCTCTTCTATGCCTCCAGTTTTTCACTGTGTTGTGTATGTTCTTAGGCTTCAAAAATCCAGGTTTTATTTCAAAGCATCCTGGCAGGCCTGGTTTCCTATCTGTGGATGATCCTCTGAAGCTCCTTGTTGCATGTGAGGAGTGAGTTCTTTTTTGCCCCACATTTCCCTGAGATTGGGCTTGTCCAACGATTGCCTTTTAGAGAGCAATGCTGCTTCAGAGACTGAAAACAGTGGCTCAAGTTCCGTGTGTTCCCAGAGTGAGTACTTCCTTCTCTGAGGGTAAGAAAAGGCTTTCACATTATGATACTTAAAAAGATTTGCCTTTAGTGGGGGTGATGATTTGATGGAGTTCACCGAGAAATGTGAAGAGCTGGAAACTTTTCGATGTCATTGTTCAGTCCTCCTTGACCTATGGAATTGTTTAGCTTTCACACATTCTTTGGCAGAGAGTTCTGCCGTGTGCAGAACTTCTGTATGTTTATTTGACTCTTATGAGCTTTACAAAGGCTACGGTAGTTTTAGCAAAGATTTACATCACTTTTCAAATTTAAAATCGTGTGGGTGTAAGGGGAATGAATAAGATGTTCCTAAATGCTCCGTGATGAGGCATTAAAGGGAAGGTGTGAAGAATCAGGAGTGGGTTTCTATTGTGCTGATCTATTTCTAAAGCAGACATAGCTAGAGGGAAGCAGGATGGACCCCTTGGGAAGAGGATCAGCCATCTCACATAATTCACTTAATTGAGGAGGGTGTCTAAATCACTTGAGAAGAATTTATTTAAGACACTTCCTTCTTTTCCCCTTTGCCTAAAGCAGACTAAAGAAAAGTGCCTCTGTAAAACTATGATTAGTAGATTTAAATTAATAATACTTCCCTATTATCAGAACTTATTACAAGCATTTCCCAAAGAAAAAAGGGGAGAGAGGAAAAAAAAAAAAAAACCCTTCATTTAGGCCTACAGAAGAATTCAGGGGAGGAATGTAAGATCAGGACAAGAGGTGAAAGCAGAACATCCTATTACTGACCTGAAGCAACAAGCATGGAATAAATAGAGCTTTTAGCAAGGTTTTTTACAGAGCATTAGACTAAATGAAATTTGCTGTGGGTGTTGGGGAGGCAGATGGAGGCACTGGTGGAAACACTGAACCTGCCCTGGCAAACAGCTTTTTGGTCTCATTAGATACTGAGGAAGGAACTGCCGTCCTACAAGCCAGAAACCTCCAGCAGTTCAGCCGCCACCCCGTGCTCGTCCTGAAGGGAGGGTACAGGCACTTTTCGGCTTGTTATCCTTTTCTGGGGACTCAGAAGATACTGTGGATGCCTCGGGTGAGATGAGACTAATTTGCAAGTAGAATTAACATTCATATTCAGCTGATGATGGCTGATGAGTTCACGTTAAATGGTGTTGCAAAACTAGTATCATAGTGATTTCAAGCAGAGGAATTAAATGTCATTTGAATTACTGTGCTTGCCCTGAGTCTCACCACTGCTTCTTTTGCAGCCACACTTTTCCCTCTTCTATTGTGTGAAAGAAAGCTCATGGAAACAGCCTGGGAATGTTTCCCTGATAACCCCAAAACGGGCCTGTGGAGAGTATAGATAACTGAACAAACACTAGCAAATGATGAAAAGAAGCAGGGTCCTCTCTCACACGTGGTTATCTGGTATAGTACACAGCAAATGTTTTCAGACAGAAGTGCAACTCCTACCAAGCACTGTGTTCCACGTGTCTTCATGAGGAAGGATCACAGAGCAAGTTCTGGTGCATTGTTTCAATAGGCCCAGAAAGAAAAGAGCCATCCACTCAAACACTGGCATCCTAATATGTGGTTTCACCTACAAGCATCGATCTATTTAGCTCATGAGAAACAATTACCCTTTATTCCACATCCAGGACAGGACCTGAGGCAGGGCAGGCTAAGAAGGTGCTGGTCAGCAGAAAGCATCTCACTGCAACGTGTCTTTTGCTCCCACTGTTCCCATCCCCTTGTGGTTCACATGAAACAGCCCATGACACAGTGCTAACCTTGGGATGCTACAGCACAGAAGAGAAAATCAATTTTGTGCTGCTTTGTGAAGGGCAACACACAGCTGAGCTTCCCCATTGGATTCATTTGGACACAGAGTACCTCCTTGCCTCTCAGTTTAAGCTGTTCTCTGTTGGTCTAAAGTGTTAGGCTGCTGCTTTGTGCTCCTGCAGCAGTAGCTGAGTATCCATCAGGGATGTCAAGGCACTGTTGGCTTCTTGTGTGTTTTCATTCTCAACCTCCACGCTGCAGATGACAGAAGCAGCTGCAGATTTGTGCTGTGCCATTACAGGGCACCTGCAGCTTTGCAGGTGGCAGATGATTTCATTTAGCCTTGCAAACTGTAACCAGGGAGAACATCAAATGAATCTGTTATGCTATAGTCCCTACAGACAATGGGAAGGATACATTCCAACTCCTGTTTACTCAAGATTCGTTTCAAGTAAAGCCACAATGACAGCAATGCTGTTAATTATTCTCAATAAATCTAGCAAAGACTTCAATATACAGAAAGTCCAGGTAATTGAATGAATCATTACACTAAATTGTGTCATGGGCTGTTGACTAAGTGCTTGTTCAATTCTTCACGTGACTTCTGTTTAGGAACTTACCAAGCCAATGGGAGCGAAGACACTCTCTAACCTGAGCCTCTGGTTTCTCTCTGGCAGGAGCTAGACAACTTTCAGCCATACCCTGTAGAAATACTACCTGCAAAGTTATATATGGGCAATATCAAGCAGGCCTGTGACCAAAAAATTCAGAAAGATCTGAAGATCAAAGCACTAGTCAATGTCTCTGAAGAGCCTGCAACACTGTAAGTTAAACAGTTCAAGGTTTATCCTCACCAGTGCCTGTGATGTGGCAAAATGAGGTGGCACAGGGTCTGTTCACAGAGTAGTCAGTGCCTGTGAACTTCCAAGGGAACCTCTGTTGTTCACTGCAGATTCCAGTGCCATTTCATGCTCATTTTTCCAATCTCTACCCCAGAGCAGCGACATAGTCCTGCAGCCCTTGACCTTGCTATGGGTGGGTTGGGTGAGAGGAGAACTGGAAAGCCCTTGGTATTTGGAGTCTATCACATACTACCATTCTCCAGGAAAAGCTTGTATCTCTGAATGGCTTTCAGAGCAAATTCTTACAAACACATTAGTGTAAAAACTAAATCACCAATGTGTCACACTGTTGGTCTTCCTTTCTTCCTACTCTGTCCATGACCATTCAGCTCAGTCTGCAGGTCATGCTGGAAATGCCAATAGACACAGTAAAAAATCCAGTAGCATTTCTCAGGGTGGTGACCCAAACAAAGTAAGTAACAAATCCAGTCACCCACCCCAGGACATGTGTACCAGCAGATACTTCTCGTGCCTTTGGCTCCAGAGGAAGTTCTCTGCACTGTGGGTAATATTCCCATGCCCTCTGCATGATGTGCTTTCACATTTTGGGAATTCCTCACCAACGTTTTGCTCTATGAGTTTTCTGAGCTTTTGGAAGGAGGAGATTCTGTCACAGAGAACCACATGAAGTGAATTGGGGAGGCTCTGTCCACAAAACAGCCAACACACACCTTGTGAAGGCACTCTTGTTTTCAGTTCAGCTGTTTGCATTTATCTCTCAGATAAAGGAAGCTGTAGGTTAAGGCATTAATGTTGATACCACATGGAATGGAAAATCAGTAATTAAACTGGATGTGTGTTACAAACATCTGTGTCTCACCATAACAAATCCCTTATCATAATGTTAACGGGGATGATGATGATGAAAAACTCACACATGTAACAGCAAACAAAATGATCACCTTGCCTCCACCAAACACATCTTGTCAAAGCTGCTTCTCTGGTCCATCTGATCTGTGTGCTCTCTTTCCAGGTTTGCAGAAGGTGGTGAATGCCTCCATATATCTGTTCCAGATTCACTTGAAGCAGATCTTTTTTCTTCCTTTCCCACCATCGCTCATTTCATAGGTGAGTTGATCCTGGTCTGGAATTCCTGAGACCTTGCTCACTCTAGGATATTAGATGGGAGTGACAGCAATTTGCTCCAACAGGAAGCTCAGGCAGCAGGGTTGTAGTCATTCACAATCAGTACACTCCCAAGCCAGCCCACACCCCGAGGGATACTGGACCTTCCTCACTATCCAGCCTGATGGACAGAGAGGAGATTTTACAGGGCATCTGACTGATGTTCCTGCTCACTGTAAATGATACCTCACTCTGGTAACAGGCACCTTCCACCCAAGCTGAAAAGGCTTTGCTCAGGGTGTGTACCTGAGCTCCATAGGATCCCCTCTTATTCCTTTGCAACAACCAGCCCAAATCTTCAACCCCCAGAGCTTTATTTGAACCAGAGTGTAACACACACGAGAGAGCTTACCACAAGGTGCTGATAATCCTTGTGATTTGCAGTGCAGACTCACTGCAGAGCCTGGGCAGACTTTCAGGTTGGACAGCATCAACCTGCCTTCAGCTGATTACATCATCTAGGGCATGAAAAAACACACTCTCCAGCTCAGTGCCTGCAGCTGCACAGCGGGCACAGCTCCTGCAGCTCCATCCTGTGATGGTGTCAAATGGTGGTGTTATCTTTTATCACACTTATCAAATAACAGCTGCCACAGACCAAGGCCCTGCTGAGCTGAGCGTTGTACAGAAGCAAAAGACCACTCTGTTCCCACAGACTTTATAATCCATGTATAATATCAGAAATGACAACTGGACACAAAAAACCAAGGAAACAACATTTGAGGATATAATTTTGTAGTCCTTAACTGAATTTCATGATTTGCATGCACCCAGATGTTGAAATCACTTCCTTACATTTCACTGTGCCCCACCTTTTTTCCCAGTAGTGTTTCTTTCTCCATCAGTCTAAGGAAGTTTCCAACCCAGACCACAAGAGCTTATGAGCTTTAGCTCTTGTGGAAGTGTTACACTGTTTACCTGATAGTGGAACTATTTATGTGGTAGTTAAGAGCAGATTATTCAAACTGGAACATTTATGGGTAAACGCCAGCCTAAAGTTCTCTGCATACTCCAAGAGGGGTGTGGATATTCTCATGCCAGGTGTATGTTGGAGTGAGGCCACTTCTATTCAGGTCTTACAACACAACTATAGAAATAAGTTAGAAAATGCTTGAAAAAAAAAAAGAATCAAGAACCAACAGAACATCTCAACAACAGTAAAGGAAAAGGCTTTTGCCCTATGAATTCTAATGTTCAGTTGCTGATATTCTAAAAACATCATGCTGCCTAGAGAGGGAGAGAAAGAATTCAGAGGTTATTAATAAAATATGCAACCTTCTAGGCACAGGCAGCAGAGTTAATGTGGGTAGGAGCCACTGGCAGCATCCTCTGGTAACAAATGGGTTTGCTGATCTTAGCAATTTTCACCACAAAGCATCCACCATAAAAATATCCTTAAATCAGTGTCCCAGCTGGCATATACATGCTTCCTGCTGGTGATCTCCACGGAAGGGTGAGGGATTTGAAGTCTAAGTCCCCTCCAGTCTGAGAGCTGATTGCTCCAGCCTGGGTGGAGAGCAGTTAGGCTTTTGTTCATCAGAAATTTCAATACCTTTAAGCCTTTCTGGTAAGAGTTTGAGCAGGTGATGTGAGTGATGCTGACCACAGCTGACGGGTCATGGTCTACCACATTTCTTCAATTCCCTGATGTAAAAGGGACACTGATGTGCAGTGAAGCATTGACTGATGATTGTCATTGGTCCTGGTCTTCAAAGCCACGTTTTAACAGAGTGGATTTCTCAGAAAGGCAAATGCTTACAGAAATGGGAGCTGGCAGTGCCCATCTGCTGCTGTCAGGGTTCCTGAGGGCTCCTGTCTCTCAGCCTGTCAGCTGTCACCGAATTAGCGCTTGACTCGACCGTTGCAAGCTTGATTTCCCAGATCATTAATTTGTGATTGGCATTTCCTTGCTCAGATGCTCAGATGGATGGTGGGGCAGTGCTGGTGTTCTCCAGCCTGGGGATAAGCCGGAGCAGCACAGCCACCATGGCCTATCTCATGCATTCCTGCCGCTTCTCCCTGAAGGTATGTCACTGTCACAGTTCCCACAGGCACTGGCTGGGGCTGCACTTGGTTTCTCTTTCTGAAGCCTCAGTCGCTGTAGCAGGAACACATTCATGGTCTGTGATTTCATGTGGAATGTCCACCTGATAATGTAACTGATTATATGATCTGAGATTGCATCTGCTTTCTAACATTAAGGAGTTGGCTTAAGGGTGATTTTGGATCTGTGTGTCCTGTGATATTCTTGCATTTCCCTACTTAACTGCAGGCTATAAAATAAAGCTGTGGTTAGAGAACATAGCATTTCTCTCCTGGATCTGAGAAAGACACTGGAAACTGCTGCAGTTAATCCCATCTCTTAGTTCCATGGCGTTACAGGGAAGTTCAGAACCCAGTGTTTGCAGGGCTCTTAGTTACCACTGACTTCAGCACTGACCTCCTCTGAAATCCCATTTTATTTCTCCAGAAGCAATCCCCTCCCACAGATACCGCTGTAAGAGAAATCTGGAATGGGATAATACTCACCCAGGAGGGATGTATGGGTCAGATGGCCAGTACATGCTGTTTCATAGCCCTGAATAACCTAAGAAATGAATGAAGGATGGCTGGGAATGTCCTGGCTGTGCAAGAGCCTGGCAGCCTCTCCCCCTTCTTCCCTTTTCATAAAACACGTGGGCATTGTGCTGCCCTAAGCACCATCTCATGATACCTTCAGGTGAGTTCCCATGGGAACTAAACAGCATCTCCTTAAAAAGCTCCTCCTTGTTTAGAATGTCTCCTCTGGGAGCTTGAATGGATTGATCCAAACTTCACTAAAGCTGGGCCTGCATCTAATAATTTTATTGATTTTGCACAAACATTTGCAGCATAAGAGGAAATCTCTTGCCATGGCTGTGTGCCAGTGGGTAATTAGAGGCTGAGGGTGCCAGCAGGGCTGCAGACATGGCTCAGTCTCTGCACTAACATGGGTGTAATTGCTCCTGCATCCTGATAACCAGCCACTTGCACACTGAATTTCAGACCGTGCTTGCATGGCAGTGCAAAAGTCAAAGGCTGATCCTTGCCATTCCTCTCAGTTGGCATCAACAGGTTGGTCTCAGCATTTTACTAAATGCCAAAAAGAGGAAGAAAGGGTTTTCAGGGTAATGCTTGCTCACTGTTGGCTGGGCAAAGCTTTCCTGGGAGATTACCCTGGCAGGCAAGTTTGTTTCTTGCAGACAAAAGCAGTGCAACAGATTCCTGTGTGATCCTCCAGCCAATGCAGGCAAAGACCTTTGAAAGCTCCCAAAACCAGAGATAATCAAAAGCAAGGCAGATTTGTGATGTGTGGCCCCTTACTCTATTAGTAATCAATTTGTGAGCAGATCAATTGAACCCAGAGGAACTAGAGACACCCACCCTGTGGTCCCAGAGGAACAAATATTGGAAGATCAGCCTCGGAGCCTGCAGAATCACCAAGATTAGATAAACAAGCTAATGGAGCACTATCTGTTGACCTTTGGTCTCATTACACTTAAGCAACCCTCCAAGTGCAGGGGACAAGCTCTTTTACAAGCAGGAAGATGAGCACTGATGGCAAAACACAGGGGTGCAGCTGAAGTAACACAGAGTAATGCTGGTGGATCTGTGTGTGTCAGAGTTCCTAGGTGATTACTTGGAACTAATAAATAATTAAGATGGCTGTAATTAGTGCAGTGGGATACCTGCAGGGTCATAGCTGTTTCTGCCACATCAGGTCATGCCAATCCAAAACCATGATAACCTTTGTTGCTTACTCATGAATAGCTGATACTTCACTGCTTTGCTTATCATCTGTGGAAGGAACAGCATTTTAGAGTAGAAAATCCAGGCCTGGATTTCTTCCCTGGTGTAAAATAAAATAATGCAGGATACCTCACAGGTAGTGAAAGCAGCCTGAGCTGTCCTCATATCCAGGAGAGCAGAGCATGAAGGGGACAGGCTTCTCTGAAGTTCACATCTGGATCCAGCCTGTCCTGCTTTGGTAGCCAAAGTCTTACCTGCAGGTTATTTCTGGCAACACAGGGAGCAAACACAAAGCTGTGTTGTCTCCAGGTGTAGCTGCTTCATGACTTTCAGTTCACCCCCTAACACTTCTTTGCTTTCCTTCTGCTTACAGGGAGCTTGGAACTACCTTCTGAAATGCAAACCGAGCATGAGACCAAACCGGGGCTTTGTGGAACAGCTCTCAGCCTGGGAGAGCCAAATGTATGGGTCCACCATCACAGACATCTCTGAACCAAACTACTGACAGAGAACACCCTGCAGGGAAAGGCACTGCCCTCCCACAACACCACCAAAGCTCCTTGAACACTGTTTGAAAAAAGACCTTAAAGCAATGGAAAAGCTTTTCTCTTTAGCTCCACGCTATTTTGGAGCCTTCTGGGGAACTTACCTGTGCAGTTTGGGAAATGCAAGTCCTGCAGGATGAGGCCCTTTACAGGCTGCCTGTCTTTTGTAAGCAAAGGGGATTAAAACCACAGCTGTGGGGCAGTCAGTAGGGTTGTCTCTGGAAAGGTCCCTTATCCACAGTCTGGAATGGCAATTTAGAGTCTGACTGTGGCCAGTTCCAGCCTGGAGAGGTGAAAATGTCCCTGCACCCTGCAAGTGCCTTCTTAGCTACCCACAGACTCCCTGGTTGAATTGTTGACAAGACCACTCTTCCCACTTGCCACCTTCTAATCCAACAACCTCTTGGCACAGCTGGTAGTTTTGAAGCCTCAATCCTGTTACGTGAAGCCTAAAATCAGTTCCTTCCTCTCCCTTTCTGCACTGCAAATTCTGCTCACTGACACCCCAAAATAAAACAGTACAGAAAACACTCCTAGGCCTTCCTAGCACTCTGTGTTTGGGGTTTACTGTGGGTTTTGGGTTTAGCTCATGTTTCTCACTCTGATCCATGCAGCCAGGGATGGGACTGCACATTATTCCAGGAGCTGCCTGAGCTGACAGCAACGAGCCCTCAGAGCCTGGCAGGGGGCTGTGGTTTATCACTCCCTGCGTATTCCAGATGCCTATCTCCAGTGCAGTACAGGATAAATAATACAGAATAGATAATACAGAGTAAACCATCATCATCATCATGGCTAGGCTTTGTGAATGAAGATTTGGGAAGGGCTCTACCCACGTGTGCTGCAAACACACTGGTGGCTAAAAAGGCCAATGTGAGATAGGCAAGTCCAGCTGCAAAAGGCACAGTGGAAAGTCTCCATAGGTGGTATTGATGAGGCACAGTTCTTCCTGTGTTGTCTTTTTTGCCTCCAGACTGATTCTGTGTGTGTTCTCAAAGGAAGCAGCAGCATTATGGATGGTGTGTCTCCATGTGTCCCAACTGGAGGCCAGAGTGGACCATTGATGGTGGTCAATATGGTCAAGGCTGAGGTGTCATTTCAGGGAGTCACAGAATAAATAACACAGGATAGAGAACACAGAATAAATAACACAGAATAGAGAACACAGAATAAATAACACAGGATAGAGAACACAGAGTAAATAAATAACAGAATAGAGAACATAAAATAAATAAAACAGAGAACACAATAAATAAACAACACAGAATAAATTACAGAGAATAACACAGAATAAATAACACGGAATAGAGAACACAGTATAAATAACACAGAACAGAGAATACAGAATAAATAACACAAAATAACAGAATAGAGAATACAGAATAGAGAACACAGGATAGAAAACACAGGATAGAGAACACAGGATAGAGAACACAGAATGAATAACTCAAAATAGAGAACACAGAATAAGGAACACAGAATAAATAAATAACACAGAATAGAGAACACAGAATAAATAACACAGAATAGAGAACACAGAAAAAATAACACAGGATAGAGAACTCAATAAATAACACAGAATAGAGAACACGGAATAAATAACACAAAATAAATAACACATAATAAATAACACAGGATAGAGAACACAAAATAACTAACACAGAATACACAGAATAAGTAACACCGAACAAACAAACAAATAAACAAATAATAACTAACACAGGATAACCCCCCGGGCTGACCCCGCCCCCAGGGCTGACCCCGCCCCTCGATCTGGCCCCGCCCCTCGAGGGGCGTGCCCGGAAGGGGGCGGGGCCAGCGCCGCTGTCGCCGCGGGCCGGGCCGGGCCGGGCCGGGAAAGGAAAGGCCGGGCTGGGAAAGGCCGGGCAGGGACAGGCAGGGCAGGCAGGGCCGGGCTGGGCCGCCATGGCCGGGGGCGCCGAGCCCGCAGAGTGCCTGCGGGAGTGGCAGGAGCTGCAGGACGGCTTCCAGCTCATACAGGTACGGCGGCACCGCGGGGTGTGGGTGTGTGTGGGGATGGGGGGACTGGGGGGATAGGGGGAATGGGGGGATAGGGGGAATGGGGGAATAGGGGAAATGGGGGAATAGGGGAAATGGGGGACCCCGTCAGGGCTCGGCGTTCGGGGGCCCCACGGGCGGTCGGAGCGCCCGGTCCGGCCCGCAGACCCCGGGTGGGTCAGGGCCCTGATGGCTCCGGTGAGCCCAGCCCGGGCCGGCCCGGGGACACAGAGGAAACCCTAAATGGGCTGGCCGGGGATACCGGTGTCACCCCCCGGTGACATCCCTGGTGACATCCCCGGTGCCACCCCCCGGTGCCACTCCCCGGTGCCACCCCCCGGTGTCACCCCCCTGTGCCCATCCCATGTGCCCATCCCCGGTGCCATCCCCGGTGCCACCTCTGGTGCCACCCCCCGGTGACATCCCTCGATGCCACCTCCTGCTGCCACCTCCTGGTGCCACCCCCCAGTGTCACCCCCCGATGTCACCGCTCGGTGTCACCCCTCTGTGCCCATCCCCCTCTGCCACCTCCTGGTGCCATCCCTGGTGCCATCCCTGGTGTCACCCCCAGTGCCACCCCCCGTGTCCACACCGGGTGCCCACCC
>JAWWEW010000048.1:6544922-6595854 GCA_035583185.1 Anabacerthia variegaticeps | reverse complement strand
ATCCCCCGGTGCCTCCTGCTGCTGGCCCCCCCCGTTGCCCCCCCCGCTGCCATCCCCCGGTGTCACCCCCCTGTGCCAGCCCCTGTGTCACCCCCTGCTGCCACCCCCGGTGCCACCCCCAGTGTCACCCCCAGTGCCGCCCCCTGTGCCCCGCCACCCCCCGAAGGCTGGGTGCCAGGAAGGTGCCAGGTATCAGAGGTGCTTCCACGTGCTTTGTGTAATCCCCAGGGGAGGAGTGGGCAGGGTTCGGCTCGGCCAGGGTCACGCCGGGGGAAGGGGAGGGAAGGGAGGGTTGGCCAGCCATGCCCTGCTGGGTCACTCGGCTGCAGCTGCAGCGCTTCCCTTTCCCCCTCCTTCCCCCTCCTGGGACTGGGGATGTTGCTGCGGACACGTCGCTGCTGCTGTGCCCGGATCTGGGGCAAGGGAGGCTTGGAGAAACGTCCTCTTGCTCCACAGGGCTTGCCTGGATGTCCCGGGTCACCCACTCCAAACCCCGAGTGTGTGGAAACCCTCTCCCTGGGTGGCTCCTGGTCCAGGCTGTGTCCCAGCGTGGTGCTTGGCTGCTGACACAGCTTGCCACAAAAGCCACTTGCTCACAGTTAACTCCAGAGCAAGAGGACGAGGTGACTCCAGATGGGAGCAGGAAAGCTTGATGGTGGAGCAGGGGATGAATGTCCTGGGAGACATCACTGACTGCTGGGGAGCTGGGACTATCTGGGAGCCAGATCTGCCCCTGCTTGTCACCAGGGGGAGAAGGTTTTCCTCCTTTGCTCTGTTTCACCTTTCTCCTTTGGGAGCAACTTGAAGATCTGCTGATCAAGTGCTCAATAAGAGCTCAAAGTTGTGTGCCAAGGTCTAGTCCAAGGGTTGATGTGAGCAGTGTGTAATTCCCTGGTGGAAGTCACATTCAGGCTGCTGTGGCCGAGGTGAGGCTATTTTCCAGCTGACCTGGACAAGCAGCAGCATTGATCCAGCACACTCTCTCCTTTCCTTTCTAAATATAGTGGAGAGTGGCATCCAGCCTTTCCCAGGTGCTGTTGGGTTACTGGGCACTTGGCTGCAGCCCTGCTGTGAGTCTGTCCTCTTTGTCCAGCTCATTCATGGGCTCCTTCCAGCTCCCTTGGGGTGCCCAGAGCCACAAGTCAGGGTAGCAGCAGGTGCTGCACAGACCTGGAGGCAGAGAGAGTCGCTTACCCATCCCAGCACTCAAAACCACCACTCTGGGTGGCCATGGCCCTCTGTTGTGGCCCTGGCCCAAACAGCATTTCTTTCCAAGTCTTTCTTATCCTGTGTGTGCAGTCAGTGGTCTCCCAGCCATGGTGAACATGGGAACATCCCAGAAAAGGACCACATTGCTGGCTGGACTTTCACAGCAGGAGGGGGCTGGACACGAGGGCTGTGTGAGGGCAAGACCAGGCTGTGTCCTGCAGATGTGCCTGCACCTGTAGATACCTTCCTTGGGACTGGGACTGGGTGGGCCCATGGAAGCAGGGCTGGCTGCAGGCTGTCCCCAAACACCCCTGGCCTTCTGCTACCACCCCTCTTCTCACCCAGCTGCTGTGAAGGTGAAGTTAAGGACATTTTTTAACAGAAGCATCAGCAGAGTTCCCATGGAGGGCCCAAGGACAGGGGTCTCTGGGCAGGGAGCTCTGATGGGTGCTGGTCTCTCCTTCCCAGGATAACCACAAGCTGTACAAGCAGAAACTCGAGGAGCTAACCAAGCTCCAGGACGGGATCTCCAACTCCATTGCACGGCAGAAGAAGCGGCTGAAGGAACTGTCCATCTCCCTCAAAAAGTAAGTCGGTGTCCTGTTACAGCACAGGAGGGGAGAGAGGCAAGGATGAGGCTGCTGAACTCTCCTAATGTCTGAAATACAAACCCCTCTGCAGCCTCCCTCATAGCAAAGTGCTGCCAGAGGCAGATCTTCCCCAGCCTCCCTCCCCTGTGCCCCATTCACAGTTCAGAGCTTGCAAGGGCTTTGCAGGTACCATGAACTGCCCTGTTCCTGCACAAACCTCTCCCCAGCCTTCCTCGAGGCTGAGAGACCCCTTTGGCCCCACCTCCCTCCCATTCCTGCTTCCTTCTCTCGAGCAGCGTCCCAGCCTGACAGAGCTCTCGCTCTGCAGATGGAGTTATGGACTTGCCTCCCATCTGCCTTTGCTGTCCTTGGGGTGTCCTTGCCCCAGTCAGTCACCTGTGGAGTGCCAGTACATGCTGATCACGTTACAGAGGCTCTCCTGATGCCTGTGCCTGTGTTTCCTCCCCAGATGCAAAGCTCACGCGAGTCCCGAGCAGGAATTGGCCATCCGAGAGACCGAGAACCTGATTAAAGAGAGGCAGAATGTTTTCTTTGAGATGGAGGCCTATCTGCCAAAGAAGAATGGGTAAGAGGCACCCCAGCTCTGGGTGCAACACCTTCTCCACCCTCCACATCCCTGTGGCTGGAAGGCTGCAGGCACAGACCTGCTGTCACCCTGATCCTGGTGGGGTCACAGCTATGCTGCTCCACTCTGGCTCCTTAGAGGATGCCTGGGTAGGAACCAAGCTGAGCCTCTGCAGCACTGCCCTTGCCCCCCTCACTCCTCTGCCTGCTCATGGCCTTCATCCACCCTTGGACAGTGGTTGTGTGCAGGGGAAAGCCCTGGTGAACACCCCAGTGCCCTCGGGAAGTGGGGTGTGTGCTTGGCCACCCATCCCCCTGCCTTGGGAGGGGATGCCAGAGTGTTTGTGCCTGGTAGTTCCATGGAGAAATCAACTGGGGCTCGTCCCTGGCCCCAGCAGTGGCACGAGAGGGGACAGCTCCACAGGCAGGTCCCCATCCTAACACCTCTGCTCTCTCCCCAGGTTGTACCTGAGTCTGGTGCTCGGGAACGTGAATGTCACACTGCTCAGCAAACAGGCCAAGTATGGACTCTCCTTGCTGCCACCTTTGATTTGCCTGACTTGGGATCCCCTTGGCCCCAGGAACAACAGCTCCTCCTGGGAGATATGGGGCTGGCTTGGCCCACCTGGTCAAGATTGCCTTCCTGGGCTGTTTTCTGCATCCTTTCACAGAGTCAGCCAAATCTTTGACTACCCCTCACGCTCCTGCCACTGGGCTGGGAGGGACCATTAGCTCTGGCAAGCTAAATAGGATCCTCCGCCAAAGCTGTGTTCAGGTTTCCACTGGGTTAGGCACTTCCACTAAAGACAAACAGTGGATAGCCCCCTGCTCTTCCCTTCCCCATGCCAGCGGTGCCCAGCCAGGAGCCCATGTCTCCCTGCTCTGTTTCCCAGTCCTTCTCTTGGAGATCTGTGCAGACTGCCCAGCTTCCCCAGGGTCTGGGCCACCAAGAAGCTTGGGGTGGTTTGGAGTGTTTGAAGGTGTCCCATCTGTGTGTTCTCCTCTCAGAAATACCCCCAAGGCAAGGCTTTTCCCAAGTGTGTCCCAGAGACTCCCATGGAATATCACTTTTGTCCAGCCAGGTGGGCTGGGAGAACACAGACTTACAGCAGCCACTTTGCTCCAAGTCCTTGTGCTTCCCTGCAGGTTTGCTTATAAAGATGAATATGAGAAGTTCAAGCTCTACCTCACCATCATCCTACTCATTGTCTCCTCCTCCTGTCGGTTCCTCTTCAACTCCAGGTGAGTCTGGCTTGGATGCTGGGCAGACATCTCCTCCCAGGGTCCCTGTGTCCTCCTCTCCCATCCTGCAGGGTCCAGAGCTGAACAGAAATCCAAATAAAGGATCAAGAAGTGCCCTGGAGGTGGAGTGGCCTTTGTGGCTGCTTCAGTCCCTCTGTGGCCATGGTGGGTGGGGGAAAAGCAGGTCCCTGCCTGTGGTGGGTGAGTGTCCTGCTGTGGGGGCTGCCACAGTGCCCCCAGCACGCCCTTTTACACCTTCCTTTGTGTGCCACCAGGGTGACAGATGCTGTCTTTAACTTCCTCCTGGTGTGGTACTACTGCACCCTCACCATCCGGGAGAGCATCCTGATCAACAACGGATCCAAGTGAGTTCCCTGGGCTTGGGGAGGGGTGTGCAGCAAGTTGGTCCTTCTCTGCAAGGCTGGGTTGCTGGGGCCTATCAGGCAGCTCCACACCTCCCAAGGGAGCAGCTCCCTCCTACTCAGGGTGTGTAGCAAGCCCTGGTAGGAGTGGGGCAGGAGGAGCTCCCCGTGTGGAGGTGGCATGGGAAGGGCCCCAGCTCCTGGTGCTGCCCACACTGGAGGTGCTGGCTGGGTCCTGCTCTGAGCGCGGATGTTTCACAAGCAGCCCTGGTCCTCACCTTGCCCTGGGAGCTGTCAGGTGGCTGGGAGTGGGCTGTTCTGCTGTCCTGATGCACCTCTGGGTCTGGATTCACACTCAAGACCTGACACCCCTTCTCTGTGTCTGCCTTCCAGAATCAAAGGCTGGTGGGTTTTGCACCACTACATCTCCACCTTCCTCTCAGGTGTCATGCTGACATGGTAAGTGTGTGTCCTCTGTCCCTGCAGCCATAGTGGCTGTGGGGCAGGCAGGGCTGGCCATTCCCTCCCTGCCCCATGTACCCCAACCAGCACCATTTCTCCACAGGCCAGATGGGCTCATGTACCAGATGTTCAGGAACCAGTTTCTTTCCTTCTCCATGTACCAGAGTAAGTGCTGTGCTGGGATAAGGATTGTGGCTGGCCTTGGGTGCTGAGTGTGCCTGTGGGGCTCTGCACCACATGCAGACCTGGCTGTAGCTGCTCACAGCTCATCTGTGTTTTCCCTTGGGCTCTGCCCTGCCCTCACCTCCCTGGCACTGGGGTGGTCTTTGGGGGCAGTCATCGTGGAGCTGGGCTGATGCCAGGGCCAAGAGTTAATCCCTGGGCACCTGCTGATGGCAGCCACGCTCTCTCTGCAGGTTTTGTGCAGTTCCTGCAGTATTACTACCAGAGTGGGTGCTTGTACCGGCTGCGGGCGCTGGGAGAGAGGCACAATATGGATCTGACTGTGGGTAAGTCGGGATTTCCCCTTATTGGTTGTCCCAGTCCAGCTGGACCCACCATTGCTGCAGGGCCCGTGGCTGCCCCAGCCTCCCTCCCCACCAGCTCCAGCCCAGTGCTCACCTAACTGGGAGCTGTGGGTCCTGTTCAAGGTAATGGTGACAGTTTGGTTTGGGTCAGTTTGGCTGCCATTTATGAGTGTCAGAAACAGTAAAAGCTACAAGTAAAGCCAAAGCTCTGAGAGCAGCATCTCCCATGGGCAGTAGCACCCCATAGGCTGGGTGCCCCCCTCCTCCTGCTCTCCTGGGACCACCAGCCCACAGCTGGCTCCCTTGGGTTGTGAGGTGGCAGTGGATGTGGCTCCTGTTGTCTAAGCTTTGTCCAGGAAGCTCATTCAGATATGAAATGTCCCTTCACCCTCACATGTACTGTGGCCTCTCACCTCCCCTCCCTTGTGTCACCGAGGACTGGGCTGAGGGGCTCCAGCATGGGCAAAGGCAGCTCCACCAGAGCAGCTTCCTCCAGAGCCCTGTATTAGATTGGGATCCCTTCTGCTGTCTCCCCTGTGAGTACAGGTGCCCATGGTGAGGTTGGCATGGCAGGACCTTCTCAGCCAGGCACTGGGTGGGCACTGAGCCTCCCTGCCCATGTCCAGGGGCACTGGGCTCCATCTGCTCCCTGCCAGCCTGTTCCAGGTCCTCATGCAAACCTTCATCCTTTGCAGAGGGTTTCCAGTCCTGGATGTGGAGAGGCCTCACGTTCCTGCTTCCATTCCTCTTCTTTGGGCAGGTGAGTCTGCACTGATCCTTGCAGGGATCTGCAAGAGGCCAGAGCCTCAGGTGGGAGCAGGTTGTGCTGCAGTCCCAGCTTTGGTTGGCAGCCTGGGTGTCCCACAGTCCCCACAGGCTGCTGCAGCCATGTGATAGGGCATGCCAGGGGCAGGGAGATGCTTCCAGCAAACGCTGAGCCTTTTCCTCCAAAGCACCCACCACCTCTACAACTGGGGCAGTGAGATGGGGAGGACCTGGGGTAGTTCTGCTGAGTGCTGAATAGAGCAGAGAGGCTGCAGTGAGAACCTTTCCAAAGCCCTTCCAAGCTCCAGCTTCAGGCTGCTGCTCTGGAGGGTACCGAGTTCTTCCTTGGTCAGAACACTCAGGCTGATGCCCAAAGACTGCTCTGAGGCTTCCTCATGGCCCTTGGGCTCCAGGTGGCACAAAAGGGGGGGATGTCCCAGCTGAGGTCCTCTGGGGATGAGCCCTCTGACCCCAAGCCTCGATGAGGTTTCACTGCCCTCAGGCAAGGCAGGCATGGGGGTTTTGCCCAGAGGAAGCAGCTGGATGATTTTCAGCATGGGGTTGAGCCTCTGAAAGCAGAACCTCCCCTCAATCTTCTCTCTCCTGCAGTTCTGGCAGCTCTACAATGCCATCACCCTCTTCCGCATGCTCCAGCACCCCGAGTGCAAGGAGTGGCAGGTAAGGGGGCTCCCAGGGGGCTGCCCTGGGGAGGGGGTGCCCCAGGCAGGTCCCTCCTGCTGACTTTGTGCCTCTGTGCCTCCCACAGGTCCTCATGTGCGGCCTCCCCTTCTCCGTCCTCTTCCTGGGGAACTTCTTCACCACCCTCGGTGTCGTCCACCAGAAGATTCAGAACAAGAACAAAGACACGAAGGAGAATTGAAGGGGGGCAGTGTGGGGGCCAGGACTGTTTCTCCCCACTGGCTCCATCCCCAGTCCCCATCTCCTCAATTCCGTCCAGACTCTGGTGTCTCATCCCATTCCTTGGAAGCCTGGGTGTGGGACAGAGCTCGAGGCCTGCTCCTGGACAGCCCCGTGTGTTCACCACGGTGCTGGATCCGTGCCTGAGTCACTCACCTGGAGTCAGGAGCACCCTGTGACAGCCACTCCCATGTACTGGGATGTTCTCTGGGTGCTGTGCTCCCCATCCCACTGGGACAAGGCACTGTCCCGGGCTGACAGCTGCCTCACACAGCTGCTGGCATGGTCGAGGCTCCCCCTTTTGCTCCCAGCCCTGGGTGTTGAAGGCAGAGGCCCTGGGGCAGCCTCGTCACTGCAGGGGCAGCCTGGGGGCTGTGCACAAGTCCTGGATTCCAGGGGGTGTGTGCTCCAGTTCCTCCCTCACCTTCTATCCACAGGGAAAGTGGGGCTGGGGCATGGGAAGGGTGGGAGCACCAGGAGCCTGGACCAGGCTTTGCACTGGAGCTGCACAAACAGCACCCTGGGCTGGCATCTCTGGAGGATGCACATGTGAAAATAAAGGGAAGGCACTGCCCCGGGTCACCGGGGTGGGTCTGGGAACAGTTTCCACACTCTGTGGTTTTGGCTCTTCAGGAAGTGGGCCCTGACACAACCTCTCTGGAAGGAGGCTGGGGGTGGGGGTCTGTCTCTTCTCTGGGGGAACATGCAATAAGACAAGAGGAAAGAGCCTCAAGTTGTGCCAGGGCAGGCTTAGATTGGATATTAGGGGGAAATGCCATCACCCAAAGGGTTGTCCAGCCCTGGCAGAGGCTGTGCAGGGTTAGGGTGGAATCACCATCCCTGGAAGGATTTAAAAGCCATGTGGATGAGACACGTGGGGACAGGGGTTAGCAGGGGGCTTGGCAGTTCTGGGTTAAAGGTTGGTCTCGGTGATCTTGGAGGGCTTTTCCAACCTAAATGACTCCATGATTCTATGAAAACCCATTTCCCTGTGCCCCCCTCCACTAACCCAGCATACAGGGGGCCCTGGTGGGCAGTGCTGGGAGCTCCCTTCCATGGCAACCCTGGCCTGCCCAGCCCTGTGCACAGGATATGGCCAGAGCTTTGCCCATCTAAGGAGCCCAGCAGGACCTCAGTGTCCCGAAGAGACACTCTTTACCACCATCAGGCACTCCAGAAGAACCAAAGAGCAGCTCTGGCACAGCACCACCCCAGGCCAGAGCCCCCCACTGCCATCCTCCCCCCCACCAGGTCCCAGCACTCAGGGTAGGGGTCCCCCCAGCTCAGCCTAAACCCAGAGTTGCCACCACATCTCCCCCTTTCCTCCCAGTTATCCAGTGCTCTTGCCTCCCTCTCCCCTCTGGCTGAGCAGAGAGACAGCAGGAAGAAAACTACAGACACATTATTTTTATTCCAAGGGCAAATGTATTTAAATAATTTACAATCATTGGACAGCCTGAAAGGTTGTTTTGTGTTTTTTTTTTTTCTTTTTTTTTTCCCCCATGCTTAAATCACAAAGATGTTCAAATAAAAACAGTATTTTAAAAATGACCGTACACAGTGTGAGGGAGGGGCTGGGCTCGGGGGAGCTGCCGGACTCCGGGGAGCAAGCAGGGCCCTATGGACTGAGACTCCTCCTCCCAAGACCGGGTCTGTTCCCGAGGGGAGGAGCCACCCCCTTCCCACTGCCTGCTGGAGCGAAGGCGGACAGCAGGAAGGGAGCAGGATGGTGCTGAGGGCCAGGTGGCACACTGTGCCCAGAGCCAGCTGCCAGCCCCACATCCTAAAGATGGACAAACAGGGCAGGAGGGAGGTGAGGGCAGATCTCTGCCCACGCTGGGGCCTCACACCCTGCCAGAGCACAGGGGGCTGCCAGCCCCTCCACCTCTCTGCTGTGCCAGCAGGCCAGGGTGGGCTCCAGCCCCCAGGGATAAGGCAACACCTCGTCTTCAGAGAAGGAGCCCAGAGCTTTCTGGCAGCATCCATCCCTTCTGTCCCACATCAGCTGTGTCCCTGACCTCAAGGCAAATGCTGGTGCCAAGAGGTGCACCTTGGGGTGCCAGGGGCACCGTGGCTCCTGGAGAGCAGCCTGAGCTACCCCCCTGCCCCTCTCAACCCCTTCCACCCCCCGGGGTACACAGCCTGTCCTGAGGGGCTGCTGTGGTGCAGAAGGGGTTGGGAGTGACACCAGGGTAGCTGTGGGCTGGGGACAACACCATCACCCACAGCAGCAGTGGGCGAGCAGGCACTTTCACCTCCCGTGGGCCCACGCCTGGGGACCTGTTCTCTCCCCGGCCCCGCCAGCCCCACTTTTAGCTCCAGACATCCAGAGAGTACCGGCCCTTTGTCATCAGTTTCTTTACATAGTCCACGGCCTGGGCCTGGCTCATGTTCCCAAATTCAGACACGATCTCGTAGAAGGTGTTCTGCACATCCCGGGCCATGTTACGGGCGTCGCTGCAAACAAAGGGTGTGAGTGAGACGACATCACAACAGTCACAGAGCCCTGTCACCTCCCCACAGGGACACACAGGGGTCACCCCAGCCCACCTCCCTGGCCCCTTGCCCTCCTCCTCTTCCCCATCTTGTAACACACAGCTGGGGAAACCGAGTCACACATTTTCCTGAGAATAGGAACATTTTCCCACAGCCCCTTCCCTGCCACCAGACCTACCCGCACACATAGATATGAGCCATCCCCTCATTAACCAGCTTCCAGATGTTCTCTTTGTTCTTCTTCAGTAAGTGCTGGACATAGACCTGGCAGGAAACAAGGTGGGAATGAGGTGAGAGAAACAGAGCCCCTGTGCCACAGGCTGGGGCAATAAGAGGAAGCCAAGCCCATGCTCATGGCTCCAGGGGACAGTGGAGGTGCTGGGTGCTCCTGTCTGCCATGCACCCTCCAGGCTGGGAGTTTCCATCTCTGGGGCCATAGCTGAGAGTGATGGTGGGGGGACTAGAGAGGTACCTTCTCAGCCTGGTCCCTGGAGAAGGCCACATGGAGCTGGGTGAGGACTCCCTCCTTCTGGAAGTGGGCCAGCTCCTGCCTGTACAGGTAGTCCTCACGCTCGTGGCGGCAGCCGTAGTAAAGCACCGTCTCACCCACCTCTTTGCCTGAAGGGTGACACAGAACCCCCATCAGCCGGCCCCTGGCAGCCCCCAACCCTGTTCCTTCCCCACCTCCCCTTGTCCTGCCAACTCCAGCAGCCACAATCCTGTCCTCTCCACTCCCCCAGTCTTGCCAGCCCAGGGCAGGGAGAGCTGCACAACTCCTTCTGGTTATATTGGGAAGCTTGAGCCTGATTCCCAGGAGCGGCCACAGGCTTTAGAAATGAGTAAGTGACTTGACTGTGGTTATTTGGAGATGTGGTGGCAGAGTCAGAGAACTGCTTCAGGTCTATCCACCCCCCAGACACCCTCCATGGCCAAGAGAAGGACAAAGCATCCTCCTGCTGGGCAACACTTGGCTACTATTCACCCTGCCCCACCTCCTCTGCTTTTTGCTGGACCCACCAGTGACGTGAGCACCACAAGCTGCACCCCGGAGGCACCAACTGGCCCTGCAGGAGCTCCAGCCCCAGGGAAGCTCCTGGGCACTCACCTTGCTCCTTCAGCCAGGCCCGCTCCTGGATGAAGCCCATGAAGGGGGCGACGCCGGTTCCCGGCCCGATCATGATCACGGGGGTGCTGGGTTTGAAGGGCAGCCGGAACTGCGACTTCCGCACATACACGGGCACCAGGGAGTTGCTCCCGTTCTGGTCAGGCACCTTGCTCTTGAGCCAGTTGGTGGCCACCCCTTTGTTCAGGCGGCCCGTCTTGGTCTTGTACTCCACCGTCACGGCACAGATGTGGATGGAATTGGGGTGAACCTGCAGGGAAGGGATGTTGGCACCACGCAGAGAAGGAGCCCTGGCGAGCCCACAGCCTCGTCCCTTGTTCTCAGGGATGGGGAGAAGTTTAACCTAATGTTAACGCTGGGACAGCTCTTCTTCCATGTGTGTCCCTCACGGGGTTTCTGTCTTGTGCCTGACTCATCACAGGACCGCTGAGCTTCCCTGGGTATTGCCAACCACCTCAGGGCTTCAGGCACAAAGTAATGAGTGAATTTTGACCAGCCCCTAAAATTCCACCTTCTTCCAAGTCCAAACAGCCAGGCTGATGGATGATGAGGAGCAGGACCCCAGGGTGGTATCAGGACACAGCTGGCTGCAGTGTGGGACCCTCTGCAGACCCCGTGGTAGCTGGGATAACTCCATGTGTGGAGATAACTAACTCTGCTCCTCTCACAGCAAGTGCCACCAGGACAAACTCCCCATGTCCAGTCCCAGCCAAGAACCGTGGTGCTGTGGAGCTGCAGCTGAAGGGTCCCTCCACAGCCTCATTCCCTGCTGGAAGCACACTCACCTTGGAGGAGGAGGCAATGGAGTAGTAGCGGGCCTGCAGGCGGGGCAGGAGCTCACACAGGTGGTCGATGGGGGGGCGCAGGGAGGGCATGTCCTGCAGGATGGCCAGGATGTTCCTCCGGGCCTCCACCACCCAGCTGAGGTACAGAGCCTGCAGGCAAAGAGGGCACACACGTGACCACTTCCCTTCATGGCTGGCAAACACCCCCAGGGCTCTCTGCACAGCCCTGGAGCCCTTTTGGAGGTCCTCCAGCACCCAGTTCAGCCCAGCAGCTCTGCTGGAAAGGCTGGTGGTCCCACCTTGCCCTCAGCAGCAGAGGAGGCCATTTTCCGGAGGCGCTCCTGCTCCCCAGTGTCCGTGGCATACTGGGCCAGCTCGTACAGCACGTTGGTGCGGGGAGGGTTGGTGATGTCCAGGTAGTAGGTCAGGGCTGTTCGGTAGGAAGTGGGGCAGGGGAAGGGATGTTTCTTGTTGGATTCCTCTGGAGAAGAGGGAGAGAAAGAAAAATTAAAAATCAGCATCTACGTGCTGTTATGTTAAGGGATTTCATGCCAGCAGCTACACAGTGTGTGAGGGCTGGAGACAGAGCAGGGCTCCAGGGAGGAGAGAGCAGCCTTAGGGCTGATTAACCTGTGGGCCAAAGCCTTAGTTCCACACTAAAGCACTTCCCTCTCCAGGCAGCTCCATCTCCCAGTAGCCCATGCTGTGTTTCACAGGTGCTGCCTGACACTTTAGCAGCAAAAAATAAACTCTGTGCTCCCCAGTGGGGATCTCTGCCCTGAGATGTCCATGCAGAGTCCAGCAAATCCCCAGACCAGGTAGGGGGACTCCCCTCCACAACTAATTTGGCCTCAAACATTTACACCTCAATCACATCTTCCCTCAGAGGTGTCCTTAGGCTCATTTAGCCACAGAGAGCTGTGCTCAGAGACCCCTTGGGAAAGGTCAGCACCAGCACTCAAGGCTGGAGCCATTCAGCTCAGCAAACTGAGAGATCCATAAGGGACAGAAATAACAGCATGAGGCTGGATAGCCTGGGACACTGCACAGGGGGCCACAGGCTCCAGCAGTGCATTAAAGCCACTTCATCTCTTGAAAACAGGAGCTCCCTCAGGCTTCTGGGCCAGCACATCTGATGCCTCAGGTCTGGCTGTGCTGCTTCAGGAGTGCAATGGGCAGCAGCTGCCATCCCTGTCCTGCCAGAGGCTGGCTCTGCTGGGAACACTGCCCAGGAAGAGCTCTTTGTATGAGCACAAGTGCTCCCTCCTGACAGTTCAGTCCCCAGGCCTGTGCCTCCTCCCAGGATTGAATTAGAACATCTCACACACTAAAGGCCCTGTGGAGCTCCAGGGCTGCTGCTGCTGCTGAGGGATGCTCTGGTGGGCTGATGCTCTGTAATTAGGAGTGTGCTGTTACATAATTTGTTGTTGAATGGGCACACTAAACACATTTCACAACTGACCCACTTCAGCTGCTCTCAGCAAACAGGCTCTGTGCCACTGCCAACACAGCATGGCATTCAGAGTGGCTGTGGGACATCTGTCTGCCTGGAGGTGCCCCACGGGATCTGAGGGTGATCTGGATCCTCCTCTGGTGGGAAGGACAGAGGCCACAGCTGAAGGAGAACTGCTGACCCTCAGGGGTCATCCATACTCACCATCCAAGTTGTTTAGGGACATGACAGTGTCCAGATCCGTGCCCAGGATTTCACCAATCTGGTTCACCAGAGAGGAGTCGTTGGCTGGGTACACAGCCACGTGGTCCCCAGACTCATACCTGGCACAAGGGCAGGAGGAGAGCACATGGAACACCTGCACCACTTCTTGTCCACCCCCAGAAGACAAGTGGGCTGGTGCAAGAGGCAGCAGGACAACACTGAGATCTGAGCTGCTGCTCAGTGCCTGCTCCATCAGGGATTCCCAGAGCCCACAGTAACTGCAGGAAGGACCGTTGTGGGATAATGGTTTTAAGAATCAGGGTTTTTACAAGGGACCTCAATGGTAACAGCAGTTTTGCCAGACATTTCAAGGAGGCCAGAGCTCCAGCAAGGACAGGCCAACCCCCAGACAGGCACAGAGAGAAGCTGCTCAAAACCTCTGCAGTACTTTGTTACATTAAGCCACCTGGATTTGCAACTTTCTAGTAATTGAAGGAATTTCAGGCACTCGGAGGGTTTTTAAGAGCAGGGCTTTATTCCCCCTGTGCTTGTACACCTAAGTTAGCCAGGCATGAGCCATTCCCACCTCTCCCCTCTTTCACAGCTCATCTGCCCTCTCATTTTCTGAATGAGTCCTAGAGAATTCTTGCAACTGGAACTGCCCAGGTAGGACAGGTCTGTGGGATGAGGGGGACCCAAAGCAGGCAGTGCAAGAGCTGGAGAAAGTCCTGGCATGGGGTACCCTGGTACAAAAGCCCAGAGGGGCAGTGTTAGGGTTACTGAAGTAATTACTGTAATTACTGCAGTAATTACTGAAGTACTGGATGACACCAGTGCCCCATGCTTGTTCTTTCCTCCTGATGCAGACTGCTCCTGACAAAATAGAGGAGCAGTCTCCCCCAGAAAACTACCTGATTTTGGAATTGGAGATATCCAGCTCCAGGTGCATCAAGTGTCGCTCTCCACCCTCGTTCAGTTTGCGGTTCTCTGTAACCTTGGCCAGGAAGGGGTTCTTGGCATCAAATGGTCTGGAAGGAAAGACAAGGGCCCTCTGGTTATGTTCCTGCAGCTCATGGTGCTGTTTGTATCCAGCCACGTTCCCTGTGCCTCTAGAGCAGGCTCCCATGATTTGGTTCATGTTCCAAAGCACACTACACTGCAGCACAAACCAAATTATGGTCCTGCTGCTACCCACACTGGCACAGAAAACACATCCTTTTCCTTCTAAGCACAGCCCAGCAGTCAGCACCTTCTGACCCATCAAGAACATGTGACACACAAGGGGACTGGAGGGACTGTCACATCTCAAAGAAATATTTCAGGCTGGACTTAGTTTATACAGCTCATCTCCCCACAGCCATAATGCCAGCAGCCATTGTGCATTGGCCAGCCCTGGCAAGGAAAAGCTCGACAGATGCTGTGGATGTACCAGCCAAACAGCACACAGGACCACAGGCAATGATTCATTAACTGGGGAATCTCAGGAGTCCCAGTGGAGATCTGAGCCCACTCCTCTTGGGCAGAGACCTGTTGCATTGCAGAAATTACACTGCCCACACAGCAGGTGTTGTTAGAGACATCAAGGACCCACGAGCCAAGCCCTGCCCCACGTACACCCTGCCCAGGGGGCTGGCACTTACGGCTTCTGGTTCTCGTAGCTCTTGAGCCGGCCCATCTCACCCGTGTACACTTTGTTCATGTTCACATCCGTGTGCACCACCAGCTCATACTGGCGGATGCTGGGGAAGAAAAGGGGAGAGAAAAGAGAAAAAAGTCAAACAAGGTACAGTAGGAACCAGCATACACTTTGCTTGATTTGCTGCAGCTCAAAAACAAATGCAAATTCCACCCCTTCACCCCTCTAGCAACGTGAGGGATCAGGAAAACTGCAGAAAACCCAAACCAAGAGGAAACCTCAGCCTCACTGGGAGCATCACAACATGCTCAGCACTCCCCAAAGGAACCAAACCCACATGTCCCCAGTCAGAACAGAAATCCAGAGCTGGGCTCAAACTTGCACCAGGTTCAGGTCAAACAACCCCTTCCATCCCTGCTCTAGTTCACACATGCCCTCTCAAGTCTGGAAGGGAAGGCAGTGCAGAGAAAAGGGAACAGCAGCCCAGAGCTGATGGCACAGCCACCAGTCAGAGGTGGCCAGTCTCTCTGGCACCCAAAAGGACCTGCTCCCAAACCCACCTGGACTCTTCTCCTGTAGCCTCCACCCCGAAGTGCTCACACACTGCTGGCCAGAACTGCTCTCTCCAGGTGATGAAATCTTCTTCCAGGCTAGCCAGGACAAAAGAAACAGTCACTCACCCAGTTCCAGCTGGAGCAAAGGGACATTCCCAGAAGAGCCACCTGAGACCCCCTACGGACTTCCTCCCTTCATCATGGAAAAAGGCATTTGCCTGACAGTTTTGGTAAATCCCTATGCCCACAGATCACCAGGAAAGCATTGTCAGAGCACTGAGTGGGAACTGTTGCTATACCAGCCACCCCTCCCTTCACCAGGTCTGCCAAGGAAGGCTTTGTTATTCAGGCTCAGTCTTAAACCACCTCACTCCCCCTTGCCCATTCCTGGCATGAGATCACCTTCCTAAAGGCAGATTCCACTATGGCAATGTTTATTTTTCTGGGTTCAGAGCCCCTCACACATATCACAAACCTCTCATCAGACCTTGCAGACCTCAGAGGTAAAGCCAGAGGTTGATGACGGAGGTTGATTACACAGGTAATGTCCTGGAGTGCTCAGGTGAGCACAGAGAAGTAAAATAAAAATCATTGTCCAAGTTGGAAAATTGCTGCCTTCAACCATAAAACACTTCACCATGGAGTCTGCCTTCTCCACAGGGATGGGTGAGTTTATCTACACAGACTGGGCTAGCAGTGGAACTACAGTAGGATAAGGGCAGAGGAGGCTGCAAAGCCTGCTCTAGTATGGACCTCTGGGCCTTTAAAGCTGACGTGGAATTTCCCAGACACAGGACACAGACACAGGATTCCCCAGGATACTCCCTGTGTACAGGGATCTGATTGTGGGAGACAGAGCAGACAGACACATGCTCAGAGTTATGTCAACTCCCACAAGGAGCCCTGTAGACTTTACTTCTGTCTTGGTAATAGAGCCAACTCCCTGCCAAGGTCCCTTCCAAGCCACTTTAGCCAGCTCTGACCAGCCCCTCAACCCGAGGTACTCACTTGCCATCATCGTCTCCCAGCCCGAGTTCAAAGATGCGCTGGGCTCCAAGTTCCTCCAGTCTCTTGTCCACATACTTTCCCATGGCATTGAAGTGCTCATAAGTCTTGTTTCCCAGCCCAAAGACCTGCAAGGGAACACCCATGAGCATGGAGAAGCAGGAGCTGGTTCCCACCCACGTGACATCCTCTGGCCAGTATCACCCAGCAAATGAAGTTGAAAAAAAAGAAGCAAGGCCTCTCCCAGCTCCCCATCAGCTCTTTGTGGACTTTGGGTAAGAATGTACCCCTGGCCAGGAGGCAGCAGCACCTCCCCTGAGCCTGGCCTCAGGTATGTCAAGGGCATGCACTTACAAGAACTCGTGCACCCTCAAGGGACCAGTAAGAGCCTGGACTGCCTGGAGAATAATTGCTGGCCTTTGCCTTCCAAAAACCACACAATAAATGTTTGCACACTGCTTCATACAGAGCAGCTTCACATCTCCAGCAGTGGATTTTATCCTCATTTGCAATTATTATAATGCCTAAGGAATTTGGCCAGGGTTTGGGTGAAGCGCCTGTACCTCAGCCAGTGATTCAGCTCAGCACAGGAAAAGAACTACACACTCCAAGTGATTTAAATTGTGGGAGAATATCTAGCCCCGGGCCGCTCAATTAGCTTCTGAAAAGCAGCAGCCTGTAGCTCATTTACAGATGTTTTATTCAGTGCCTGCAGGCCTGTTTGGGGCTGTTTGTACCAGCAAACCCTTGCGATTTAGGGAGTGGAGAGAGAACTCTGACACCTGCATTTAAAGCCCTCAGGTGTACATTTCCAAGTTCCCACAAAGCCTGGGAAGGAAGACAGTAGGGGCCTCATCCTAAACAGGTGTATAAGGCACAGACATGCTTTCCCCCAGCCACATGCAGGCTCTTGGCTTTGCTGCCCAAACACAAAGTGCAGTTGAGCCACTCACCGCAAACCGCAGGCCCGACAGGTCGGTGTCAGCCTCCTGCAGCCAGTCATAGAAATCCTGGGCATTGTCTGTGGGATCCCCCTCTCCATAGGTGGCCATGCAGAACACAGCCAAGGACTTGTCGATCTCCGAGAGGCGACTCAGGTCTGACTGCAACCAAAGGAAAGAATGAATCCTTAAGGATTCCACAATGTGGTTACAGGACCAGCCTATCCCCACAGTGCAGGTGTGCAGAACAGCACCCCTTGATTACAAAAAGGGTTGGGAAAGGCCAAACCCACCTAAAAAGGCAGGAGAAATAAAGCCAACCACCCTCATTGCACTGCAAGCCAATATTTCCACCCCATCAGAAAAACAATGGGCTTTTCCAGGCAAGGTTTTAAGGGACCAGGAGAATGCAGAACGGCAAGGACCAAGCCCCTCTCATCATCTCTCAGGCTGATCTTTTCTCCCTTAAATGACACTACTAAAAAGGCCAACTGTCCCTTGGTCAGGGTCCCTGGACTTTCTTAGGGGGCACTAATGGGATGTGACCTATCCTGAGGCTGTTCATGGCTAAATTACCAGGTCATACTCCTCTGGGTCTGCTGCCATGCCCCGGAGACCGTAGCGATGAGCATCTTTGGAGAGGCGATTGGCAAACTCCTCTGCTGTGCCCGTCTGGGAACCGTAGAAAACCACGATGTTTCGGCCCTGGAGAGAAAAAGAAATCACTGTTAAACACTGATTACTCATTTGGCAAATGCATGGATGAAGCACAGACAAAGGAAATGCCTGGGATCAGGAGCCCTGGACTGCAACCTAAAGGCAACCAGGAGTCTGTGCTTGTACAGGACTCCACGCCAGGTTTGACAGAAAACTCAAGGCTAAGCTGTTAATGAGAACACGACTCTTGTCACACTCAGAGGGGAGACTCAGGTCAGACTAAAACTCAGACAAACCCTCAAGATTTATTCTCAACCTCAAGGCTGCAGCATGACTCCTGAAAACAGGGAACTCCCTGGATGAGAGCACAGACTTGCCAAAGCTTTGGGAAAGTGCCTGAGCACCGGAGCTCCCGCTATGCTGCAAGCCAGCTACTTTGAAGTAAAATGGAAAATATATCCAGCCCTTGCTTCTTCCTCTGCTTCCTCTTGTGTCCAGACCAGCGGAGTCAAAAGCTTTCAGCAATGTGTACAATTCCCATTCCACAGCGAGCCAGTTTGGGAACCAACCACGCAGATAAACAACTGCCAACCAATGACTTTAAAGTCTCTGCCATTTCCCTTTTGACTTTGATCTCATATTACACTATTTTTTTCACCAAATCTTCACTTTAATTTTTTCTCTAAGAACAACTCTCAGGCATAGACCCAAAGAGCTATTCCTGGCTGCCCACACAGCCTTCTTCTGGATGCTCTCTGCAGCAGGCATGTGTCTGTATCCAAACCAGCCCCTCCTGCTGACAGTCTTCAGAGAAAAATGGGAAGGACATGAGATCTCCCACCTTCCCAGCACCCCTTGTAGCCAGGACAAGCAGCTTACCGTCTTCTTCATCTTCTCAATGAAGCTACTGTCCCTCTGCGGAGCTACTCTGAAAGACAGGAGGAACCTCCTTTCAGATGAAACACATTCATTCTTTGAGGTCAGAGATAAGCAAGTGGGGAAGAAGTGGCCTCCAGACCTCAGGAAAGCTGCCCAAAGGGCACCCACCATCCCTGTCCCAGGGATACCCACTGGTCAACCACAGAGCAGATGGAAAAAGCTGCGCCCCTCCTTAGATCCATCAGTGCATCCTCCCACAGGGAAAGCCCAGGCACTCAGCCCTGCCTGTCAGGAAACCTTTATCAACTGCTCTGAGAGGTTTCACAGCTGAGCAGGTTACAAGGATCTCACAAGAGAAGGTCTCCAGATAAATCTCAGAGGACAAGCCACAGTGCGAGAGAAGGGAATGGAGCACCCTGCTTCCCACACCACTGCAGGCAGGCAGGATCAGTCCTGAGCCATGTTCCCCAGGGCACATTCCCCAAACCTGAAGTCAAACAGGGCTGCAAACCAGCTGTTTCTACCTCAAAACAGCATGCCAGACCCAAGTGCCAGAGCTGGAGAGCCCTGTGGAGCAGACACATGCAGCAGATCAGATCCACAGAGCCGCCAGCAAGGCATCTGCTGCCAGCCAAGGTCCTGTAGAGCTGGTTCCCATGCTGGCTTCCATTTGAAGCATGGATCTCTGGCACAGAGTGTTTGCATTATTGCATGGAGGTGGCTTTCCCTAGCTTGGAAGGGGGACAAACCACAGCAGAGCCAGAAGCGTGGAGGTCAGTATTCACACTGCTATGGCTGCCCTGTCAGGGAGGGAGCCAGGAGAGCTTTGCTATCCTAAGCACACCCTTGGATTTTCAGTGTCACAGCGTGAAAAGAAACCAGCCCTGATGACCTCAGGAGCCTCCCAAGCAGAGATGGCTCTAGCTGCAGTCAGATTAGGTGCTGGGGGCTTCTCAAGGCAGGCGAGGGAAACAGGAGCTCCCTTGCTGTCCTCCTCACTGCAGCTTTGGTAGTGGGGAAGAGGAAAGTGGGACCCGTTCCCATTTCAGAATGGAAGAATGCAAGGCTGGGTCTCCTGTGGGAAGAGAGAAGCCTCTGGGCAAAAAACAAATGGTTTTGGCTCCAATCCATGTGAGAATGTGAAGAGCTCGCTAACAGTTTCCTAAACTCTGCAGCCCAGGGGGAGGGATCTTGCAGATGTTTCACAGCATTTGCAGAGAGCACACACACAGAGCAGCAGGGTGGGGGACCTTCAGCAAAACAGGATTTCAAGCACTCCCCTTGACCCAGAGATATCAAAGAGCTCCATAACAGGGTCTGACAGGGCTGAGAACCAACCAGCTAATATAGCACACACACAAATGACAAGCAAAGCCAAAGAGCAGATGTGCTCCTAGGAGAGAGCTGTTTCACACCCTTGCTCTGCTCTCCCAGCACTCTCCCAGAGTTGTCATTTGTCCCCTCTTGGGAACTGGGATATCAGAAATATCTTAAGGAGCAGACTCGGCCCTGCCTATGCTGCCCCCAGGATGGGGGCTTGGGAGAGCTCACAAGACTCTCACTTAGCTTTTGGCTCCCTGGTGAACTTCTTTGCTTTACTGCCCTCTGCAAACAAGATCCAATTAAAACAACCTTTGGGTCAACTGCTTAAACAAAATTCTTTTTAAGGAGGAGAAAAAAGAAGTTACAGATCCTTTCAGCAAGCTCCCTTTGGAGGAGAAAAGGGAGCTCGTCCGTGTTCAAAGGAGGCAACCCCACACTGAAGTGTGTGATGAAGAACAGGCTGTGGCACAGACACAGAAAAAATAATGAGCCTGGCTTTGGAAAAAAGGCTGTACAACTCTCTGAAATTGCTTCATCAGGGTGGCTTGAAAATCTGAGCTGCAAAAAGGCACAGGCGCCAAAGGCAGAAACTACCCAAGCTTTTACTGCTCAGCCAGGGAAACTTAGAAGAGATAGTGTGTTCTGCTCTTACAGCTTAGACAGCCCAAGGTAGTGACTATGAGCATCAAAAGTGTTGGGTGGAGGGAAGGGGTTTAGCCCCATTGCTGGAGTGAATCTGTAGCCTGTACAGATCTCCCACCCTTGGTGAGAACCCACAGCACAAACAACTCCCAGGGCTCTCTGTCACTTTGTTTTCAAGAGAAAGAAAGAAAGAAGAGGGAAAGATGTTCCCAACAGCTCATCAACAACATCAGTCTGCCTCAGCTGAACACCTCTGCTTCAGAAAGTTCCTGTTTACATGGCTTTCCTGACAAAAACACAGACACATCCAGAAGTGAGAACACACCCTGGACATTGCAGAGAAACCAGGCACCAACAGCAGGTTCTCCTCTAGAGCAGCCTGCCTCCCAGCAGAGCCTCTCCTCTTCCTTCTCCTCCTGTCCCAGAGGGAAGAGACATCCCACTCACCCAGCTTTGGGTGGGAGGAGAGATCCTCCAGGCTGGAACAATCCCCCGCTGGCCCATGGGGCAGATCAACTCACCTGGCCACAGCCGGCTCTTCCCGTGGGGCCGAGTACACGCAGCCCATGCCGGGCAGGGAGGAGGCAGACAAAGAGTCCCAGGGCAGCTGTGTCTGCAAGGGGAGGTGTGGGGGGACGGACCTAACTTAGCTCTGGAGCCACACACACACAGGCCTTCCCATTCTGCTGCTCCTGGGCACTAAAGCCAAGCGTCAGCCTTTTGTTGAGGAGAAGAGAGCCGGCACAAAAGGTCCCGGCATGGGTCATAGCAGGAGTGGTCCTGTCCGCTCAGATCCTCGTGGTGGGGCTCTGGAAGTTACCGAGTGGATCCACAGAGTCCTGAGAAACTGCAACATCTGGCAGCAGTGGCAGAAAGGAATTAGGAGTGGAGAATGAAACCTCCCAGGATCCTCCGCAGGACACGTCCCTCTCCCATCGGCGTGGAGCAGGGGGACGGGACACAAAACCCTCCCCCAGCCTTGTTACCTTGGAAACTGTTTATATCACAGCTGTTATTAAATATATACATTAAAAAAAAAAAAAAAAAAAGAAAGAAAAACAGCTTGATGCTGTAGCTGAATGAAACGATTCCAGACACTGCGTGAGCAACGCTTTGGGTAACTATGGCAGTGCCATTACAGAGGCAGCTCAAAGGAGTTTGTTCTCTTCAGATCCTATTAAATTAAATTAGAGATGGTCTCTCACACACACACACAGGCAGCAGAGAGCTAATCAGGCTAAGGAGCTGGAGCAATTCCTGCCACAGGAAGCCCTACAAGCACCAGAGAATGGATTTCTGCATAGCTGCAGAATAGAGATAAGCCAGTTTCTGCCCCAAACAATGTTCAAGAGGGGGGAGAAGGGAGAGGGTGAGACCCAACATACCAATGGCTGTCCTGCCTGTGTCTCCCAAGGATGACTGTCTGCACAACTCCAGAGCGGGCACATGAGAAGGGAAAGAAATCTGTGATTGAGAAACATGTAGAGGAGGAGCAGCCAAAGAATAAAAATAAGTTTGTGCATTCCCCAGCAATGCCCCCGTGAGGAAGTGCGGTGGCCACAGCTGCGTGGCAATCCAGAACTGCTCTCCATAATGACATCTGCAGAGCAGGCTGAAGGGAAGGCTGCTCCAGTGGTTTTAATTAAGTCTGAAAATAGTCAAAACACGAGCAGTCAGTGGGATCCCAGCCTGTCCCACACATGCACGTGTTACACGTCACAGGTACAGGACGCCTCGTATGTGGGAAACTTCCCCATGTGCTGGATTCAGACCCTTCTGTGGAGACTTTGGGCAGGAAAGCAGCTCCACTTGGCTGTAAGGATGAGGGATCAACAGCCTGATCCTTCACTGAGCTGTGGCTGAACCCAGAAATGCACTGTTGGGGCAAGATGATGACTGTTCCCGGGCCATACAGGTTAGTGGAGCCACGCAGACAGAACTCAGCCCAAAACAGGCATCTCAACAAGGTACCTGTTTTTCCACAATCAAGGGACTAACAACAGTGGTGTTTCCCTTACAGACCCTGCTGAGCTGACATGGTTCTATCAAGGTGCTCAGCAGCAGCTCCCAAAACACACCAAGAGGGCACTGAGGTGCTGGATGCTGTGTTCAGGTCAGAGACTCTGCCTGAACTGTTTAACATTGCAAGCAAACCATTAAAGCAGCAGCCATTGGAATGCATCTGAATTACTGTTCAGCACCTTCATCCTCCAGTATCCCGAGGCTGAAGTTGAGGGGCCAAAGTGAGACAAGAGAAACCATCACCCAATGCTATCAGATAAACCAGTTCAGGACAGCTTGGCAAATCGAGGCAGAGCTGTAGAGAACAAGCTGAAGAAAAGTAACCCCTCTTAAGGTCACGGCTCTCCACTTCAGACAGAGACAGTCCTGAGGAGGCCTCTCTGCCTTCATGGGTCTGGGAGAGCTTCCCTGCCTGCCATATCCAGCCAGCCACAGGCAGTGGCTGACACTGTGACCCTGTGTCTTGTCAACCTGCCTGATCATCAGAAAGGAAACTCCACCCCAGACTCAAGGATTACAAGAGGGAAGGAAACCCAAGGCTGAACAAGCTTATTTTTCCCACTCGTTTTCCTCCCAGTTCCAAGCATCCCATAAAATTACCCTGCAAAAGCTGCAGGAAGTCTCTGTTTCTGTCCCAAAGGGGGGATGTGCCACCAGCCACAGCCTTGGCTTAGGGGGCCACACTGCCCTCTGACCAGCTTGCTGCAATGACCATAGCAGGGCTGCAGCAGGGTCAGACTTAATGCAGGGGAAGAAACTAAGTCACAGCCTCCTCTCACTCTGCACCTACTTGGCTGCCACCTTTCCAAAATGCAACAGTGCCAGATGATTTCCAGAACAGCCTCACCTCTGCTCCCATTAGCCATGGGAGGTGCTGCTCTTCCACATTTCCCACAGGGAGCAGTTGCAAGGTGCTCCCTGCCAGACATTCCTCACAGGGACAGAGAAGGGAGCAGGGACCCCACAGAGCAAACACAGGTAAAGTGGCCAGGACCAGCTCAGAGCCAGGACCTCCAGCCAGTCTGGGATGGAAGCCAATGTGTTGAGGCCCTGCAGCAGCACAAGGTGGTAACATACACCAGGGGCAGTCAGAAAGCTTCTCTGCAAGGTTACACCAGCCTCTGGAAGAGCTGCATGTGATGGGTGGAGGGTGGAATCAGTCACACAGGCCCAGCCTTTGCCATGCCAGGATCTAATTTCAGATGGATAGTGCCCTTTCCCCAGCCAGCTGAGCTGTCATCACAGCACAGTGTTCTTGTTACAATCTCCAGAGGTGACCACTTGCACTGACACACACAGCCCTCTCCTTTGCAGGCACGTGGGAGGGAAAGTGTGTCACCAATCCACCAAAACATGTTCCCCAGGTAAGGCTGAGCAGGCACAGACAGCTGTGCTGCTGCCAACCTTGTGTGCACCCACTGCTTGAGGTACCACAACCAGGGACAATGCTGCCCTTTAAAATCCTCCCAGCCAGAAAATGTACTTTTCCTCCTCCTTTTTATCCTCCAGAAACAGAAGGATTGAGGTAAAAAGCCCAGCAGAAAACTGATGTTAAGTTTGTTACGTGAGGCAAGGAACTAAATGCACCCAGATCTCCACCAGCTTAGCTCGCTCCTGGCCCTAAGCCTTCTGCAGAACAAGGATTTCCCTCTCCAAACCCATGCTGCAGTAACCTGGCATCAAAGCCAGAAAGCTCATCCCAGGAACTATCTCTCAGCTGCCCAAGACTCTTTTCTTCATAAGTTTTCCGATAGGAAACACACTAAAGAGCTAGTAAACCTTTCTCCAGATTTATCCAAATGTGACTTTTAACAGAAAAAAACCCGAGAATAGCCAAAGCAATCCTTAAGAATTTTGAAGTACAGCCAGAGGCCTTCCTGCCTTGCCTTTTCCTGCCTTGTCTGGGAAAGGCCAGTTCCCGATTTGAGCCACACGGTGGGGGTAAGGCAGAACTGCAGCCTGGCTCTTCCCCCGGCATTTCCGCATTGCGAGGAGAACATGCAGCTCAGAAGGAACATGAGGGGAGAGAAACACCTTTTGGGACCAAGTTTCTCACCCAGGGACCTCCTACAATCCAGTGAGCCTTCCAGGACTCATCACAAGCAAGGCAGGAAGCTCCACTCACACCACACTGCCTGAGAGCTGTTACTTACACTGTTTGCATTTTGGGCAGGTCGGGGACTTCCTCCTTTTTCTTGCGGAAGAAGAACCAGTAAGTGAAGAGCCCAATGATGAGCGAGATGAGGAACACGTCTGTCATGCTGAAGAGAGAGTCCTGCTGTGCAGTGCTGTCAGGAGAAGAGGGGTCCATCCTGCCTTCCCCCATGATGGTCAGAGGCACTGTAAGCAAGGAAACACAGATGAGCACCAGCAGCCACACAGGGCCATGAAAGAGCATGGAAGGTCCTTCAGAAAGTGCTTTTTGCTACACATTTAGTCCTAGGAGCACAAGGCTGCCCAACAGCTCCTTGGAGAGAGGTCTTGCATCACAGCACTGCAAGATCCTTTCGTGTCCCAAGGGGTCACACCAAGTTAGATCAGCATCCACACTGACCTATCCAAAGTGATTTTTGCTCTCCCTCTGCCAGCACCATCACAGCAGCCCCACATTCCAGCCAGCAAGCCCAACCTGGCTCCTACTAAAGCCACAGCAAAACTCAGCAGGGACTCATGGCCAGCCTTTACTGAAGCCTTTACTCACCACAGAGCCCCTGAAGAGTTACTGAGAAAGACCCCACTCTTCCAGTCACTCTGCAGATCTGGGGCTTCCTCCTTCCTTCCCACAAGCTTGACAGGATGCCCTGGACCCATTGCTGTGCTTATAAACCACAGAGCGAGACTGTGGCATGGAAATTCTGTGAGCATCTTCACACCAGGTCATTAACACAAAAAGGATGAATACTTCTGATTCCATCTCCATTGCAGATTGGATTTACTATCCACCGGTTTTTGGGGCTCTGGCTTCCCCATCCCCTCTATTATCTCCCCTGGTTTAACTTCCATCTCCTTGAATTACTCCTTTCCACTTATTAAGGCAGAGTTTAATCAACCTGTGACATGCCCACAACCATACCCAAAGTCCATGAAAGCACAAGGGTGAGCACCCAGACCTCAAATCCCCAATCAGCTCTACAGGCCCCATCCTTCCCCTGGGGAGCCACCCATCACTCCCTCCCTCCTGCTGCTGTGCCAAAGCTCTGAACTCCTCTGACCCTCGTCCAGATCACAAGAGGCAAGGACGTACTCTGTCCAAATAAACAGATAATTAACTCAAAACTTGATTTGTAAGGGCAAAGTGAAAAGTGACTCTCTTCTTGTCTTTGGGCATAGTGCCAACCCAGGGGATCATGGACATTTCAACTTGCACACAGAAAAGTGACTCAGAGCCATGCTGGTGCCACAGGAGAGAAAGGCTAAGCCATGAAGGAAGAGCTAAGCTGGGCCTGCCAAAGGAAAGCTCCTGAACAGCTTTTTTGGGGGGCTGAGAACAGCAGAAAACTCCAATCTGTGGCTGGGCTGAGAAATAAAAGTGACCAAAGGTTATGCTAATGTATTCAGGAGCTGGGAAGAAAAGGGAAGGTGATGCTTAGGGAGACCTAATGAGAGAGACCAGGTACAATCTTCAGCAAAGAACAACCCCTTGTTGCTGCCCCTACATGTAAAGTCCAGCTCCAGAGAATGGGGAGCCCTGTGCCACATGGCACCACCTATAAAAGGCACCCTGTGGAGCACAGGGAAAAGTCCACAGCCACCTGGCAGTGAGCAGGGACAGGTACTCTGGCAACCCAGGTAGTGCTCACCAGCACAGGAGGTTTAATTTGGTGGAGAAAGTAATTATAATACAAAGGGCACTAAGACACCACTGGCAAATCTTCCCATTAAATTCCCAGAGATGACACTAAGGCAGGGGGTTGGAAGAAAAATGTGAGTGATGTGACTGCAGACAAGCAAATTGCACATTCCTCTCCATCAGGCAGGTCACCCTGTCCTCCCTCCTTGCAGACAGGCTTTCCATCACTGCATCTCAGAGCCAAGCAAGAGCTGGGTGTTATTTCTGTACAACTGCAGACTAAACTGTTAGTTAAAGCCCCCACAGCTGGAGCTTAGTTGCCAAAAAGGCACAGCTCCCAGCAGGATCCTCTTCTCCCCTTTATCTGATTCCAGTAAATCAGCAAGGAGCTGGTCTGGCAACCAACACCAGGGGGAGAAAAATGTTGCTAGTTTATTGCCTTCACTCCTGATGAAACCCCAGAAGTATTATTTATAAGCTCTTCTCCTCTTCCTCACTGCCACTCCACCTCCTCTGCAAGAAGATCTCAGCCAAAATCTGCCAGGCAACCCATCCTCTCTCAGTCACAGCTTTGGTCCTTGTTATCTCACTCATCACTTGAATTGCTCATTATGTCTCAGGGCAAAGCAGCCCTGAGGGTTGCTGCTCCTGGTTTCCAGGGAGCCTTATCCTTCTTCAGAGATGGAGGAAGCAGTGCCAGACACACCCAGGAGGCTGCCTGGGTAAACATCTCCAACACTGCAAGGTGGGTTTTCTTTCAGTGCCAGTTTCCACAAGGGTGGTCAGTTCCTCTCATACAGGGATGGGCCGTGTCAGTAAGATTATCCTCAGCAACAGCCTGTGTTTCACCCACTTTCCTTGAAAATCGCTTTCCCAAGGCACATAAGGCAATGAGGTAGAAGCCATGAATAAAAGCAAGGCTGTAGGAGAGCACACTGAGCTGGTTTGGGGCAGAAGCTGCACCTTCTTCCCTTCTGAGCACCAAACCCAGCACTCACAGCAGCTGAGCCCTAGGAAAGGCTCCTTGTAGAGAGCACAGCAGCCTCCCTTGTCACAAACTGCACGTGGAGGAGAGTTCCAAGGCAGGCATGTCTATGATGAGCAGCAGCCAGCCCAGGGTGGAAAGCACACAGGCTGCACAGCAGCTCCCTCCTGGCTCTGGATAGCTCAGACATGGATTTCACCAGCTGCTCTCACACAGGGCAAGGAGGAGTCTGTGCCCTCCTCAGCAAGGTGAAGGCTACATCTCCAGTCAAACCTCATCACTGTGCCCAAATCACAGAGCTTCAAGTCTCCCAGAGCAGAGGGGACAAGCAGGAGGAACCAAAGGGATTGGCTTTCTCAGTCCTCTGGACATGGTCTGCTGTCCCAAGCAGTGATGCCTTGGAAAGAGGCATCCTCAGGGAGGCAGCTCCCAGGAATGCAGTGTGGATGGATGTGGGGGTGGATGCCATGCTATCTCCTGGCCTTCACCACACTGTAGCTCTCCAGGCCTTCAAAGGGGAACCCTACAGCTGCAGCCAGACCACCCACTCAGCCCCCCCAGCCAGGAAAGGGAACCATCTCTGGAGGCTCCTGGCTCTGGTGCACAGAGCAGAGCCTTGGTTTGCTCTCCTCCCTTCAGTCACAACCTTCACAGCACAAAGATTATATAGTGACCTCCAACCCTGGAAGGAAACATAGCCATGGTCTTGGGATGGAACCAAAGACACAAAAACTGCTTTAATTGTGATGATGGGCTCCCGCTGGTCTTGCCCATTTTGGTTATTCAAGTCTTATATCCCAACCAAAGGTTTTTCTTTTTGCTTGCCCTTCACCATTCAGGAAAAGGTTTGCTTAGACACAGCAAGGATGTGAAATTAGACCTCACACTTCTCTTTTTTTAAGGGTTGTCATAACTCAGGAACTATTCAACTCACTTCACCCAACACAGGAAGATTATTCCTTGGTTTATCTCAGTCTTACCTAGTTGGCTATAACAATTATTTTCCAGAAGTGATTTACCAGCAATTCATTTTCAAATGCATTTTTTAACACCCAGTGAAAAGAAACCTGACTCTTACTTAAATTTAGCTACCCTGTGAATCCTGCATTCTCTGGAAGGATCCTGATGAAAATTAGACCAGGTTTTTGAAGGAGAAAGAAAAAAAAAAACCCATGATGCAGAAGTAAAAGTTCCTCTGACAACAGTTTCAATGGTGGTCTTTTTTTTCCACAGTGTTTATTATATCTTCAATCAAGGTAAGACAGACATTCCATTCTCCTTTTTTGTTTTGTAATCATGGCTCCAGTCCCTGGATCCCTGTTTATGCACACAGCAAAGCAATCAGTCTCAGCAAGATGTGAGCACAGAAAAGTCACAGCATTTTGAAAGATTGCAATGCTGTGTTTTAGCTCAGCTTTTCAGCCCCTGAATGCAGCTTCTAAATACTCAGAGTTGCTTGACACATGGGAGCTCACAGTCACTCAAATCACCATGGACCTTCTCTGCACATCTCCATGCTACCAAACAAATGCACTTCATACTCATATTAAAAAAAAAAGGTATTCTTAATTCTCACACACATCTGCCAGTGTCAGGCATCCTCAAATCCCCCATGATTTCCATATAGACTAGAGGTGCTATCAGGTCACAGGGTTAAAAAACATTAAATGTATATAAAAGCAGTATTGTAACAAACAAGACAGGATGAGAAGTGCCCTAAAACCCAAATGATCAGCAACCTGAAGGGATCTATTCTCCCACCTTGCTCTTGCACAGACCTGATGGCAGCACCAGGAGGTGCCCCCAAAAGCACACTGGAGCACAGCACCACAGTCATGAAACATGGCTGGGAGGTTTCCCCTTCTGCAAACATAAGGATGCTTCTGCAAGTCACATTGTAGTATCTTCTAGTGACAAAAACAACTTGGCTCTGAAACTAAGCTGGCAATCTGGGCAGGAAGTTGGCTCTTAGTGAGCTTGAGGCAGACTTTTGCTGTCTGCAATGGAATGCCTGCAAGGAGTTTCAAGTGTCTCAGAACAATTTAACTTCCCAGTCTCAGACCAAGACTTCAGCCTGTGACTGTTGCCCCAAAAATGAGTGACCAAGCTCTGTGCTTGACTCTGCCCTGTGCCACCAACAGCAAACCATGACCTGCAGAGTCAGCCTTGCTGAGAGGGAAAGGAGAAGGAAGACTGCTGAGCAAGCACAGCCCAGGCTGTGATAAGTGATCCCCAGGCACCAGCTGTAGGACCAAAGAGCTCCCAAGATCAGCTCAACACAGCAGAAAGGGCTCCCCATGATTCCCACACACTCTACAGACACTGCCTGCCCTGGCACAGGGCAGCAGAGAGGCTGCACCCTCACCTCCAGTGCCCCTGAGCTTATTGAAACACCCAACAGGAGCCAAGCATCAGCACCCTTTGGACACCTGCAGATAAAACACAGGGGCTGCAGGTAGAACCTCTGCTTTGCAATACGTGCAGAAAAAAACCCCACTGACTGTGTCAAAGAGGAATTGCGTGACAAACACACAGGCAGTGCCATTAGTCACCCTCTGCCCAGCACTGGCACCGGTGCCAGGCTCCATTCAAAGGGAGCTCAGCAGGGTGGAGGCAGCCAGAGCCTTCCCAGCCCACAGCAAGGTCCAGACCGTCTCAGCTGAATGCCAGCAGGGACAGCAGGTAGTGGTTTGAAGTCAAACAGCAGTGAGCAACACCTTCACAGTGCCAACATGAGCCCCAAAGCACCCATTCCCCCACCAACAGCCCACTTACTCCATCCAGCAACACTTACCAAAGGACTGCAATCCAGCTTCTCAGAAACAGGAGACCATGCACCTCACCACCACATCTAACAGCAACACACACTCAAAAAGCCACTGGCTCCTTCGGACTGGCTTTCTCCAGTCCAGGCTCCCACTAAAAGCCCTGCACAGCTACACAGGAAGGGGACAAAAGGACACTGCTGGTAAAAGCAACTTGGTAGAGCAGTCCTCGTGCTCCCTGCAGCCACGTGATGATGACCCTCACGTCCCTGACTCAGCACAGGCATTGCATGAGTGAGCACGGAGGAAGAGCAGCTGTCACGATTTCCAGTGCTGGAAGCTCTGCGTGGCTGGGAGTGTCAGCATTACCAGCAGATATGCCAGACCCCTCTTTCTGATCAGGAAGGATGACTCTGAATTCCACAGGTGCTGGTGAGTGTGTGTGACCAGACCTCCCTTCCCACCACATGTCTGCCCCAGGGATCACACCTTCTCCTGTGCTGACTGTGGCACAACACAGATCAAGCACGATCAGCTTTGAGAAGAACCCTCAAAACTGGGCTTTTAAAATCAGAAACCAGTTATTTCCACTGACATCATGGCACAGCCCCACCAGACAACTTCAGGACAGAGGGGAGACACACAACAGAGCTAAGCAACCAAACCAAGTGAAAACTCCACCTCTTTGTACAGTACTGACCTGCAGCCCAAGCTTTAGGAACAACAGCAAAACAGGAAGGCTGTAAATAGAAATTAAACAACTAAAACACCTGGGAGGAACAAAGAAAGCCACTGGATGGCCCTTTCACAGGTGTCTATTCCCAGGGCATCTGCCAAAGCTTGTGAAGAGCTGGCACAGACAGCAGCATCAAAGGGAAGCTGCACTGAGCCCCTGTTGCTCTGCACAGCAGTGAAGGAAGAGACTCACTCACAAACAGGAATGCAGTCTTGTGACCAGCCAAGGTTTTCTTCTTTCACCCACTAATGACACCAGACAGGCGGGTCACTGACTTGTGTCAGGAAGAGGAGCCCCACGGACATGAGGCCAGCAGGAAGGAGAGACTTGGCAGCAGCAGAAAGAGCAGGGCTGTGGGGAGGTGGCATTTCTGCCCAGACTCCTGTGCCTGGTCTCCTCTGAGCCCCACTGTAGTGAAGATTTTCCACATGTTAAAGTGTGGTATTAGGTGAGGAGTTCCCTGGGGCAAAACCAGATTTTCTCTTACTCTTCTTTGGGTATGAATGCAACCAATTAGACTCAGAAATTCTGTTTACATCAGCCTGTGCCAGTCTCAAATTAGCTGTTTTTCCCTTCCTTTTTAGTAAAAGAAGACCTGGCAAGGAAAGTGGTCCTTTCCAAAACAAAAGCAGTCCATGGAAGCAGGCGCTCAGATCCAGGTTATTTAACATTGCCTTCACCAGCCCTTGGATCAGCCTTTTCTCCAGAGCTCTGCTGCATGGAGATCACATTTCCCATCAATATGAGGATGTTGGGCTGGCCAGACAAGTGGCTGTGCTTGTTGTAGTGGGCACAGGCTCCCTGCTTTGGGTGGAATCACCACACAGGCGAGTTCCTGGGCTCCTGGGGAAGGTAGGCACATTGGGAAACCTCAAACCTTCCTCACACCACTCTGTTGGACTGTGGGTTTACCATGGAACAGGGCTGGATGATGAGCCACAAGCCAGGGTTTGGCTTTCACTAGGCACGAAGGTTCCCTACATCTAGTGCTTCCCTATCACTTTCTTCCCACATATTTAAAAAAAACCCACCAACTTCCCAGCACATCCCACAACTTCCCATTAACCAGCAGCAGCTCAGTAAAGAAGGGTGGAAAGCAGAGCCTCACACAAAACCAGGAAAGCGCCTCTGTGCCCTTCTACCAGTTCAGAATTCCCAATCTAAACTGAGGCACTGGCTGTAGCAGCACTTAAAGCAGGGAAAGGAACACAAAAGCTGTTGGGTTTTTTTGTGAAACAAAAGTTATTCTCACTGTGCAAGGTCTCTTCTACCCAGACCCTGACACACAGGCTCAGACTTTGAAAAATCTTCTATTTTAGGAACAAGACAGATGTGGAATGCACATAAGTCAGTCTGGATCTTGAAATGCTGCATATTTGAGCTTTCACTGTCACACTTGCATGTTTTCTGGCCCACAGGTCTTATTCAAGGACAGCAGAGCAGCTGCAAAAGCAAGGAGGAGAACAAGAGGAACAGCCTTACTGAGGCAGAAAGCAACTCTGTGCTGTGGGGATACTGAGGTGGGGCTGCACAGCAAGCCCAGTACACAGAACCAAAGGATTTAGAGGTATTATCCAACACAAAAATTAATTCAAATTTGCCAAGCTGCCTTAAAAGAAAGCTACCTAGAATTACTGAATTTGCACACTTCCTTTCACCAGATAAAAGCTTGTCTCCCAACCTTTAAAGAAGGGCGTGGGGCATCTCTCCAGCTTAGGCACCTGAACACCTTCCCTCATGCAGATTCATGCGAGCCAGCACAGAAGAACAGGAGTTCAGGGTTACAGGGTAAACAAAACCTGAGAATGGCAAGTAAACTGACGCCCCTGTGAACTAATACTGTTCCCCAGTTTCCCCTCCCAGGGAGGGACAAATCCAGAGCACCACACTTCAGCCATTGTTTGAAAGAGGAACAGGGGTCTCACCAGCACAAATATTCAAGAGCTGGGACAAGTCTGCAGGAGTTTTAAGCCACCCTGTTTCCAGGCTAGGCTGCAAAACCTCAGGAACAACCCATTCATGCACGGATTTTGCATGGTTCAGGTCCTGCTGAAGATGTTTATTTAAGAGCAAGGGAAAGATGGTATTTTTTACAGCAGCCTCTCTGAAAGAGTTGTGTCCTGTGTTGCCAGAGCCATGGCTGGAAGTTCAGCTCCTCCCAACAGGTTGGTTGATCACCCTGTGCCTGAGTTTGTTGAGGGTTGGTGAGACAGGCTGTGACTTTGCCTGCAGCCTCTATAGGTGCTGTAGATGCGGTCAGTAACTACAGGCTTTGACCTCTTCCACCAGAAAGCTTGGACAGAAAAACCCTCTAACACTGTTCTCCTTTGGGAGGTTTCCTTTGAAATCAACAGCTGGAAGAGCATCACAGGGACATGGTTAAACAGATCTTGCAGAGGTTCAGTGACTGTCAAGACCTGTGATGGGAACAGTATGTTTTGGGGGTTTATTTATTTCAAGAAAGCACTGTTTATGTGAAGCTGAGACACTGTATTTTTAAGGCAGCTTTCCTCTGAGGATGTGAGAGCTTTCCAGACATTACAAGCCTGTCTCTTAAGTTGCTGTGGGGGATAGGAGGTGTGTCTGCATGATCTTTGCATCTCATGGTAACTCAGGAAAGCTGTCCCTGTGCTCTGCCTGCCCTACCAAAGTGTGTGCAGTCACCCTACTACCCTCCCTGCCTGCCTTGGGTACAGCAATCTGATCTGGATTTCACTTTTTCAAAAATTTATGAAATACAGGCAACTTCCCAGCCCAAGCCCTGCAATCAAACACAAACATGGGCACCAGCAGACCTCAGAACATCAGTTCCATACTCAAAATGGATGTCTCCATGCCAAAAAGGGACACAGGCCACAGGACAACAGACAACCCAGGGAATAAGAGAGGTTAGAGGCTGAAAGGCTGACCCCAAGTTGCAAAAATCACAGCTCTGCAACTCCCCAGCACAATCAACATAAACAAAAGATAATTGACACAGGATTTTTCTTTCCCTTTGTAACATGAGCTGCTCCTCTTACCTCCAGCAGTTATGCATAGAGCCCTGTTACCCAACCAAGGCTTGCACAATCCTTGAAGGCATTTTATCAGCCTGCTCCTCCAAAACATGGAGTTAGCTGGAACCTAGAGATGCAGCAATGACCCATGAAAGGGGTGAAAGCCAGTCAACTGATGTGTTTCACAAGCAACCATGCAGCAAGACCCAGTGTACTTGCCAACATCAAGTCAGACCTACCAACTCCCTAAGCTGGTTGCTAAGCCCTCCCAGCAGATTTCCCATGCACTCTCAGAGCTAGATGTTCCCAGGGAGAAAAATCCCATCCCATCTTTATGTTCAAACCCTGCCCTCTCCTATTCCACACAGCAAGAAAGAAAGGTAAATTAGCCAATAGCTCCACAAAGGAATAACTGGAGGCAGAGATATGGCTGCTAACTAAGCAAAGATACTACAATAATCTGCCAGCACAGGTCAAACTCAGCCACTCCTTGGACTTGTGGCCCTGCAGAAGCCACCAGAGATGGCTTCTGGTCTTTCTGGATTCCGTGAGCAATCAGCAGCACACAATCACCTTGAAGGTTTACTTGGGGATAAGCAGCAACAGATTATGAGCTTGCTCTGATCTATGAAGTTTCAAAGTCTATAAAAAAGGAATCTTGGCAGAGGTGCACCTGTCACTGCAGGGCTGGTGACTCACTCGCCACAATACCGTGTACAAAGTAATCTCATCACTGGGAACAAATGATCACATTGGGAAAGAAACTTATGCAAGTTCTACGAATTGTGTTTTTAGAGGCAGGAGAGTCCACGTCAGGAAACAAAACAAAGTTCAGTGTCCGAAGAGATAACTGTGGGTGGTTTTCTTTTATACCAGAGGAAAGCGATGGGGAGGAGATGGCCGGAGTGAAGCCCTGAGCAGGGAAGCCTTTTCCCTAGTCCCTCAGAACGGAACAAACACACAATCTTTGCTGCATCACAACAGGCAAAGGACAGAGCAAAGATCAAATGGGATTTCAGCCACACACAGTTCCACGTGTTGCTCTTACTGAGGGTGAACTGGGTAAAGAAACCATCGCTCCCAGCACCCACTGCCAGCCACCCTTTCCACACCCAACTGCACCCACAAATGCCCCATAACCTGTGACACTCAAAAGAAAGGGGTTACCTTGCACCTATGGGCCTGTGAGCTCCAGCACAAAGGGTGGGGAGCAGCAGGGAAAGCCTCCCCGAAGACAAGTTTCGGTCCTATGGCCCCTTCAAGCTCCTCCAGCTGCTCTGGAAGAAACAAAACAAAAGTTGCAGAAGGTGCCTCCTTGCTCAACCCTGGCTGCCCAGAAGGCACCACCCTAGAGATTGCTGACTGAACAAGAGGCACCTGCAAAGTGATGACAAACAAGAGATTGTTCTCTGTCATAAATAGAGCGGGACTAATCAACAGAGGATTAAGCCAGATGTGTGACACTACCCCCTTCTTCCTGCCCACTCTTCACCTCATTCTCTGAGGCTTTCAGACCTGAAGATTAAAAGAAAGCACTCAGTTGTGTCAGTTGGTGTTTCTTCCTGGAGCACCTGTATCCTCTCTGCTTCTTAGAAACCTGGTTTGGAAATACAGTCCTCATGCACCATCACATCCACATGCAACACTGGCACACTCTATGCTGTGCACACCCTGGTTTGGTGCAGTCAACCAAGATGCTTATGAAGAAAAACTTGTGCTGTGACAATGCTGGGTTCTCCAGGAAGGGTCTGGCTCACCAGCCCTTCCCAGACAAAACACCGATTTCCTCATCTGCAGCACATTAATCAGCAAGATGCTTTGCATGTATGCAACAGCCCATGGGGATTTATCAGAGAATTACAGAAATACTGTAATTACAGAAATCCCTTCTATCTGGCAGAAGAGATGTGTGCATCCCTGCACCCCACTAAGCACAGCTCTGCTGCCTAACAAAAACCAAGAAACCCCACAGCTCCTCTCCACAGCCCACACAGTGTGGAGCTCTGTGTAAGAAGGGATGTCCCCCACCAACGCTATCACTGAGTCACTTCCAGAACTCGGAAACAGAGACCTGACCCTTCCTTGTGCTTTTTCAGGTCCTCAACTGGATGTATGTTTCTGCTTGTTGAAAAGAGCTGCAGAAGTACAAACCCATTTCACTTTTCCAGACTCACATCAGAAAGCCTCGGTGAGGAGACTCTGTACACATTCCACTAAGCATTCCTGGTTTTTTTTACACTCTGAAAGGTAACCCAAGGTCCAAACACTGGCAGAACCAAGCACACTCCATGCTGCACCAGCAGCGCTTAGTCCTGCAAGTGAGACAACTTCCTAAGAACCAATTCCACGTTGATGACTAACTCCCAACAGTAATCCAGGTGTCTTCACCCCCTTCAGCCTTAATATTCCCAAATAGGGTGTTTTCCATTATTTCCTTTGACAAGCATGCTCCTTAAGTGAGTAGTTTCACTTTCCCAAGCAATTTCATCAGGAAAAGACCGGGGCCAAGAGCCTTCCCACACCCCAGCAGTTTATGAAAGTGGAAGAGGAGGAACGAAAGCAAAGCAGCCCAGCCTGCAGCGAAGGTGTCAGTTCATGCTGGGAATAACGTTCTACAGGGAAGTGCCAGAAAATTAAGCTCATTAAAGGCTTTTAAGCAGCAACAGCCTGGGATGGGGTAAGTCTGAGCAACCCTTCAGTGCTGTGGAGGAGAGAGAAAAGGCAGGCATCACCCTAGATGCTGCCCCACAGTCCCCAAGGAGCCAGGCATGATGGGGGTACCCCAAATTACAGGGGGGACACTCATGCCGGCCCCCCATACTGGGATCCCTGGTCACACCAGTCTCCCCAGTGACAGGGTGCTCAGCCACACCAGACCCCCCAAATAACAGGGTCCTCTGGTCTTCCCAGTCCCCCATAAACAACAGGGGGTCCAATCACACCAGACCCCCCAAAATAAGAGGGGGCTCTAGTCATCCCAATCCCTGCCAAATAACAGGGGTCCAGTCACACCAGACCCCCCAAAATAAGAGGGGGCTCTAGAAATTCCAATCCCTTCCCAATAACAGGAGACCAGTCACACCAGACCCCCCAAAATAAGTTCTAGTCATCCCAATCCCTGCCAAATAAGAGGGGACCAGTCATATGACCCCCCAAAATAAGAGGGGGCTCTAGTCATCCCAATCCCCACCAAATTACAGAGGGCCAGTCACACCAGACCCCCCAAAATAAGTTCTAGTCATCCCAATCCCTGCCAAATAACAGGGGGTCCAATCACACCAGATACCCCAAATAACAGGGAAATCTGCTCATCCCAGTCCCCCCAAACAAAAGAGGAAGCCTTCACACCGACCTCCCCCAAATAACAACGGGGCCACTCACAACAGCCCCGCCATACTCGGGACCTCACTCACCCCACTCCTCCCAGTAACAGGGAGCCAGCCACACCAGTCCCACCACTATAAGAAGGGCACCCCCATCCATCAGGGCATGCCGACCCGCCCCCTCCCCACCACAGAGCACCCCGGCGGCGGAACCCAGCCGCCCCTCGGGCACAGGGGACCCCCGGGCCCGCCGTCCCTCAGCCACACGGCCCCAATACCCGCGGTGTCCCCGCGGTGTCCCCGCAGAGCCCCCGCGGTGCCCCGGAGCTCCTCACGCACCGCCGGCCCGGCCCGTCTGGCGGCCGCAGCTCCCGCACCCCGGCGCGGCCGGCACGTACCGCGGGCCGCGCCACTCGGCCACACGCGCGGGGGGGGCGCGCTCCGCCCCTGCCCCCAAATCAGGTGTGAGCGTCCGGCCACGAAGATCCCCCCCGCTCTGCGGCGCAGCGTTGGTACGGCCCCGGGAGGGAGGGGGGCTCTTAAAGGGACAGGAGCGCTGGGAATGGCCGGGGCGAGGTGTGGTTAGGGGAGGGACTGGGACGAGGTGTGGTCAGGGGAGGGGTTGGGATTGGGGTGAAGTATGGTCGGGGGTGTTGGGATTGGGATGTGTGGTCAGGGGAGGGGTTGTGACTGGGATTGGGGTGAGGTGTGGCCAAGGGGCAGGGGTCAGGGGTAACAGTGGGTGTAAGCAGGGGGTCGGGGGCAGAAGTGGGGGGCAGGGTTGGGGCAAATTGGGAGGGTGGAAAGGGGGACAGGGTTGAGGCCAGCACTGTAGCTGGGGGATGAGGATGGGGTCCAGAATTGGGATCAGGGGCTGGGGTCAGAGTTTGGCGTCAGGTTTTAGGGGCAGGGTTGGGGTCATGGAGTAGTCATGTTTGGGGTCACAGTGGTGCCACGGGCTGGGCTCAGAGTGCTCAGTTTTGGACACAGGCTCTGCCTGAGCCAGGACCCCCAGACCCGAGACCCCTGTCTGTGGCCACGTGATGCTGCTGTGGGACCCCTCAGATCTGCCCAGCGTCCCCCCCCAGGTCAGGGCACCCCAGGGTGGGGGCTGGAACCATGTCACTGCTGCCCCTCCCTGGGAACCAGGGGGCTGCTCTACCTGGCCACCTTACAACCAGCATAGGCACATGCTCCTGATTTAACCACAGACCACACAGTTCCTATGTTTTGGGGCAGCCTATCCCTCAACACTCACGCTGCCACCACCAGGCAGTTGCACAAGCAGCTCCCAAAACATCCCCAGCAGTCCCAGTGGGAGATTTCACAACCTGGGCCCCCAGACCCTGGATCCCACGGAGGGCTGCTCTCCTCTCTCCAGTTTTAGGGAAGCTGGGTCTCAACTCTGCTAAGTCCAGCCTGACCAAAGCCAGGCACACATGCGCCCTGACCCCCCCAAGCAGCCCCAGGCTATGTGGGGTCACCCTGGGGCTGTGTCCCCTCCCTCAGCCAGCCAGGCACTGGCACAGCCAGAGTCACCGTCCTGATGCTATCGCTGTGTTGACACTCACTGCAGAGTCAATAAAACCCTGTGGAAGGTGCAAAGTCTGAGCTGGGGCTGGCAGGCACCTGAGGGGCCAGGAGAGGTGTGAGGAGGGGGCATAGACCCAAAAAGCACCAGCTCTGGGGCAGCGGTGGCCAAGGCTGCAGGGACACCCCCTTTCATGATGGCATCCAAACAGAGGGTTGAGGGGTGTGAGGATGCTCAGGCACTGCTGCCACCCACATCAGTTTTGGGATCAACCCTGTGGAATCACCCTGGGGTGACTCTGGTCTGTGACTGTCCCCTGTGAGGGTGAATGACCACGGGTTAAAGATCACAATGGCACTGAGGGGATGGTAGGACAGAGCAGGTCCTTAGTTAGGGATTGTCCCATCAGGCGCCTGGACTGGGAACAGGAATTATAGCACAGCCTGTCCTGTTCTGTTCCAGCAGGGAAGGGGCTGGAGTCTCATCACACCCAGCCCAAACCCCCCAGGGGGACAAAGCAGAGCCCTGCCAGCCCACAGGGACCTGTTGGGTTAGTGCTTTGTCAACACACTTGTTTCTCCCACCTCTCCAATTCTCCTCCATCCCCAGCACGGGCTGGGGCTGGACTTTTGGCCACAGAACCCTCAACAATGCCAGCAAACACGGTGGGACCCCGTGGGACAGCCATGGAGGTGGTGTTTGGCAGTGTCCTGGTCCTGGCAGAGGGAACCAGTCCCCCAGTCAGGGTAACTGCATGGGTGTGCTTTGCCATGAATGAACGAGTGACAGGAAACCAAAGGAGCACAGACCCGTTTTTCTCCCAGCATCAATGTCTCCTGTCAGGCCTCCCCACCTGCAGGACCCCCTTTGCTCCCAGATGGGGCAGCAATGGAGGTCCAAGTCAGTTCTGCTTTCCTCATGTAACCCCAGCTCCTATTCTTTTGCACCTGGTAGGTGCAGAGAGCAGAGAGGACAGAGCTGGATTCTTCCAGAGCATCCTTCCTGCATCAGGCTGACTATCTAAAGCACAGGGAGCAGCTGGCTCAGCTCCCAGCACTTGTTCCCAGAGTTTTGTCACTCTGCAGTGACCTCCTGAGGACACAGAGTCAGCCCAAGGGGCGTTCTGGACTCTCTGTACACCCTGACTCCAGAGCAGACACAGTCCTGGCACTGAATGAAGTGGCTGTTTTACTGGGAATGCAGCAGAGGCACGGAATAACAAACCTCCAGGGACAGCACGTTCCGAGGGGCAGCCATGCCAAGGGCAGCCATCCCGGGCTGAACTAGGAAGTTATTGATTTTCATTTTTTTTTCCCTGCTTTAGGAACTTCAGTTCTCTGTCTCCCCGCCCAGGAAACGAGCTGGTACTGCAACGTGCAATGAGCAACACTGCTGTGAGCTTAGTTAAGGCAAACGCTGAAGCCCAGCGAGATGACGACCTTTACCTCCCTCTCTTCCAAATTTAATTCCTCTTCTGGGCCTTAAACACATTTGCAAATGTCTCATCCCAACCCCTTCCCCAGGCAAGGAGTTCTGAGTCTGCCACCAGCCCTGGGGAACTGGGACTTGCTTGGACTCCACTGCTGGAGAAGCAGGTGGTCCTTGGCTCATTTATACAACAGCGTTTCACTGTGAAACAGCTGCCCTCAGGAAGGCAGGGAACAGATTTCAGTCGTAAATAAATCTTCACAAACATCCATCAGAAGGGCACTGAAGGCACAACACATTGCATTGGACAAGTAGGTGCAGCTGGACTTGGAACAGCCCTGAGGACGCGGTGGTCAGAGAGACCAAGAAGCTCCTAAAAGACCTGGGAGGAGAAGGGGGGAAAAAATTGTGGGTTTGTGCCTATCTGGCATGTCCTATTCCCAGGGCTCACCTGGAAGGCTGTGGCAGTTGTCTTGTGCCAGCATGGAAAGGTTAGTGACTGCTGCTTGCTCCTTCCCAGGCAGGAATGTCCCCCGGGGCCAGGGGGCCCAGCTCACCCCCTGGAAAGAGGTTTTGCTGGCTGTTCCCCACTCCAGCCGGGATCGGGGCTGTCCCTGCTGCCGGCAGTGACGCTGCGGTGACTCCTACAGGCCAGGGCTTCCTCTACCACTGTTAACACCAGGAAACTATTCCCTGGAAACTCGCCATCCCTTTGACAGCTCTGCAGGGAGAGTGACTCTCTCGCCAGATGAACTGATAAAGAGTTGGAAAGGAAAAACAACCCATTTCCAGCGTTTTGCAATGTGCAGTACCGCTTGTGCCCAGTGCGCCTCCAAAGCCACCAGCGTGACAGGGTGCTGGCACCCATCCCACAGTCCATCCCATAAATCCCGCCCCACAGATCCCAGCCCACCAGCTGGAGGAGCACACTCCACCTCTCCCTTTGAAAACAAACCCAGAGGCTGTAGTAATTTGTCTTTCGGATTGTATTTCAAGTTCCCAATTTGGGAATATACAACATTCATGATTGCTATCAAACCTCATCACCCTTCTGGAAAAATCAGTGATCAAACTCCTAGGTTTACAGGCAACGATTTCACAAGGAGGAAGAATCAAGGCGTTAACTAGAGTGGGGTATCAACATTTCAATGTTATCTCTAGCATTTCTTTCCTGGTATTAAAAACATGCTTTTAAATTCCAAACAAGCTCCTTATCCTGCTCTTGCTCCACACTACACACATATAACAATGCAATTGCTGTCAGCAGGAAAAACAGGACCATGAAGTCAATTCCATTTGTGATCCCATGGAGGAGTGAAACAATCAGGGATGAGATGGAGCTGACCTGCAGCTCCAGGCTGGTCCCCAAATTGCTGTGTCCTCCTGCAGAAAGCCCTGCCCAGGGTGCCCACCTTTGCAAGATGAGCATCTCACTAATGTCTTACTTATCTGAAATGTAAGTTCTCAGCATTCACTTTGGTCTTCCCCCAAAGGAAAGCCCCTGAGAGGCCACACATGACTATGGCTGTCATTCCAGAGGGGCTGCTGGAGATGTAAAGTGGCTGTATGGGAACACAGGGCTTCTTCAGACACTGATGATGGAAAAAGGAGAGGCACAGATGTGCTTTGGGACATGCAGAGCTGCCTCTGGCCAGGCTCACTGGGAGCACAGAGGAGCCCTGAGGCTATTGTGTTTTTGGGGGGCCTGGTGAGACACTCCAAGAACATCTTCAAGAGTAGTAATGGCACTTGGTGCTTCATGCAGCACTTTTTGTTGGACCACAACAAAACCCTGAGCAGAGTCAGAGGGAATAGTTGAGATCCTGGCTGATTTACAGACACAAGAGATAGCAGATTGCTCCTGGGCATGGCACAGTATAGCAGCTACACAGCTGGGAATAAAGCTCAAACCCCAGCAACTGGACTAAACTCCTTCATTACAGCCACAGGCACCAAACAGTGCATCCTGCTCCAAATCCTTTGCTGAAAACTCCCCTCTCTCACACACCTGCCCACCAGCTCTGAAGAAAGCAGAGAGAGATTGTGCTAATATTGGTGGGTGAGACTTCTAAAGCTGAGCAGTGTGAACACCCCCAGTGGCACTGCTACATTCCTTGGATTTATAAACGCTTGATCCACAAATGGCCAAAATCCCATATGGAAGAGTCTCCCACTACTTTCCATACATCTGAGGTGGCCTTATCAACAAGTGCTGGTGACACAGGCTGAGCTGGTGCAGTGCTACCAGAAAATGAAGGTATATTGATACAGGCACAGACTGCAGCTAAGAAGGACCTTCAGCATTTTAGAGCTGTGTTTTGGGGTGGCAGAAAAGGGTGCTCTCTGTTACACCCTCTTGCCACAACTTGGTTTAACAAGCCCCCTTCAAGGTACTCGCTTAGTGGAGAAGTCACCAGTAAGATAGACATCTGTCCTGCTCCACTCAAGTTATAAACTAAGGTTTCCATGATTCCCATCTCTTTTGGGTCCTAGCTACATCACACCTCTAAATAAGACAGGAGTGTAGATGAGATATGTGCTTTTTACTGCAGCCTAGTTAAACTCCAGTGTTTTGACAATGAGGGTCCTACCTTGACTCGGGGAGCTGGTGCACTGGAACTCCAGTGGCAGTGCAGAAAAACGCAGCTGCCAAATGCAGCAATGAGAAAAGACTTCAAAAGGATGAGAAATGCACAGAGCTGATACAGTCCCCATCCCCAGCAATATCAAAAAGTAAAAAAAATTATAAAGAAAATTTAAGAGAAGTAGGCTGTGCCAGGGAGCAGGGGAATGGCTGACATTCGAGCCACTGACACATTCCAACCGTCACCCCAGAGACAGCAAAGATCCCAGCACCACACTGCTCTGTGAGCATCACATGATGGTCCTGCCCCTGTGTGAGTCCTGCTGCTCCCTGGAGGATCAGTACACCTGGACTCTGGTCAATTCAGCTGAAACAGGAGCCACTGTGGCTGCTGGATACCCTGGTGCTTGCTGCACAGCAGCCAGAGGGCCCACACCTGCAGGTGGCTGTGGAACAGTCAGGCACATGTGCTGAGGGGGAGAGAATGTGCCCAGCTGGCAGCACTCTCCAAAGGCACCTCTGGCTTGGCAGTGGGAAGAACTGAGGCTGTGACCTGCAGCATGGCCCTGCTGAGATCCCTCCTGTCCCAGCCCAGGGCCGTATCCTGGAGCACAGCTGTGATGAAACCCCTGGCTCTGAGCACTGGGATGCTGCACCTGGGAAGCAGGAAGAGCTGGAGGCGAAGGGCAGTAGTAGCTTTGGGTGGGGTAAGTGCCTGGTGCAGGGTTAATCCTGGGCAGGAAGAAAACAAAAGGTTACACTATGCTCAGAACTGGTATTGCCTAATTAGCGCTGGAAGTGCCCTGGGGGTTGATTTCCTCCTGACCAGTGCTCAAAGAGGTCACTGCAATCCATCAGAGGGACTCACTACAACAGAAGCTCTTATTATAAGCAGCACTTGAGTAAAAATAGGCTCACTGGCCTCCCAGGACAGCTGTTCCCACTCCCAACCCACACCAATTCCACACCCACTGAACAAGCGTGGTTTTTGGTCCCAGACTCTTTGTGCAAGCCAAACTGCAATTGTGCTTTGAGATTCCCGTGCACATCCTCCCTGCCCTGTGAGGGACACATCTGCCAAGGCATTAATCAGAAGAAGTCACAGTTGCCAACTGTTTATCATTAAAACATAAAAGCCTTTGGTGCAAGCAAGAGCTCTGAATGTAGAGCAAAAAAAGAGGAAGGGAGAGTTAGAAATTAATTATTCAGAAGCAAGGGCTAGAAAGTCTTTGCCAGCAGAAGGGATGACTCATCCAGCCAAAACAGGAGAGGAAATCTGCCTTGAAGCTGAAGCCTCTGGGACTTCAGGAGTGCAGCTCAGCCCACGCACAACACGCAGATGAGAGCTGAGAATCAAGGCAATATTCATGAAGCCATGACTGTCAGATTCCCAGCAGGAACAAGAGACTGGCTCATGCTGAGGTTTTCAGGCTTGGATTTTTTGGTTTTAAATTATTTGGTGTGTGGGGTTGATCATGGGGTGGGTTTTTTTCTTAAATTTTACTTGTGGACACAAAGATGATGGCAAAGCCTGGACCCCCAAAAACGTGTCCTGTCTGGTGGCAAGTTGATGCCTGAATCTTATGAATATTTAAAATGAAAACGAATCCCAAACTATTCAGAATCAAAATAATCAAATTGAAGCTCCAGAAGCACACACAGAAGTTGCATCTAAGACACAGACATGCAAATTAAGCTGCAGCAGTGGAACCATCCTAGAAACACCTTCCCACGCCTTGCTCGATAGTCAAATATTCATGTAAATACCTTTGTGTCAGAACAGTCTGTGTCACCTCACCAAAGGAAGCAGGTTCAGACCCTGAGGTGCTGTGCACAGCAGGATTGGACGGATGCTGACACAGGCTCAGAACAGAGTAACTCAGTCCCCGCTCCCAAAAGCTGCACTTGCTCAGGAGGAGGGAGAGAGTAAAACCACAATTGCTGCTGGATCTGCCTGCCCTCCCTGCAAGCACTCACATATTTGAGTGCCCTGATGGACCTCGGGGACATTCCTGCTGCAGGATAGGATTGGTTCTATGGCTTCCCCATCAATGCAGACACCTAGGAATGCTTCCACTTCAAATAAAGCTTTCCAAAGAGCTGATGGCTTAAACAATACATTGAATTTAACCCTTAATAGAAAACTGTCTTTCCCCTGTGAAACTGAAATGACACCTTAGAACAGGTAAATATTTGACCTACATTTTCAAGCTTTTTAGAACAGAGGTGAGTTCTCATGGCTTGTGGTAATACATAAACTTAAAACCATTCCTGAACATCAGCCATGGGCCCCAAGGTTTCTTTTCAGTAAAGCAACATTGCCCTGACACTGGAAACCTGCTGAAAGGTTGTAAGACCAAAAGGTTTACACTGAACTTTTTAAGTGGCATCCTTATTTATAATGCTCTGCTCCTACATAGGCTTGGACACAACTCACTTCACAGCATTCCTGGGAGGAAAGGTGGGGCACATAAAGATAAGGATCACACCCCAGGGAGCCAAACAGCCAGGAACAAATGCCTTAAACCCTAACACCAGGGCAGAATTACACAACTTAACTTTCATGTCAAGCCAGAGCTGCAATATCTCTGCATGTGTACACACTGCCCTTGCAGCAAAGGAGAGGTCTTTCACCTCCATTCAGCTTTCACTAAAGACCTGGTTGAGTTAATGTGTGATAATTTATTAGCCCCAATAATGTCACCAGTGTAACATCAAAGGTTGGCTCTGCTCACCCCAACGCCCACAGTAGGATCTCAACAAGCACAATATGGCCTTTAAAGGTGATTTAGTGCCTCTACACCTCAAAATTCCCCTGAGAGATCTTTCCTAGGAACTCCTGTACTTACTTGCTGCTTTCAGATGCTCTTCTCTCTGCTAAGGACCCTGGGATGTACTTCAGGCCTGGGATTCTCTTCAGCAGAGTGAAAGGGAACACCCGGTCCAGTTTAGAACCCACAGATTCAGGAAAATCCAGGCAAAAACAGTAGCCAAGACCATCTGAAGCCAGAAGCACGTTAAGGAGGCCTGCAGACCAAACACACTCACTTCTAACACAGCCACACACCATCCTCCTTTGCCCACAAACCACTTTCCCTGGAGAATTCTCCCAGTTCTACCCTGCACCACCTTCACAGACCATCACCCTCCTCACTCCATGTTCTTCATGAGCACTAAAGCCACTGGGGAAGTGGAAGAATGAGGTGAAAAACTAACACAGAACAGGATGGGATGAGGATAAGCAAAACCAGGGAGAGGCTAATGCAGAGCAAGCACCCAGGAAACACCATAAAACCAGCAGCAAGAACCACAGCACCTCCTTCCCATCCTGAACCAACAATCCTGCCCTGGCTCAGAGCTTCCCGCTTGGAAAGGATACAGGCTTCCCCAACCAGGAGCCCACACAGGTTACCCAAGAGAGAAGAGTGGGGGATAACCCCTGCTATGCAGAGCACAAACCAGGGCACCAGCACCACTGGGATCCTGTACCCAAAAAGCAGCGTCCTCTTCATCCTCGAGCGGGTGGTGGACACACCCAGTGTGGCGAACGCCACTGGCAGGAATCCTTTGGCATCTCCCACCTCGGACACCCAGGACACAAGGGGCTCCAGGAGGAGGTAGAGGAGGGCAGAGAGCACAGAGAAGGTGATGGTGAGGAAGCAGTGCTTCACTGTGCCCACGTTCCTCTCAAAGCTGCCAGCAAAGTACCAGATGGCAACGGCACCACAGGCCAGGGAGGTCAGGTCTTCATAGACAAAGATGTGAGTGACCAACCTGTGAACTGAGCACAGACAGGCAGGGAATTTGCTTTAAACCACAATAAAATGCTTGAACAGAAGGAGAGTGAGCCCACGGGATTAATTAATAGCTTTCCTTTCTACGCTGGTGTAGAGGAGAAGGAATTCGAGGCCTTTAAAACCAGGCATAAATAACAAGATAGAGTAAAACAAGTGCTATCTTGGGTGTCACAAACATATGGGCTGACTCTGCTGCTTCCTGGGAAGCTGCCTGGAAAAAAGCAACAGCATCTGTAGTAAATTTCAATCTCATTAAAAGACAAGGCAAGAGACATAAAAATAGCTGTTACAGTAGCAATGATTTTGGCAAAAAAACTTGCTTCTTAAACTGCTGGAAGGCTGAGTTCCCTCAGCAAAGCTGCCTGGAGGTGATCACACCTCAGAAGTGTCCCCTTTGCAAAGCTGTTCTCCTGGGCACTCAGCAAGGATGAAGGTAAAGAATTCTCCACCTCCCTCCCATCAACCTCGTTCCCACGGCCATGAAAACAGCAGTGAAGAACAAAATAACCCAGTGCAATCCCTGGAGACATGTGGGGAGGTGCTGGATTTCACCCATCAGCTCAGAGAACCACACTGCTAAAGGAAATCACTGCACACGGATGAGCTGAAACACGGAAATTAAAAATGTCATAAAAATCATTCTGGGAATACCACAGGGACTGAGGAAAGCAAACCCCTCAAGCTCCTGGAAGCATTCTGACACAGTGCTTGATGTCAAGAGCCAGGGATGGGGGTGAGGAGGAGCAGCTTGACGTAGGGGGGTGAGATGGGTGCCCAGGAGGCTCCGTGCAAGTCAGGGAAGAGCATGGAAAGCGGGAGGAAAAGGGGCACGGAGAGGCAGCACACAGGGGGAGCAGCGGGTTCAGGGAGGGGGCCGAGGAACTGCCCAGAAATGGAGGCTGAGGGGAAGGCCCAAGGAATCCACAGCGGGATACGGGGATGGCCCGGCGAGGGAACACCCAAAAGCTCCACTGGGGATTTGGGGAAGGCGCGTAACGGGGGCCACACAAAGTCTCTGCGGGGACTCGGGCAAGCCCCAGAACGAGGGGACACGAAGACTCTGTCGTGGATTTGGGGAAGGCCTGGAATGGGGAGACCCAGTGGTGGGGGACCAGGGACCAGGAAGCGGGCGGTCCCCGCTCACCTTCCCCGTGGCGCAGGGCGGCGGGGCGGAGCGCGGCGGCGGAGCGGGCGGCGGGGACAGCGCGCAGCATCCCGGGCGCGGACGCACCGACCGAGAGCAGCAGCGTGAGGGCGGCGGCGGCCGGCGGGGCCCTGGGCGCCGCCATTGCTGCCCCGCCACTTCCGGCCGCCGCCGGAAGGCACGGCCGTTCCCATGGCAACGCGAGGCGCTATGGGGCCGTTACCATGGAGACGCGCGGGGGTGGAGTCCTCCCCTTCCACCACCTCCTTTTGAATTTTTAATTATTGTTATTTCTTTTCCTTGTCCAGAAGGGGGAAATACCCCCGGGGAGAGGTGTGAGGGGTCGCCGGGAGCCCGCCCGAGCTGGGTTTCAGGCGGGTATCCCCATGTGCGGCCGCCCTCGGGGGCAGGAGGCCCGGCCAGGCCAGGCCCTTGCCCTCCCACACCACGGGGTCAGGCTGCTGGGAAACACAGAATTATAGGGTCACTTAGGTTAGAAAAGGCCTCTGAGATCATCGAGTCCAACCTATGACCGAACACCACCCTGTCAATCAGACCAGCTCTGCGTGCCACGTCCAGTCTTCCCTTAAACACCTCCAGGGATGGGGACACCACCAGTTTCCTGGGCAGCATGTTCCAGTGTCTAATCAACATTTTTGTGTAGAAATTCCTCCTAATGTGCCACCTGAAGCTCTCCTGGGACAGCTTAAGACTATGTCCCCTCCTCCTGTCCCTTGTTCCCTGGGAGCAGAGCTTGATCCCCTCCTGTCAGGGAGTTGTAGAGAGTGAGAAGGTCCCCCCTGAGCCTCCTTTTCTCCAGGCTGGGCCCCCCCAGCTCCCTCAGCTGCTCCTTATCACACTTGTGCTCCAGACCCTTCCCCAGCTCTTCTCTGGACTTGCTCCAGCCCCTCAATGCCCTTCCTGAAGCCCAGAACTTGAGACAGGATGAGTGTTTCCCTTCAGGTGTGATGGATGGAGGTGGAAAGGAGCATCCACAGCACACCCACACCTGCCCACCCACGCCAGAGCCAACGGAGGTGCTGCCCAAGGACAGGGGAGGAGTTGGCAGCTCAGAAACGAAGATACTGAAGTTCTTGCAGGTTTCATGGATGCAGGTGGATGATGGAGTAGGGAGAATTTAATGTGATCCCTTCAAGGGAAACTCTCCACTGTGATCATGACTGTTGGCTTGCTCAGCACTAACCACAACAATTCGATCTGTTCTTGAGTTCATAGCTGGAGGAGAGTTGGGAATGGGGCTGTGGATATTGTAGTAGGAAAAGACTATATTTGCACAAAAGGAGAAAATCTGTTTATAGCATGCATCTCACCTGGATGTTTTCCTGTGTCACCTGCCTTGGCAGGGGGGTTGGACTCGATGATCTCCAGAGGTCCCTTCCAACCCTGATGAGCCTGTGATTCTGTTTTCCAGCCAAGGGGGAAGAGCAGAGGGTTGAGGGGCTGATGCCTTTCCCACATCCCATCTTCAACTTTTTGATTGGGAGCCACAGGAGAGCACAGCACAGATCTATCAGCAGACAGACACACACATGAGATGTAACTCTCCCTCAATTAATTCTATATTCTATTTATGAGAATCCTTCAATCCCTAAGGAAAGCACAAATACTGAGAGGCTCTTCTACAGCCAAAGATTCCTCCACCTCCCCTGGCTATGGAGCATTGTTTGGGATCTGCCCTAATCCCAACACTGCACAGGCAGCCTTTGAGAGGTCCCAGGTTGTCACAGGAAGGCTCATGGCACATGACAAGAGGAGATGAAGTTTCTCAAGGAGGAACCAAAAGACAGGCAGGGAGCTCAAACCTCCCCCCCCCCCCTTTTTTTTTTTTAATTAATCAGTCAAGTCACTGCTTGTTTTGCAGAAACTTATTTTCGGCTGTGGCAGTGGGATTTGCCTCCTGCTGCTACGCCCAGGGGAGGAAGAAACAGCCCAACTTCTCTGCAAATCTGCTCTAAACACTGAGCTGAAATCAGAGAAGGCTCCCGAAAAACCCAACACCAGGGTAAAGCCTCGCTGTCCCCTGGCTGAGGAACCTGCACACCATCCCTACACACTGAAAGGTGCAAGTGTTAACTTCCCAGCTCCCACAACTTGACGGGAAACAAGAAATACAACTTCTACAGATAATGAGATAAAACCATCAGCGTTGCTTTTCCCTTCTTTCTCAGTTTTACTCGTCCTGTCTGGAGCAAACCCTGGCGTTCCATAGAAGTGGCTCCCAAGATCACGACCCCTTTCTTGAGGACATTCCCTAAGCTGATATTTGGCTTTCTAAAACAGCCCAAAACCCTCCCTTTAGAACCCACATTTTGGACCTTTCCCTTCACTCCATTTACCATCCGCCACAAGCCGGCTGATGCACAGCGGGGGCGCCGAGAGGGAGCCGGGGCTGCGCTGCTGCTGCACAAACCCGGCCGTGCAGCCCCCCGATCTCCCCGCGTTTGTTAATTAAATTCATTTAATTCGAGCTCAATACCCGGCGCGCGCGCTGCCCGCCCTCCCTCCCTCCCTAACACACACACCCCCCGCGCCCGCTGTACTTTGGTACGGCCCTGCTCGTGTGTCCCCCCCCACCCCATACACCCCCCCGTCCGCCGGGGCAGTGGTAGGCGCCGCGCGCGCTGATTGGCCGGCGCGCCCCGCAGTCCGCGCGAGCTGCGGGTGCCTCAGTGTGCGCGCGGCCGGCGCGGCGGGCGGGTCGCTCCCTGCGCTCCCTCAGCGCCGCCGACATGGCTTCGGGTAGGTGCTCATCAGCCACGCCGGGCCCTCGGCCGGGAAATAGCGGCGGCGGCGGCTGGGCTTCCCGCCGGTAGGGGCGCGGAAGGGCGGGAGAGCGAGCGCCATGTGGCGCAGGTTGGGGGGGAAGGCCCGCGGCCATGTTATGAGGGAGCGGGGGGGGACGCGCACGCCTGTCCCTCACGCCCCTTTCCCCGCTGGGCTCGGTGAGGGGGAGGGGGACACGCCCCTGCCGGTGACCCCCCCCCGTGGACACTCCCCCTTCGGCAGAGGCCACGCCCCCTCCCCGAGGAGCCGCGAGCCGCTCGGGCCACGCCCCCTTTACGGTGAGGGGGGCGTGGCCAGGCGCGCGGCCCCCCCCCCCCCCCCCCCCCGCCGTGTCGCAAGGTGGGGGGGGCGTGGGGACAGACCCCTTCGGGGGGAGTGGGATGCAGCCCCCTCTGGGGTTTAGGCCCCCCTCTGCCTATGTGAGCCCCCTCTCCCCACCTTGGGGTGTGCCACAGCCCCACTCCCAGTGGACCCCGTGGTGGTTCATGGCCCCCCACATGGGGTTGTGTAGCCCCTCAGGTGTCAGGTGTGGGTCCCGTGGTGGTTCATGCCCCCCAGTTTAAGCCTTCCCACTTAGGATTGTGTACCCCCTTTTGGTTAATACCCCCCACTTGGGGTTTTGTACCCCCTCAGGAGTCAGGTGTGGACCCCGTGTTGGTTCATGCCCC